>OY365808.1:31336386-31931386 GCA_959347315.1 Bimastos eiseni | reverse complement strand
TACAAACATACATACATATATACATACATACATACATACATACATACATACATACATATATCACATACATACATACATACAAACATACATACATACATACATGCATATATACATACATGCATGCGTACATACATACATACAAACATACATACATACAAGTAGATATAACGAATATATCTGAACATATCTGAATATATGCGTGGTTTGTGCATATTCATATGCTTGCATGATTGACCCTTGCCGCCAAAGGTTACTTTCTGCCGCTTACGTTGCATTATAATAGAATTGGATGAGAAAGTAACCATGGCCTTTGGTCACATGGCATTGTGTTCGTGTAGAATGCATCCATAGTTTACACTGAAGCGACAGGTCTTTCACCCCCGCACCAACCACGTCTTGAAGATGTCCAAGATGATGTTTTGACTAAAAAAATAAAGGAGGTTTCATGCGTATCGCCAGTTACTCTGTTTACATGGACAAGTTCAACTGTGTCGTCTTTACCCTACTTGGTGATTACGATTGTAAATCTCAAAACTAGACCTATTTGCAGTGATGGGCACTTTTAACTACTGTAGCTGTTAACTAGTAGTTATAACTACTATAGAAGTAGTTGCCTAGTAGTTATAACTAGTTTTTAAGAAGTAGTTAAAAATATAGTTTTAGCTACTTTTATCAAGTAGTTTTAAGTTAGCTACAATATTTCACACTAGCTACATTTTATCCTAGTTACTAGTTCCGTCTTACAAGAATTTCTGTTATTTCACAACAAACATGGACGTTGCCATAATAATCTCATGAGTAAATTCGCTATGTAATTGTTTCATTAAAATTTGCGCATACTATTGTGAGGAAGTGGGTTCCTCTCGGAGCTATAGAGAAAGCCTAAGGCATTATGCCTGTTTAATGGCATACCTGGAGATCGTTGCGCGATAAGAACTAGAGCAAAGCGGTCTTAGAGGGGTTGGGTGTTTATGATCCTGGGTTAAGGAATGAGGAAAACAGCCAGCACGCGGCTGGATGACCACAAAGCGGCGGCCGGGTTACAAGTGGGTCGATCTGAAAGAGATGACTGTTGAGTCAAGAATGACAGAGGTGAGAGAGAGAGACAGAGACAGACAGAGCCAGACCGAGAGACAGACAGACAGAGTCAGAGACACAACGGTAAGAGGGGCATTCAGTTACGGGCTGGATAGATCTGACCAGCGTTTGGAAACGTACGAGGACGAGGACGAGGAATTGAAGAAGCACGGTTGATGCAGGCAGCAAGAGGTGAGATATACAGTGATATAATATATTACTTGCAGTATAATATATATACACTACTTTTTGATTCTGAACAGTTCTGGACTTTGTATGCTAGACATTTTTTAGTTGTAACAAGTTGACTTATGTTACTGCTAAAACTGTGCTATGATCAGCTTTGTAGCATGTCCTAGTAGTTAGCTCCTGTATTTGTTAATTTGCAATTAGAACTTACATTGAATATCAGCAATTAATACTGGCAACAAATTTGCATAGGCCTACTGCTTGGTGACTATCGATGCACCATGACATAACATATTAGCAAAGTAGTTTAAAAAGTAGTTGACTACTTTTATAGTAGTTACAAAAGTAGTTATAACTACTTGACATCTAAAGTAGTTAAATAGTAGCTATGACTACATATTTTGAAAGTAGTTAGGAAGCAGTTTTAAATACTAGTCAAGTAGTTGGTGCCCATCACTGCCTATTTGTAGGGCTTTGAAAGCGATTTCGAGCAAGGAACTTTTGAATACGGCAAACGGCACTATCACTGTCACCATATTATTATTACCATATTACTTTCGCCGTATCACTGTCAGTATCACCATATCACTGTCGCCATATCACTGTCGCCGTATCACCACATTCTTGACTACCACCATGTTGAAGAAAATCATTTCATAAACTTATCAATCTTTGAAGTTATATTGATCATAATTATCGAGGTTCATGAAAAATGTCAATAGTGTGAGCCTCGTTGCCTCTGCCAAACGTGACTCGGTTGTTTAACCTAAGTGTTATCAAGCGCATCAACGGCAGGACTATACATACAAATTGCTTGTACAATTAGATATAGCGCCCACGCACATGACGGATGAGTTTCTTTGATGGATGCTAAGTGTCTGCGAGCGTCTGGCAATGGGAACATCCTGCTCTTCTAAGCATACTTGAAAGTCACATCACTTTGTGCTTATTCTGCTAGTCTCAGCTATAGATTTTAGGGGGCCGTTATTAAAGTTAAGTTATGTTTCTTTGTGTCATTGCATTGGTTGCTTTGAATGAATGATAGTCATCGCATTGCATCGTGTTGTATCTGATGTGAGAATATTATATGTCGTATGCCAAGGAAAACTTGTCTGAAGATTATCCTTTTAGGAGCTATATGTATCGAGAAGGACCAAAGCAGCGAAGTTAGAACAGGAAATGAAGCTTCCGTACCGCGTTGTCAACCCAGACAACGTTCCTTCATGCGACACACAATTCTGATGGTCAACTTAATCCTTGAACGACGACCGCGTAGGCTTACTAAAAGAAATCGGAAACCTATACAGCGCGTCGTTAAAGGATTAAAAGTGCCATGATTGACGGCTGCTGCAAGACGATGGAGATAATCGTTTTGCTTATCTTCTATGGCGCCATAGAAGTCACAGTTAAAGATGTTCATTAGCATTATTACATGATCGTTACCAGAATATCGATAATAACTTCATCAACTTCCTCAAGCGAAATATAATATGCATGTGTGCAGTTTTTTAGCTGATCAATTGCTCTTTACAAGTGTAGTTTTATTAGCTGATCATTTCAGTTTTCTAAAGATAGTAAATCGAAGGAGAAGCTATGAATTCCAGACAGATAAAGGCATGAACCATGGACGAAAAACTGATCAAAGATACAGATCGTCGGATGGCGCGTATTTGCATATCTCTATGTCTGCCAGTTTTTATCGGTATTAGAGGAGGTTGACCTACTTTGTCAAATGCTTTAGTACAGACAACAAAGCAACAAAACGCGGAGATTATTGTTTAATTCGTCCATTGGTTCATGACGATGACCTTTAATAAGCGAATGATCGTACGTTTATGCCTATAGATCTAAATTATTGTCTTCATTGCAATCATATGTAGCCTACGTCGCTTCGAATTACATGTCTTATGTATGAAATTTCAGTACCTTCTTTCCACTTAATTTTCCCTCTTCGTCTACGAACAGTGGTCAAAATTTATCCACGTCAAGTGCCCTATAGAGTTGCAAATCCATCTTGATAATCGGATAAGAATTGCGTAGGACATTTAACATAGGCTTTAGGTTCATCAGAATCAGAGCAATTAAGGCCTTTTAAGCCTTCAAAATTAGGTATAACAGAATAATAGGAATCGGTGTCTGCGGCCGTAAGTCAATAAAAACACGTGACCGGATTCCTAACTGGGACAAAGGCGGCTTCATGAAGGACGTTGCGACAGTTGACAATGTTAGTAGGTCCTACAGCCTCTTGTAGGCTTTGGTCACCTCTGCTGACATCATTATCGTCATAATCGTCATCCTCCTCCTCCTCATCATCATCATCAACATCGTCATCAACATTAGTTCAGTTCAAGAAATTTAGTTGTCAATGACGTACAAGTAAGTATGTAAAAACAACACTTATGAATTGTTAGGATCCCAGAGAGAGAGTGATTGAGGGAGTAGGCTACAACACGTATTTACAAGTGACTCGTGGAATATCGGCCTTACTCTCATGACGCACGGGGTGCAGAATTACTGTAAATGCACCGATGCATATTTATAATCGTCACAACCCCTCTAAATACTCTACGTGAAGAAGAGCTGTATATACAATATATATATATATATATTTGTATATATAATATATATAATTATATAAAATATATAACTTCCAAAAGTATCTCTAGTCCTATAGTCGATTGCGCCGTCAATGTGCGATAAATTGGGTTGAAGTTTAATACTGGTTTGAAAGCAGTACTATCAATTTAGTAGGCGCTGTCGTTTGATATGCGTAATTAGGTGCTGCGGTTATATTAATTTAATAATTATTTTTCTTCTTTTACTGTCGCTGTATTCTTCTCCATTGCCTTCTTTCTGTTATCATATTTTATCATTATCATCGTTGTCGACGTCATCATCTTCATCGCTAGAATGGGCATTGTTGTAATCACTATGATGATTAAAATCGTCAATGGAATCATCGAATTACTATGTGAATTAATGAGTGTAATTAGCCATTCATACAATTATATTTGTCATATTATATATATATATATATATATATATGTAAGAACTCTGAGGGTTCTACTAAAACTATCTCTACTATTATATTAGATGATTAGTAAGTTTGATTACATTAGGGGAAACTAGCTACACATGAAGAGGCAGTTCGGATATAACTATCTTTATTAAATACAGAGTAGATATAATAATAATAATAATATATATGATGATTATGACTAATACATAACAGTTACATATACTTACTAATATGAGTATGGGTGATATGATAATGTCCAAGTCCTATGAATGTAGCAAGATGACGAGCCTGACAAAGATAGCTTGAGTTCTTCTGAAGTCAGACTGCAAAGTTCCTAACAGTGTTACAGCTTATAAGTCACTTTCCTCAGCCAAAGAGGAAACTGACTTATCCTAGAACAGACTACTTTGATTGGTCAGCTACTGACCACTCAAGGTGTACCTAGAATGTGGGCTGACTGTAACTGCTAGTTACACTAGAGCCTATGTGAGTGATTGATAGAACCTATACTGTCTGTATTAGCGAATGTTCAGCTAAACTTAATGTATAATAATGATATCTCTATATATATTGTTCAAGCCTATCTATCGTAATGTAATGTTCAGAATAATCACGGTTACATATATATATATAATATTATATTTTATATATTATATTATATATTATATTATATTAATATTATATTATATATATAATATATAATATGCCGTTTCTTGGTTCAAATCCTGTTAATGGCACCTGCCAGATTGTTTTTTTTAGTTTCTTAGGGCTACAGTGCACACTTTTTACGCTGCAGCTCCTCAGAACAGCCTGACAAACAGATGGTTATATTTCAGGGTCTTCACTTAATGCGTTGCTTTAGAGCTTCAAATAGAAAGGAACTTCACTGTCAAACTCAGCCGATGAGACAACTGAGAAGACAGCGTCCTTAAAATGACGTCTCAATAATTTACTAATAAATTTGGAAATCATTCCTCGGCTCGTAGTGCATGAATGGATTCCAACAGAAAATCCAGCATTGATGCAGCCCAACATTACTATATTTAGATTTCGATGACTCAGGGTGCGGCCTTTGCGATGATTTTTTAAAATTTCTCCTTCACTAAATTACTATGATACAATTAAGTGCCTTATTCTGGTCATTAAGGTCCTGCCATGATCAGATCTCGAGACGCTTTCATAGAAACTGAGTCCTATATTCGAAAATATCATCGAGGCACTTCGAATAAAAATATGCAGATTGAGATTCTGGTGATGGTTTAAACTATAATGTGACAAACACCTACAAAGTTGAACTGAAAACAGTTTTCTGGGCATAATTTACACAGAAATTGTGATTAGTTGTAGAAGTCACATTAAATAAGTTTGATATTATTTGATTTTAGGCCAAAAAACCGCATTGATGTATATTTTTAGCTGTAAAAAGTAGACAATTATAATTATTATGGTTTATTAAAATAAATTTAAATTGTAAACATGTCTGATAGCTGGTGTGAGGTCTCTAGTATATGTTGACCCTGGCGCTCTACAAGTAAACGTTCCTCTAGCCAGATGTGTTTTGCACTGCTTACGACCAATGGTCGTTAGCTAGGTCAGCTGTAGGCCTACAGAGAAGAACGTAGGCTTTGTTTGTCTATGGCATATGCAGTACCGTCGATGACTGAATTCATCAGTCCTCGAGGTGCAGGAAATGTGATGTTCAGCTGCAGCTGTATTATTAATATTGCCTGTCATTCATCGCATTATCCTATAAACTTTGAGACTCCAAGTCTGATGATTAGGGTATAACGTCGTGTATACATGTACGCTGGTGCAAAGAGATCCAAATGACCTTCGCTTCCACACGAGGCCTGCCATCCAAATAATGCAATTGTACCTGCACTTTCATCATTGCACGTTTTATACCAACGCGATTTAGTGCATCACCTGTGCTTTATGCTATAGATTGTATCGTTTTTCTTGTTAAAAGATCCGTCTGGCTCAGCATCTGTCAAGCGCGAATTTCTTATCAATAATGATTTATGACGTCGTTGCTGTGTAGATGTACACGTCAGCTTTCATTCGCTAACAATGCATTTTGTGCAGAAGCAACATTTCGCCTTCAGTTAAGATTTGAAATTTTAAGTTGAGGCCGAATTGGATTTCTCGATAATTGGAAAAACGTAGATGACAAATGAGTTAATGATGAATCTGAAATTGGTTGGTCAAGTGCTACTGGACGTGGGTTGTCTCATTATAGGTAACCGTTTGTTAAGCTTATTCTACTTAATCGCAGGCGTGTAGTCCTACCGATGATTTGTAGCCTACGCATGCATTTCTGTAGCCATAATTTAGCTTAAATTCGAGAAGTGCTTTATATTGAGACTAATTATTCTAACGTAGGCGTCGTTTTTTAGACAAGATGAGAATATTATTACAATATTCTGGACTGTTACAACAAGCTTAGATGTTCAATACATGTTTTGGATTGTAATCTCGCATGCAAAATATAGGAAATTATAGGCCTTCATTTTCCAAAGCATTTTAAGACCATTTTTATAAGGATTATTGTCAACTAACAGTTTTCTCGAATTAACCATGAAATTAACATTGAGCAGTTTCGGCATATTGTTGTCAATTTTAAAACTCTGGATTATTATGAAAGACTAATAAGTTCAGTAGTTTATACTTCTCTGCTGAAAATTGGAAACTATGGATCCAACTGTTAGGCCTAGTATGCACTTTGCAGGTTTTCTTCTTTAGTCTGTCTCAGTGAGACACATAAACATGGTCACTTGCTCGGGCAGTGAAGCAGATTGCGTTTTGCTAGCCATGGCTAGGGTTGCCGCTTACGAGCAGTTTTGGAGTCGAGTACTCGGTCGAGTAGCTTCACGAGTACTCGTTGATACTGGAAGTACTTAATACAAACTGCTTAATACAAGCTGCATGGCTTCTACTGTAAACTATAGATAGACTAAGTAGTCATAGCAATGGTTCGAACTAAAGTTCTGGCACACCAATAAAGCTAAATCCCCAATGTAACAGCTATTCAGCTACTCAGCAATCAAAGAAACAGAAAGTTTTAAGGTTTTTGTTACACAACAAAAGATAAGATATAGAAAATCGAAATTTTCCGACCGTAAGTGGAATTAAACGAATACTCGAGTACAAAAAACTACTCGAGTAACTTTTGGGGTCGAGTATTCGCGAGTACTCGAGTGCTCTCTGCTGCCCTAGCTATGAACTCAATTGAAATTTTAAGTCGACAAAACAGTTCATTCGAGTACAACTTTAACGATCAACCGATCAATATATATCGTTTAAAATCGCAGCCATGTGCTTTATAAAACGAAAATCTACATAAATGAACCATCATTTTAGCCACCATTCCAATCACTACCACCCTCCACCACCGCCCGTCATCATCATATCATCATAATCAACATCATTATCGTTATGATCGTCATAAGTTTCAGACTCTAACCAGTGATTAATTATCGCACTTTTTATATGAAATCCAAGTTTTGTGTCTTTCATTTTGTCGGACAGTTTAAGCAAAGTAAAGGGTCAACTAGTTAAACCAGTTAATGCTTTTTAGCGAAACATTGTTGTAGGGCCTCTGACTTTCATAAAAGCCATAAAAGACGCTGGTCACAGTTGATGTGTATTTCAGGCAGTAGCCCATATGCAATAGAATGTACTTCTCAGCACTTGACCATGTTATGCCATAATAGACTTATTCGTGTCTTAACCTATTGAATATAAAAGTTTACCTCGTTAATAGCTGCAAATGAATAGCCAAAATTCTAAATAATTGTAGGCCTATATACACATACACACAGTCAGTCAATACCGCATAAAATTCGTAGTTGTTTCTCGTGGGTTGAAGGATAGGCAACTGGCGATAGACAAATTTCAAGTTTCCGTTCTCTGAAAAGCTTGACAAGATGCGACATCTTGACACGGAAGACGTCCGAAAATAATGTTATAGTTTTATATTATGTGACAACATTCGGACTTAAGCTTAGCAATTGCCTACTTAGAGGGGCGTCGAACTGGGCTAGGCCTACTACAATAAGCTTAGGCCTAAATATTCAAAACAATTTATTATTATAAACTCGCATGCAAAAGTATAAGAAATTATAGTCCTTTATTTTGAAACGAAGACGATCTTGCGAGGAAGCTTAGCGTCCGTGAATAAACTAGTTCCCTGCGCTTGGCGTATAAGTGTAGGCCTAGCTTAGACGTTTGATTTTAAGATTACAATTATGAAATTAGATCTTGGTCAGAAACAGTGTTACATTTTTTTAAATCATTAGTTCACCAAAGAACGAAATAAACTATAGCATAGACTATATACGTAGGATATAATGTACACTAGTCTTCATTATTGCTTGACAATATTCCTTGTTTGATGAACACAGCAACTATCCCGTTTCTTGGCTTGAGTATCTTCGCCAAGCCGTACCATCGAGGTTTCTACTGTGACGATCAGAGCATACGTTATCCGTACAAATCAGACACTGTCACAAACACTGTGTTGATGGTAGTATGCTATGCCCTTCCGTTGTTCGTGGTGAGATATGCCTTCCTCTGTTTTTGCTTCTTCTTCTTCTCCTCCTCCTCCTCCTACTACTACTACTCCTCCTCATTCTCCTCATCATCATCATCCTATTCCTCCTCATCATAATCTCTCCGCGTCCTTATCTTTGTTTACTGATACCGCAAGACAGAATATTCACTATAATTTATAGTCCGTCTGTATTTTTCCCTTGAAGCAACTTTCATACTGGAACCATGCAAAAATGATAATTTGAATCATGATATTATGTGCAGCACGTATGTAGACATTATGGTCACAAACATAGATATTGACATAGATTACAAGATTAATTAATTCAATTGAATTGTATTGTTTGCTTTAATTTATATTGCGCCCATCTTCGTTTTTTCTGTTTAGTCATCAGATGCAAGTTTAATTAGGAGAGTGGAGCAGGCGCCTTTTACTGCCTTCATTAGCTTTACATGTACACAAGAAGGGGCCCATAAATAGAGATGGTTATTCAAGTGACAAACCATATCGTTATAATATGCTAAAACTGATAATTTTAAATTTGAAACCTTGGGTAAATCACGTTTTAGCTATATCAGTCAAATCTTAAAACGTAGTTTATAACAATTTTAGTTTTCCCTTGTTGAATTGATTCGATTCCTTGTCAAGAAGAGACCCAGTATTTTGCGTCCGAGTGAAAACTGGATTATGAAATTACTTTTGACGATCTTCAAAATCTGTTGGATCTTTGCATTCGGATCAGTGGTTACGCTATCGATAACTAGTATCGGAAAATACACGATTGGTCGTCTGCGCCCGCACTTCCTGTCCGTATGCCAACCACTCCCAGAAGTCCTATTCAACTGTACGAAGAGCGATTTAAAGGCATACCTTCATTATATCACCGAAGACATCTGCACGACAAGCAAAGACGATAAGAGAATGATAAACTCCAGGTAAATGTCTCTACTTAGCACCTTCTCATCGTCGTCTTTATATTCAGCACAGTCGGCTTTATAAATAGGTCTATCTTCATTGGCATTTTCTGGAGAGAGAAATTTGACAACAATAGGTTATTTCTTAGAAATGGTCGTGTCTAATAAAACGTTATTTTACCTCGGCCTCTCGTCGGTCGTATTCAATGTCTACCTACCAATTATTACTCTGACCTGTTTCAACCAAAGACGAATCTTATCTTTTCATCTGCTTCTGTCACGTCATCAGAATCTTGATCGCCCTGTGGCCATGATGACCGCCCTCTGCGCCATCAAATGATGATGATGATGACGACGACCTGTGCGAACGAAATAACTAACTAATTAATAATAATCTCTTTGGCGTTTCATTTGCCAGTCACAGCGCCATTCTCCGTCTTAGGCGGTCGGTGGCGTTTGATTATGGCAAGAATGTTCAAATTTACTTGGACCATGCTGAGAGTATGCAGAACGTATCCGAGATTCTCTGGCACACCATGACCAACCACGAACTTTTTGGACAACAGTGCCTGCTCCTAAACGATGGCAGACCCATATCCGAAAAGACTCATAACCGCATAGCATACAAACTTTGCACACGAATGACCTGAGGAATGTGCAAAGCTTGAAGCCAACAAACGTCTGCCCGCGAAACTACTATTCTGTAAATACACCAACAGCAGAAATCGACCATCTTTGAAAATGATCCAATCAGTATTTAAGATATGAGAAAGTTACTAGCATAGATAGCAATTCAAAGAATAATCATCATTTAACTTTGAAAATGCATAATATGCCGCACGTAGGTAAACGATGGTCGATAGGCTTTGTCGAACTGAACGACGGCTAAACAAAAGACATTGTAGTCCTAATTGATCTGAAGGTTGTAATTAATAATTTATTATGTAGTCATATGCAACTTTGTTCTGTTATATCGATCGTTCTAAAAGCTGGCTTACAAAAGATGCTATTTGTGTTAGGATGTCTTTTCCCTCTGGACACTCATCAGCCGCTTGCTACACAGCCGTCTTTATCGCGGTAAGTAGGCTTACTTCAGCAATAGCTGGCCTGTATGGCTGATCTTACCTACAACAGCTTCTGTGTGACAGGTTCGAGAATCTTTAACAGAAATTCTCAGAAAGTAGCTCAAATATGATATTTGTATAAATTGGGCATTCTAACAAGAGAGTTTAGCATATAATTATTCTGTTCCTCGCTAATAGATAAATTGCATTCATCACTAATCATATTCGGATTAATTTGATGAAGCTTATATATCGGCCTTTTGTGTAGCCCTGTTTGTCCTTATCACACTCTTTAACGTAATCAAGTTTTTTAATGTTAAGGCAAAGTAGACTTAATCAACAGCAGATCTGGCTCATTAAACATTGGAGAAAAGAGAATAAAAGTGGAGAAAGTGAATAAATTATTATTTGAAATACCAAACGCCACTATCAGCCACCAAATATTATTCGCCTAGCAATAAGATAATTTATAAATCCTGAAGGGCTAATTACTTCGGATAGCAACTGCAAACGACATGCGACCGATCATCGCACGAACTATGCTAGCGCTAAACAACTAGCGTGTGGAGGCGCAGTTAAACAACCAACAAAGAAAACAAGGACACCCGCAAAGAGACGTAAATGCAACTGATTCATCCATACGACAGAATTTTGTAGTTTTTAAGGTCGAACATGGACCGCATGTGGCAAAGGTCACGAATGTGCTTGAAGCTGCAGCGTGAGAGGTTGGAGATGTGGCGAGCAAAGGACAGATTGTGGATCAAAAGTAATACCAAGATTGTAGGTTGGAGGCGATGAAAAAAGATGTAAAGTTAGTTGATAGGTGTTTGGAAGGGCAAGGAATTTTCTTTATTTGGTTTTCGAGGCAAAATGAAGAAAATTCATAGGACGATGAATTCTATTTTGGAAGAGTAGGTTGGATGACATTCATTGAGAGATTGGGTCAACCAAAATGAGGTGTGGAAAAAAGCTGGGGAGAAAAATATGTAGAGTAGGGTGTCGTCTGCGCAGAGTTGTTGCTGGTGATATGGGACACAACATCTAATTCTGCACGTGTCCCGAATAAAACTACATGACGACTTACAGATAGCATTAACATAGGCGGCGGCGAGAGCCATAGTGGTATCACACATAACCAAGGTCTTTAATAGTTACAAGCGTCAACCAACTCAACAAGTGAGACACCCAGTTAGAAGAGTCGTTGGATAAGATTAGAAGGTATAAAATTAGGAAAATGAATCTGTCCGACGCAGAGGAACTGATTTATTTAATTAGATCGTATTGCAGAAATTTTTGAAAATAGGTCAAGAATTTACGCGGACATTTGTGGTTAGCAGCAACGCACATAGTGGGGAATCAGCGTAACTTTATGGGTGATCATTGACCATCGACCAAACGTTTTAAAATCTGTTAGAAACGCTACATGTTTTTTTCATCTGTTTTTATCTGAGGAATAACGACTTCTATAGAGGTAATTACAAATGAGTTCTAAGAAAACCGCTGAGTTTTCAGTTTATGATCACTTGATTTGACACAATTTGTATCGCGCTTCACGTAAATCATAAGCCTACTTGAGAGCGATGACGTTAATGACGACGAATTGTCTTGAAGATGTACCTGTATGTCAGAATGACACGGAAATTCGTCATACTACTGAAACCTTGTCTCCAGGCGATGCTGATATTCTGCGCAGTCTTCGTGTGTCTGTCTCGCGTGAGCGACCATAAGCATCACTGGAGCGACGTTCTTGCGGGAGCCTTCTTAGGCTGCTTCATCGCTGCGCTCACGGTTTGTATCAGGGAGGGTCTAAATACTCGCCGTCGATACACACGATATTGATCATGATTATCAATCTCTGTAGGAAGGTGTTGAAAGAAATGATAACTTTAAATTAACTATTTTTGACTGGCTTAGATGTTTGGCCTAATCACTACTTATGAAATCACTTATGTTCGATTTGCGGCAACCCTTAGAGCAGTGAACCACAATTTTTAACCTGAACAATATATAGGGTGACACAAAAGTTCGTTCACCGTTTTCAAAATACGCTTTCTCAGGAAGGGCCTCATATTTTTTCTGATACCTAGTGCATACACAAGCCAAATGAAAGATATTGGCACACATTTTGCTTTGATCCGGTGAGTGGTTGTTATCTTAGGCCTATATTAAAAACTTGAAGAGGACCGGTTTTCCTGAACAAAACTGCCATGAGATATATTTTGCTTATCATATTACTACTGTAGGCTAAATAAAATATTTCGCATAGTAGAATACAACACAATATCGTTAACTAGGTCTTACAGACGTTTAGGCTATTTTGTCGTTCTGCTTAATGACAGCGTCCATTCTATGCGGCACAGACTAAATCAGCGACTAAAGTCTCAACTTCTGCCGATCCCCACTCACATTGGAGGAGGCGTTTGAGCTGATCAACGTTCTTTGACTTTATAAACGCTGAGAGACAAAATGCTCCACAAGTTCTCAATATACGAGAGAGAGAGAGAGAGAGAGAGAGAGAGAGAGAGAGAGAGAGAGAGAGAGATCCGGAGAGTGTAGGTGGCTAATCCTTCGGCTTTATGTCGTCGTCTAGCCATTTCGTCGTCACAGCTTATGTATGATTGCGTGCACCATCCTACTGTAAAACTCCCAAGATCATTATTGTCAACAAAAAACTTTCGTTGCATAACTCTGCCGCCGTCTCTCGAACACTGGCTACGCGTAGGGCCCATTGCTCGAGAATGTTTGTAATGTAGTACGCTCTACTGCGAGTTCAGCCTGGTATCATTTGGCACAAAATGAAGGATCGTGAGATCTCTGCCGTCATCCTACTTCACACCATCACTGATGGACAATAACTTCGTTTGTGGAGCAGACTGAACGTTCTTATCCCGTGAACCCCAAACAGTCGCGTTTTGTTCATTCAGTACATAAAACACCTTAAACGCCGACTCATCGGTAAACAAAACAGTAGACCAGTCTTCCACAGTCCAGTGTCGATACTCCTATTATTACCCTCTTTTACTTAGGCCTAGCTTGGCTGGCGTAAAGTTTGTCGGTTCGTCGGTTCGTCGGAGTTCTTTCAAAATTTTTTCGGTATGTTCCCGTCGACCTACAGAGCTGAAATTTTGAAAACATGGCACGCTTGCATGGCAATGCAATGTATAACATTTTAAGGACTTAACTCAAATATTTATTTTAAAAAATGGCTAGTTTACATCATAAATGATCTACTAAGAAATGGATCGATTGCGCCATCTAGCAGATTACCAAAGCCAATAAAAGAGGGTCCCGAAAAACCCATATTTTACTTTCACTTGTTACTCAATTAAGCGAGGTAAATAACGTCACTTCATAGCACAAGGCAGTAATGCATCACGCGCGCCGCAGTGTGCTCTGTCACGTCATTTAATGCACGTTCGACTTAACATTTTCAGGGCTACCTATTATATGAGTCCTGTTTACACTTGAAATGTATTTAAGTGACCCGAATCATTTTGGCCGAGATATTTAAGTTTGAAAACGGTGAACGAACTTTTGGGTCACTCTATTAGTGTGAACGAATGCATTGATCAGCGTTTAATTTCAGAGTAATCAGAATAATTTAACTCAATACGATTAGACACGACATAGGCCTACACGATAAGGAGGAATCTGTTCTGTCAAGTGTTATAGTTCAATCTTGATCGCATTATTGTTCCAGTGTATCTACGTGTTGAATCTATCTATCGACTCGAAGGAAGAAGATGATCGGCAGTACGAGGTCTTGAACGACAGTAACACCGCTCAACCAGCAAAGGTCAACGAAATGCCTTGATGCTTGAAATGACGACTGCAATTGCTTGAAACCTTCAACGAAAGCTCATTCACCAGCAGACAAACATCTACTCGCATTATTAGCATAATTATAATTAGTGGGATCGATAAGTTGGGAATAGACTTACTAGGTTAATTATTCTTTCTTCTGCTGTTCTTAGGAGTCACATCGCTTTAACGACTAAGGGACAGTCTTTCTATAGTCATAAAGACTTACGCCGTACGTGTAACTTAAGGACAGGTTAAGAGACAATCCAGTCATCTTGTGTAGCACGAGAGTATGGGGGCAAATCCATGCTCTGAATGTTCTTCTGCTGTAAGTTCAGTTCAGTCAAATTCAATTTAATGCAGCCGTTGAAACCAAAATGAAATAACAATTAGTATTCATCAATCAGCAACAACAACAGAGGACCCAGACGGGACAATAGTCTGGTAATTAAGGTCACCTAAGTAATTTATGACATAAAGGCAAACAATAAAAATAGTGATTTCAGAATCAATAGGCAGATCTGTTGGTTAGAACCAGAAAAGGAAAATTTAAAACATCAATTTTAACTATATATATATATATATGTTCAGACTAAATAATAACTCTTAACAAGGTGAACAACACTAAACTAAACCAAAAACTAATCGGGGACAGAGTTGCTTCATATAGAATGTAACGCAGACAATTGTGAAACAGCGGCGTAAACGTAAACAGAAAAAAATGCAACAAAAACTGGAAATGAAAAACACGAAAAAGACGAAAGAATCGACGTCAAAACAGAATAATGATACCATAAATATAAGGATATTAAGAAATCGTATATTATGCTATAGCTCTATTACTTTTTCGCCCAACGACTTCTTAAATAAATTTTAATTTAAAGTAGACAGCTTACAAAAATCGGGAGATAGATTGCTTCATACAGTCGGGTCAGTGCATTTAGGGCCTAATAGAAAATTGACCTGAATTTGTTCTAGCAAATTCCGTTCGATAATCTCGTTTAGTCCTGGTATTATGAGAATGCAGATCAGACACACAGAGGAAATAATCTTTAAGGGCAGGCGGCAATGATTTGTTGGCAAAGCGGAACATGAATTCGCATACCAGCGATTTATTAATTAAATCTGATTAATTTGCAAAATACGAAATCTTTAAATATTTACCTGATATGAGAGCTGTAGAGCCAACGACAATGCGAACAATCTCGTCTGGTAATTAGAAGCCCAAACTCTATTGAAATATACCCATTAATGCATAGCGTCCTTTTTTAAGGACACCACACTTTTCACAATATTAGAATGGAATTTACCTGTGCCCTGTAACGCATAGCGTTCTTTTTTAAGGACACATTTATTCTTCATTTCTTTTCACGAAAAACATTTTTTTAGCACTTGATCTCTTTTCTTAGTCTGAAGACATATGATAACAAAAAGCACCGTGGAAAATTCATGCATTAATGGGTTAATAAATAAAGATGAATGAGGGAATAATATAGGTTATAAGTTACTTGTGTGGACGAGGATCCACAAGTTTGGCTATAGGCCCTACGTTGGCCTACTTGCGAGAACTTATCGATGGTGATCTCTTTAGCTATTGGGCTATTCCAAACTTTTGTGCGAATTAAATATTTGTTCTTTCTTAACTATTTACTGCTTAGTTATTATCATGCAGGTTTTGACATCGAGCAACGCAGCTTTTAGTTCCTGTTAGTTACATAATTTCCGTTGTTAGGCTTTCAACTGGGTGGATGTGTTGTTCGTCCACTCTTTAGCAGGTTACACTTTTCCAATCTTATACATACAAAGGCAGGTTTGTCCAGATTTAGACTTATTCGAATTACAACTCAGAACCAAGTTGCATAAAAATTATATTTTTAAGGTAATTAATGGTATAGAGCAAAGTTATCAGTTTGCCAAAATGCAAAATGCTAAATAAGGCAAACGATGTCTCATATAATAGGCTGAGTGGCGACAGCGGGACATTGATTGGTAAGACACTGATCAGGAGACGAGGCCAATCAAGTGCTGCACAAGGAAAGAACATGATGATGGCATGCAGACAAGTGTCTGTTGCTCGATGAGACAGCGAGAGAGAAGATTGACCATCACTCATGTGCCGAGGCTGAGAAGATGAGGTCGCTAACACTTCAATCTTTTGATGAATGCCTCAGGGCTTGCTCTTCTTCACCCGTATGATTGCTGAACGATCTCTACAAAGCGGTTCTTTGTCATTAGGCCAACACCAGATATTCTAACCTAATGGACATTGAAGGGCAGGTTCTGACTCCTTCCAGCCAGAACGCAGGTGTGGATCGACCTAAAAGGGTTCCTACCGTCATTCTCATATTCGAATTCACAACGCCAATGATGGCACTGGGCTTTTCCAATATGGGGCACTGGGTTTTGGGTGGATCCGAAAGGACAAAAGGGGCTTCTGACTGCCTGGGTTTACAGAAACTAGGAATATTCTAGGTTTTCCCACAAATTCGCAAAAATTAATAAAATATTTGAACTGAGCAGCCACGAGAATGACATTCACTTAGGTGATTGATAACCAGTGATGTAGACGTGAATTCAGAAGTAGGCCTAGGCATTCCTAGTTGTCGCTCCGACAACTAAAAATGCGTTCCGAGTGACTTGATACATGTATCATATCGGCTGAGAGCCTTCACCACCAAGTGTGGTAACGTACCCGAACCGATCAGGCTCGTCTACACCGCTGGCTAGTTCGAATGTTGTGTGAATTTTGCGACTCAGTGTGAGAAATGCACTCTAAGGGCTATGGAAATGCAAAAACTTCAGACTTCAGAATCATTATTTCTACCCATTATGAATACTTATAAGTGTCGGAACGTTAAATAAAATGTTGATTTGACAATATGTACCGGAGCTGGTGTTCCTGCTAAAAATACGTGTCGGAACGCAGTTCCGGCTCGTCTATGTCATTGGTGATAACACATAAGACTTTGTACTGTTAATGTTAATAGGTTTTCTTAGCAAGCCATAGGCCGAGCAGAATATCTGGAAGATGTAGAATAAAACTGCTCTATAATCATATAATAAACTTTCAAAGAACTGTCTAACAGAAATCCGTTATCTGAGTCTCATTTAATTTAGCTCAAATTATCCCCCATTGTTAGCATTTCTATTCAGAAAAAAGCGTTCCAGATCATTTGATAATATATAACGGAGCGTGTGTTCCGCATCGGCTCGTCTACATCACTGGTGATAAGTCATATAAGACGCCAATCTGTGTTAGTTAGCAGTTGTTTTGGTCAGTCATAGGCTGAACAAAATCTCTGGCAGATTATAGAGTCAATATGCTCTAATCAAATAATCAATAAACTTTCGAACAACTGTCTAACAGAAATCCAATATCTGAGTCTCATTTAATTTAACTCAAATTATTCTGCATTGTTAGCATTTGTATTCGGAAATTTGCTGTATTAGTTGAGCAGCAAGCGGCTTTAGATCAGAAAATTTATCGGCAATATAAACCTTCTTAGGCTTGCCACTCACTCCGGTTGCAAGTTCCTCGAGCTCATCATAGTTAATTTTATCCGTCACTCCAACCGCTACTATATGCACACCAAGAGCCGCCAATTCCTCTGAGTATCTGACTGAATCATAGAATTCAATTGACGATTCCATGTCGGTCAATATAACAACCATACGAGGAACTTCAGGTCTGGCTCCTTTGAATGTCGTCAGAATCTCGTTCTTAATGATTGCCAAGGCTGATGCTGCACTCGTTTCCCAACTGGTGCATTCATGACAGTTAACTCTAGCAACTGCTTTCGCTACAGAGCTTGGGTCAGTGTAAGAATTAAGATAGAATTCAACATATGCAAAGCTTTCGAATGTCACCACAGCAAATTGATCCTTGTTCGCAGCTATAGTTAGACCAACTGCAACATCTGAAACGAATGTCCTCAGCGCCTTAAGGCGATCCGAGTCCTTTCTGCTGTCCGTGGCGCAAACGGCAAAGACGACGTCTGTTGCGTTGCACTCTGGACGCGAATGAGCAATACGGGTTTCATAAGACGAAGATCGTTTATCATTCGAACACGTGCCTTTACAAGTTGAAGTGACATAAGAAAGACTGCCAAAGAATCATAATAAGAAGAATAACGAAAGAAAGCACAGCAGTTCTAATGGAATTCTCATGCGTACCTCTTAATTAATGAGCTTTATAGGTTAGATGTACGGTTTCTAGTAAATTTTTCATCGCAATTCTCACAACACTTTAAATTTGTTATTAGGCTTCTTCGTGAATATGAACGACCTTGCTCAGAGTCCAAAATGTACACACCATATAAAAATTGCTTAGACGGGACGGACATTTGAAGCAAATATTATTATTATAACAGTATAGAATCCACGATCAAAATTAGCAGTAGTGATCTAATAAATATTCGCTCCTTAATACTTTCAAGTAACAACTACATCGAGGTAAACTCACGTGTAGGTGTTCTGCAATCCTTGGTGCAAATTTGATCAGATATGTATTCTGTAACTAAGTTGCGAGGAACCAATTTGTCTTGCTTCAAATTGCATTCGTTCACTTGTAGCCAGCAGAACAAATCTCCTGGATTCCTGTTTATCTGATAGGAGTAGCAGTCGAGACTTGTAAAACAGGTCTTTCTACAAGCCTGTTCTGTTGCAATTAAGGGACGGGCAACGGCATTTCTTGATACTCCATTATTGTATTTCTTGAATACTTTTGAACAATCTACAAGTTAATAACAACAAGTGCGATAATCACAACTACACAAATGTTCACTATTAGACTTAGGCTACTCGCAAATGCACACAATTCAATACATTGAACCACGTGCACTTTGATACGGAGCCTAATTGCAATGTTGTTATTTCTTCAACGAAAGATGTCTTGTTTTGCTTTGGATTGCTGTGTGTTTAGTTTTCTATCTCAGACAAATTATTCTGCACACTTAGGACTTCCGATGTGTGTCCCAAAAGCGTGTTACAAATTTTTTGCTTAGGCCTATAACTTTACTATCGTAGGGCTAAATCCTTTATAAAATATTATGCCAAATGGAACTTTAAATGACCACCGAGAATTTACAAATTTATCCAAAATATTTTTATTTAATATGATTCAAACCTTTATCGTGCGATACCTCACACTGGTCAAGGCGTCGATCTACCATGATGTATTCTTTAACACTAGTTTCCTTATTTAGCATTCCGGCGGCTAGCATTTCCGAATTCTTTTGTATTTAACATAAGGAATGGCTTGCTCTTCCATCTATTTGATAAGAAACGCAGTCCTGATCTTTAGAACAGATGTCCCTGCATTCCATTTCCGACGTCACTGACGGTTGCTCTACAGCTTCGCTAGAAAACCAGTTGCGATTCAAAATCTCGATTAATGGACTTCATAAAAAAAGTCAACACTTTGAAACTAGAACTGTAGGCCCTGCGATAAATATAATCATCGTAGACTAGTATATAATTGCTAAATGAAATAAATATCAAGGTCAAATAGTTGAAAGTAATAACGTAATAAGCAAGCTCGTCTATTTTTTAAGCCTGCCACAACCTGAAAAATGATATTAATTTCCATTGGCATTACATATTATTGAATTGATGCAGTTAACTGATGGTAAGCGATTCACGAACATATATTTTGTTGAACGTTTGCATGGCTAATTTTGTCTGGATAGAGCGGTATATTTACTATAGCAAATCACTGCTATTATCTCACGATTGAATGACTGATAACTGAAAGACGTTACAACTGTGATATTTCAATACATCATTTCTGTGGACTGTCTGTCAATTTGATCTTGTCAAGCAATTTACCAAAGCAATTGAATATTGAATGTCGATAGAAGTTGCTTACTTTTCTAAAAACTTGTCTATTCTTAAACCGTAAGTTAAGAAAAATTTACCTGAAATTCAGCTAAAAGTAGCAAACGTAAATTACTTCAGAAATAATAAGTAGGCATACACTGTACACATGATGGTCAAACCTACTCAGATATCCTCTCCTCGTTGTCTTAATTGTACACTTCAGTAACGTTTAACTACGAATTCCATGTAGGATTCAATAGGCAAAAACAGCGTCGTCATTTTATTGAGCAACAAGGCGAAACCCAAATGATACAAAAAACGTATTCGGTTAAAAGAAAACCTTATTCCAACCATCAATGTTCACGCATCCAGCAATTATATTAAAAAATGCTTAGGCAAATAATTATTGTTAATGAACTGCTTTGATCAGTCTAATTGAGCATTAAATTGGTACCTGATACCACATCGTTGACACATTTTACAACGAAGATGTATTCTTTAACAGTGGTGGACGGAAGATAGATCATGTTGCGTGAGGAAGCGTCTTGTATCCAACAATATTTGGCACCTGGACTTGAGTCAATCTGATAAGATATACAGTTTGAATCTCGAAGGCACATAAGTCTACAGTCTTCTTCGGTTTTTGAAATTTCCTGAAAGAACACACCGTTGGAGACGAAACCAGGATATTTTGTTTCGAACACAGGTGTACAGTCAGATTGGTTCACATAATCCTTTTCTGAAACAGTCAAATGTTTGTTTTTCTGCGATGGTTTTTTAGTTGCGCGTAGGCCTACTGAATTTTTATTCCATAAACATCAATAAAATCTATGCATTTAAATCAATATCTTCATTGTTTAAAATGCTCAATGAGAAATACTGTAATAATGGGCAAGCAAAATCAAGTAGGCCTACACGGATATCCCAAGAGGTTCAGATATCCTGACTGCGAATGGGATTCACTCGATGAATATACACCTCGACGGAAACTGCAGAGGAGTGCGAAGTCTTGGACATATCGAATACATCTTCCTGGAATGCTCACGGAAGAACATTAAGTTATCCGAACCATCGGCAACAAGTGCCAAGAAACTGTGAGTCGATTGCACCAAAACTAATATTCTCCAGCTCACAGGTCTGGAGAAGGATGCAGTAAGAATCCTTGATGAGATTTACAAAGTTAGGATTCATTGAAACTTCTGGAACAAGGGAGTTTCCCCTAGTTATACTGAAACAGTAGATCTAATTAACCTATACGAAGTATTACCCTCAATGACATTGCATCAATATTGCGATGCACACATTGAAATGTTCCTGCATGAAATCGATCATAGCATTCTGTAAATAAATCGTTTATAGGCCTACTAATAAGAATTTACGTTTTAAGTTTTAAAGCATGGAAAACCCCAAAGTAATAATTCATGCTAATGTAAACATGTAGCTACATATAGGCCTACCCAGCAGGGTTATAGATGACGAAAGTGAAGGCAAACGTTGAGATAAAAGAACTCTCTGTCAGATGTGAAATGGAAAACCTCTCGATAGACACATGAAACTAGAGAAAGAGGTAATAGAAATTCGCCAACATGGTAAGGAGCCGAAAACCATTTATGTAGAAGACTTCCCTTAACGCATTCATTATTGCACCGTGGATATATATATATATATATATATATATATATATATATATATATATAAGTTTCACTCAGAAAACGTTGAATAATTATTGCAATGATAATTATAATCACTCATCGCAAGCAGCAACTCCTTTGAAGTTTGGCATCTGGCGGTCTTCAAGTGGAAGCACACCATTAGGATCAATACTGAGTTCCTAACCATCATAGATTCATTGACGACTCTACAATGCAAAATAGTATGACTTATTTAATTATGCTTCTTTTGCGAAATTCAAATTGCACACTGAAGCCGGAGACACATTAAGAACTATAAAAAGGAGGTCAAAGGTGAATGCATCCAGGTAGAAGTGCTTTTTTGACGCTGCCGTTGTTCTTATTTCACAACATTACAAGACGATTAAGATGCATTTCAACTGATGCTGATCAGAGAGTCGTCTGGAGTGGAGATAGAGGGGTTTTGGATCGAAACAACCGTAGGTGTGATGGAAGCATTAGAAGTATGTTTACTGTTTATGTTGGAACAGATCGGTGCTGTGCAAATAGGAAGAAATGAAGCTGGTACGTGGTGTAGTGATGTCAGAAGGAGCATTGTTGACAGTCGTAATTTGATGGGTTACCGATACTAGTGAAGTGGTGAATTACGCTTTAGAAGGACACTGACCACTTGCCACCTACTTATAACAGACTGTTAAGTTATGTTCTATATTAAAGTATACAAAATATAAAAGAAGGAATACAAGAATAATTATTAGTCTATGCTCACAATTTTTGTAGTAAGTGTTCGGTTGATGTCCTCTCAGCTTGTAATGTTCAATATGAATAGGGTATACAGCAAACATCATTTTATGGAAAAGTTCGAAGAATTCTACTGTTATTTAACTGAGTGCAATTACTTTACCTGTTTAGCAACGCTAATTAGATGCGATCCAATACAATGGTTTGCACTGCAAGATTAATAGGCCTACTTCTCAATATATATTCTAGTGCTTAGTTACCTGCAGCCCATGCACCACCCATTTGAATACAAAGAGACCTCGTCACTTATGCATACTGATAAAAACATCCATTTCCGATAGTTGTTGAACTAGCAAATTCAGCACTAAATCATATCCCAATAAACAATAACGTCTTACTACAATTATTACGGGGAATGGCTTCAGCGCGTGTCATCCGAGTTTTCTAGTGTCAGGTCTGCGTACCGGATTAATTCGTCGGCTTTACCAAGGTTTATGCGCCTTTAAGAGGCATCTTATTCGCACGTTGCCTAGACTATGTGACTGATTCAGATCATCCCTAATGATTGTGCACGGTCAAATTACGGTCGCAATCTCACGCAAAAATTAATAGGCCTACGCATCCTGTAGCCGAGTGTTTACGTCTCGGTGGAGGGAGGCTGAAGTGGTCGTTGAAGTGACCTCGACTTGAAGGGGTGCTATATAAATACTCGATTATATTACAGTACATCGATTAAATAATGTATTGGGAAAGTGTTGGATAGAAGGAATTATAATAGTGCAACCAATAAATTATTTGAACGACATTACAAATTAGCCAGACATTACGAAAGTCAACTTGAATAGAATAGGCCAACACATTTGTTTCATTATAAAACTGAATATTTAAATGATAAATTAGACTTTATTGGGCCTTGCATGTCTGCCATACAGTTAAATTGGATTACTTTTGCAATTTGTAATCATCCGTTCATACTATGCTTGTAATCATACTTCGTTGTAATCATACTTCGTTGTAATCATACTTCGTTATAATCATACTTCTTTGTTGCCAGTTTAAATATTAAAGAATATATTAAAAGAAGTACATGTTAAAATGTGCATTTCACTGCAAAATTGTCAGCAGTTCATCTATTCGTAATGTCTTCTATATGATCATCGTCATCGTCATAACCTCCTGAAGTCAACCATTTTGCGGTAATTAGTACGAATAAATTACCTTAATTAGCTTCGGTCATTTGTTAAATCCAGTACCCTGATCTCGTTTAGTCGATGCCATATTGTGTCTTCGTCCATGCTCTCCACCTATAGCGTCGCAATCGCAGTGCCTTTGTCCATTTTTCTTTCGAATATGGCATGACGAGAATTTCCTGGACTCAAATGATAACCAATAAACGGGTATACGAATTGGCAGAGGACTGAAATAAACTGTTACAAGCAACACGTTCAGGCACAAAAACGGCGCCAATTCGGACATATTATGAGACAACCACGGGACAACATTGAGCCTGATTGAGGGCAGTCTGATGACAGGACTTGTTGACGGGAAAAGGAATCGGTGGACGGCCTAGAATGTCCTGGATTGACGCCATTTTATGTGGACTGGGCTAAAGAAAAAAATGGCCTGATGAGCGCAGTACGTGACAGAAGATGCAATGCAAGTCTATCACGCGGATCCATTCATGTAGCCAACCGTCATGAAGCGACGACGGCGTTATGAAATGACATGCAGTGAACTGCTTGGGTATCGGTCCACTAACATGACTAGGCCATCATAATTTTTCCACGTGGTTTGATATCTAGGAACTGTATTTAAACATTTCCATCTTCATGTTCATGAGATTCATGTAATTTGTGGCGTAACCACATGAAATCTCACATGAGGATCTTTTTCTCAACTTGCTTTTGCTTTATGCTGCCTTCCGGTTCATAAAGAACAATTTTTATTCTGTAATTTGAGATCGCCCTTCTTCCAACATTTTTTACTCCTTTAACGCCTTTGTACACGCGCAAATGCCGTTGTACTGCCGACCAATTGTGCGCGATGGACTTGCTCAAGGTCCCTACACAATGACGCCCCGGACGAGGGTCGAACCCGCTCACTCAGCGCACACTGGCATTACGATCCGACCGCTCTAACCGATCAGCCAACGTCCCATACTAACATATTGTCGCACCATCGTCTCGTTTATATTTCAGACTTGATTTAAGAATTTCTCTGTAATATACCGGTAATCAGGCAGTGTAATGCTGTGTAACAGTCAGTGTCTTAGGTGCAAAAAAAGAAGTGCCTGGACACTAGTGTCAAAAAGTTAAGAACTAAATTTAGTTAGCATTCGTTAGCTTTTTGTCCATCAACCATTATTTTGTCGTCAACTATTTGTTGGTGAAATATCTGTTGTGTTTTAAGCATACAGAGAAAGACTGAGAGAGCAATGCACCGAGAGTTGTTAAAGTAACATCCACAAAACATTCTTTTAAGTTGATGTTGTTCAGTCTTCCTGTCACAGAGTGGGTCGTAAGCCGTATTGTCAAAAAATTAATTGTCTCATCTTGGGTCCATTCTACGGATCTGTCATTCGAGGCATCAGCTACAGATTCTTTTAATCTTAGGCCTGAAGAATGTGCCAATATCGCCGCATCACTTTCCAAGCATGGTTGCTAACTTTCTCTTTCTTTAAGATTTTATGTAGGCTAGTGATCGGTGGCGGAAATGAGCTGACTAAGAAGAATCGCGGGAAGAACTAGACGAGACATAATCCGGAACGAGATGACCAGAGAAGAACTTGGACAAAGGGAAACGCTACTAGACAAGATCAGGAGAAGAAGACTAACCTGGTTCGGACATGTAACAAGAATGGGCAGGGAAAGATTACCAGCAAGGGCATTATTTTGCCAAATGGAGGGAACAAAGAGCCGAGGGAGACAGACAAAAACATGGATGGATAATGTAAAACAAGACCTCCAGAAAAGGCATGGATATGAGAACAGCAATGGAAACAATCGCAGACAGAGAAAAGTGGAGAAACTTTGTGAAAACCTCATCGTCAGTCTCTGCTTGACGGACGAGAGATTATAATAATATAATAATACTAGTGAGCTACTTCTTTAGTTTTCTGCCCTCTATAGGCAGGTTCGTATGTCCAATGTCGACACCCCTCTATGGGCTTCCTCCTTCATCTTCTTGCATCCCCTTTTCTCGTCCAGGATCATTGTCCTCGGTCTTCCTAATTTCTACCATTCTGCCTTTTTGATCGGTAAGGCCTTTTCCAGAACGGCAGGAAGTCTGTCCTGGTGAGGCAACTGGTCTTCTCAAATGTTGTGTCGATGATCAACTCGACAGCATGCATTTGCAGTAGCAGTAGATATATGGCCTATCTATAGCAAGACCTACACGTTCACCGTTTCGCAACTGGAAATAGAAGAAATTCAGTTCAATTTTATACGCGATGTAGTGCAACTTAATTAGTTTACTAACTTACTACTCCTGATCAGTTCGTCAAAAATTTTATCAAACCAGTTAAACAACCTTTTGCTTTTATATCTGAAGATTAATCACTAAAGTCTAACTATTTTAAAAGTAGTCAGTGCCCATTGCAGAACGAGTCATGTTTTAAGCAGAAATATTGAATTTTATGTGTTCATCGTGTCCTACCAAATTTCCATGACCTTATAAACGACGAAGACGGTCAATCAATTGACTCTCAAAATAATAATAATGACAATTGTTGGTGCTGTTTTCATGATGATGATTATGGTGACAGTAATTGTGATTATGATTTTGGCAACGATGATAATGATAATTATAATGATGGTCATGCTAACATACATAGGTACTAATTTAGGTATCATCTGTTCATTTGTGCTCGCTTTGATTCACCTTTATTTATACGTATTACGTGTAAAATTTCCGTTTCATCGTCTCCAACTCTCCATTCATAGTTCCCTCTTCATTTTACAATGCTGATTGTAAGCGTCTGAAGGTCACAAAGCTCCGTGAATGACAGGGCACGGATGGTCTAGGACAATGAACCGAATCTTCTAATGTAATGCAATGTAATGTAATCGCACATTTATTTAGCACCGCTTTGAATCAGCAGCACACTCAATCGGCGTCTTCAGAACATTTCGGCTACAATGTGGGCAACAACAAGAGCCTGGTCGAGGACCGCGTGTCAATATCGTGTCAATATAAACACACGACTTCACTAATTGGGACACAAGTCTAAAGTAGATTCGCATGTGTTGTTGTAGGCACGCAACGTTTGTTATTGTTGCGAGCGAGGTTTAATCGTAGTGCTACATGTTTCTCAATTTGATCACGTATGGCCATGTGTTTATGTTGACACGCGGTCATCGACCAGGCTCTTGTGATGGTCTGGACGTAACCCTTGATCAAAACAGGGTCTTAAATCGTTTATTCCAATGCAACGATGAAGCCGCTGCTGGCGCTTGTTGGTGGTGGTAATGGTGGCGATGATAATGATAATACGACGATGGTGATGACGATGATAATTACAGTCAAAATGAAATGATGATAATTACAGTCAAAATTATGATTATCACAGTCATCACGACCATCACGGTCGTGATGAATGTGATGAATGTGATAATGATGGTCATGTCTATTGACTTATTTAGCGCCTCTCGATACGTTTGTTGTTGTCAATACACTGCGGGGTCACATTCTTTCCGACAATAGATTCTGATGATTATCATCAGAATCAGAATTCTTTTTGTTATTTGTTCGTGCAGAGTCAAATTGTTTTGCACTGTTTGGTCCAATTCAGGATCGTTGACTTGCAAACTGCCAGGCATCACTATAAACTCCGTTTCAAGGTCGACCTGTATTGCACCAAATAGGCCTATAAGTACGTCAGCTTAATGGTGTTTATTTTTTGGCAGTGCTGACACAATTAGTCCTCACAAGCACTGTTACACTAAGTGGGTTCTTGGAATATTTTCACCTACATGTACTTAGCCTACTTCACATGTTTGCAATAAGTTTAGACGTCCATCGGCCTATAATAGCCATGGACTAAAGTGTCAGATGGTATAAAAATCGAACATTTCAATTGACAGTGGAAAGTCATTATTCACACACGCGAAAACAGAAGAACTGATTTAATGGCGCATTTAAAGCTGCTATTGCCAATTGCGCTTGATACGCTGAGCTTTGTCTTGGGTAGGTATCACAATTAAACCATCGTTTTTCTTCATTATCTCACTTAAGGTTCTTTGATGCCAAATAATCATTAGTTCAAGATTACAGCCTTATCATCAATCAGACATCTTGTTCCTTTGGTTGTAGCCAGGGAGAGGACCTATCACACGAACGCTCCAAAATTTCGTGAACAGACATAGTAGCCTATAGTGCCTATGCTAATTTTAATGAGCAGTCTTCTTGTCAGGCTCATAATATGCCACCATCGCTTCCTCATCTGGCAACTACTGGTTTATTGTAGGACAAATAATATAGGCCAACTTTTGTTCAAATACGGGTGTTACTTGAGGACAGTGCGCAACGTACATAGGCCTACATCTGCGTGAGGTAACGTAGGGACGCGGATGGTGAAGACAGCGCACGTAGGGCTACAGTGCATTCATAAACTCGTGCTTCATGAATCTTCTACGCCTTTTTCATTTGAATTCCTCTTAAAATTTTTCTTCGAATACTAAAGGAGACTGAGGATGAGAGTAAAAATGTTTAATTTCCTCCGATTTTCTGTATTTTTAACAGCAGTTTATTTAGCACCAACACTTTACGCGAAAACCTGTTGTTTGAAAGCCATTGATAATTAAGACAGGGTTAACGCTAATACCCGTATTAAATATGACTCATACCCGATTAGTGGGTTAAATCGCTATTCATGAGACAGAATTAGCCCTCTAGTCTGGGTATAAGTATAATCCCACTTAGACAACCACTTCGGTTAGACGCAGCGTTCGTGAATAAGCTGGTGCTACGCTGTAGACTTACTGTGAGAGCAAACCAATCCCAACTAATAAATGGTAGGTCTATCCGCATTACACACACTGCTCTAAAGTGACGACATTTCGTATGCAATATCGTCAGGCAGCTCGTCAAATTTGAAACATTTTTGTCCAAATTTTAAAGCAATATAATGTTGATCTTCGGCGAAAGAGGCGAGTTAATTATAGTGCCTCTTAAACACCTTTCGACGTCTAAATCGACGTCGAATGCGCTGAAGTGCAAGGGCTGCCATCTTTGTTATTTTCCATTAAGCTCGTATTAGCGGACATAAACCTACCTCTAAGTGGATTAGACTTATGCCCAGACTAGAGGGCTAATTCTGTCTTAGTCTTCATCCTGCAGCTGTCAACGTGCCAGGATCCTGAAAGAGTCCATAGAGCAAACTCTTATGTGCCATCGAGATAGATATGTACGTGTCTAGCGCCCAGCGCCTTTTCGATACAAAGTGCTATGATATTAAGCTTAAAAATAAAATGTGTGAAAAACTGTGTTATGGATCTTCTTTGCTTAGCGTATCTTCCATATCGCGTCATTCTTCAATGTTAAACCATATCACAGAGGATTCTTCTGTGACGGTAACAGCATCAAATTTCCCTACAGGAAGGACACGATCAGCGGAGTCCAAGTATATTGCACATGCATCTTGATCCCAACATTCCTAGTAAGCCTCAATAAGGTTACTCAATCTCATTGAAGTAGGATCATCAAGCATCATCATTCATCTCCCTTATTTCATTATCATCAATCATTATATGATCCAGGTCATACCCTTTATTATAATTGTTATCATTGTCACCTCTTCTTCATCGCGCCTGCCATAGAATCTTTCATCAATAATAATTATTGTCTTCTTCTTGGGTTGTAACTCGTTATGTGTCTTGGCCTGGGATCGTTCACGGAAAGCTTAAGCTTACATTGCTGCTGGATCAATTCCCTTTCCTGATCATAGTCATCACTGCCTTCGAATTAATTAGCCATTCTGTTTATCAATAAAATGACAACTTCTTTCCGATCTCATGCACAACTTTGTGTTGCTCTCGAAGGCGGTAGTAGTCATGAATTCTCAATTGTTCTAGGCCTATTGCATCTTTGTCGTCGTTGTCGTCATCATCACCATCATCGCCGTCATTGTTGCATTTGTTGTACTTTACGCATTGTGTAGAACATCGTCAGACACAGCACATGACAGTTTTTGCTATAATTTTAGTTTGCGGTTTTCGAGACAATCCATCACATGGTAAAGAGATCAAGGCAGTCACCCATCCAAACGCCAGGTAGAGGTTCCGTTCCAACTATCTTTCTGAGGCTGTATACGGTTATGGCGATCTTTGCGTTCGGATTTGCAGTTAGCCAGTCGATTGCTAGCATTGCGAAATGTACGGTTGGTCGTCTGCGTCCAAATTTCCTGTCGATTTGCAAACCAGATCTAACGAAAGTCAACTGTTCGTCAGAAGATCACATGTCGATCTACATTGAAGAAGACATATGCACGAAGTCATTTGACGGAAGACTGGCGGATTCCCGGTAAGGCTGTGTCTACAGTTTGTCAATCGGCAGTTTAGGTCTATGTGTGTCTAACCAATATACGTCTTGGGGTTCATTGAAATTACAATGCATTAAAGCGCATTATATTTATGCTGTTATAAGACCATTTCCAAATAAGCCCACATGAATAAATATTGGTCATAAACATAGAAAGTGGGCAACAGCTTGTTTATAAGTCATTATTATTATTATTATTATTATTATTATTATTATTATTATTATTATTATTATTATTATTATTATTATTATTATTAACATTATTATTATTAACATTATTATTATTATTATTCATCATTGGCATTGCCAACGGATCTGTTATCATGCTATCTGGGTCGCCGCTTGTCAGTGGACTGTAATCTTGACATGGTGCCCTGAAACGCCACCGCATTGAAACGTTGGATCAATGCCGACAAGATCTGGAAAAGGAAGTTTGTCTCTCGGGTGTCACCGGTAGTTGTCGAAAGTCGGCGTCCAGTCTCAGACAGAAAGGCGAGGCCCTCACTATTGAGGGCCTCGCCTGATGTTAATAATGTTAATAATAATAATAATAATTATTATTATTATTATTATTATTATGATCATCATCAGCTTGGGGACGCAAGTCATTTGACAGCGGTGGATACGAACAAGGGGTTTGCGTTGCACTTGGTCATAGTGGAGTCTTGTTCTGTTTTTTTTATTCTCTAATAAAGATAATTATGCTATGAAAGGGAGTGGCTTAGAGGATGAGGCTGCGATTGCACAGCATCAGGTAATTAAAAATGTATTTTTAAAAATAATGTTTAACTTAATTAAGAGTTTCTCTTGTGCAATCTTTCAGAATGTCTTTTCCATCAGGTCACGCTTCGATGGTTGCGTATTCAGCTGTCTTTCTTGCAGTAAGTAGCCACTCACCCTCTCGCGTTTTCAAGCGTATAATACATAAATATAACCATCCTGGATAAGTTTGCACATTGGTGCTTCTGTTCCCCGACGACAGCAATTCACTGACATAATGTAGGCAGCATTTGAAGTGTGTACAATACCTTGGCTTTCTGGCATTCGTCTATTGCAGCCAGTACTCAACTTGTAGGCCTATGCAAGTGCAGTAGGCCCTATACATACGAGTTCAGTCTCTTGTTCAAACAAAATGGCAAACTATAGGCTTAATCAATCAATGGTTCCAAGCAGAATAGCTAAGTACCCAGTCACATGAATTTACTCTTATCCGAATTTATTAACTGGTGACATGGCAACATCCATAATTCCAACCTATCCCGATCATGACCCATTTTCTCGACAGCCGAGGTCGCATTTTTAGAAATGTTTTAGTGTAGATGATAGTTGGATTGATTAAAATATTTTAGGTGTAAGTGGAAGCTAGATTGGCGGAACTATTTCATAGTGTCAGTGGAAGCTGCATTAATGAAAAATCACAATAGACCTAGGCTCATAAGTCACGTGGTTGCTGGATTGCTGATCTAACAACGTGTGCATGGGCAAGTAGGTCTAACAATGTCGGGCCAAAGAATCTTCGGACAATCGAGATTCCAGACTAAAGATAGACATGTAACCGTAGTTGTTAGATAGGTGAAGAATCATCAATGGCAGTTTATCGCCGAATGAACTACCTCAGAAAAAGAAAACTATTCGTATCATCATGGCATTGATTTGCTGCTTGTCTTGTAGCTTTATATTCAAGAGTGTATGACGTGGAAAAGCACGATTGCTTTGCGGCATTGTTTTCATGCCATGTTAGCCTTTGGCGCAACCTTCGTTTGTCTGTCTCGTGTGAGTGACTATAAACATCATTTGAGTGACGTGGTTGCTGGAGCCTTCTTAGGAGTTGTCACAGCTGTGCTGACTGTAAGTCATGTCCTGTATTATGATATGATTAATAGTCCGTTGTCGTAATCTTGAACTTTGTGTGTTTTTCACATCGCATGATCGTCGAATCTTGAATGCGCTCTAGGCCTAATCACATATTCCATAGAATGCGAGTGAAACGATATAATTGATTTATTGCATTTTTTCTCTTTTTTATTTCTTCCTTTAATTTCTTTTTACCTTTCTTTCTTGTTTTCACCATTATCATCGTTGTCTGAGTGACTATTGCGTTTTAATTAGGCCTATTTTCACAAGTTAGACATTCACCAGAATAATCGGTTTTGTCCAAGCCTTAATCTGGTTTCAAGTTATTCGCATGAATTAATAAGTAGACTTATAATCGGCTAATAGAATTTTGCATTTTCCATGCCCACTAGTTGAACTGATGCTTCAAGAGACTCTATTTATCATTAGCTCAAGCGTCACTTCCTAATTCTTACAGACCGTCTGATGACACCTTAAAAGCTTTCTGCTGGTAGGCCTACAATGTACCATATGGTTCTGCGGTGATTTTCACGGGTGCATTGAACCTGAACTCATTATAAATTTGTCTGGCTCATCCATGGCTCTCGGGAGACTTTCCCTATTTGTTCTCTCCCGAACTAAATGCATTAGCAATTAACATAAATCTACCATGATACGTTAATTGTGATGGTAAGTGTTGGAGTAGACGTTAAAAATATGCGAGTTCAACTTGCTTACCATTTATATAAACAAGTAACACAAACTATAGTTTAGAAGAAAAAAAATGGCGTAGGGTCTATTGTTAGGTTAGCTGCACTCGAATTGCATTTATAACACAATGCCTCAGCCCAACTAAGTATCGAGTTTCAAAGTTCCAATCACGCATCAACAGACTTCAACAGATTGCAAGAAAATACTTTCGTGCTAGTGCACAAATTGTTTACGATGCAATTCTTAAGAACATATTATATTTTATGCCCTATAGGTCATAAGGCCCACTAATGAGCGGATGATTTCATTTCAGGGTCTTCACTTAACGCGTCGCTCTAAAGCTTTGAAGAAAAAGGAAATCAACGACCAGACTTTGCCCTACCACAACTTAAACTCCGCCGATGAGCCATCAGAGAAAACAGCTCTCTTAAAATGACATCTAATTAATCTATGATATAAAACGCATTCGTCATCTCGTAGTGCAAGAACGGTGTCATCCGACGCCCAAAGAACTGTCTTCATGCTGCTCCCAAAGAACGTCGCCATATGCAGGACACGTAGCCCACGTGAATTCCCCGATAACAATATATATATATATATATATATATATATATATATATATATATATATATATATATATACTGAATGTCGTTGCTCTTCGAGCTGTGTACAAGAACGCTGTGTGCATAGGCCTACGTGTAGGCCTAGTAAATTAGTTGTTGATCGAAATATTAACGTTTTGATGAAGGATTCAACCACAGTGAATACCTAGCAGCGCGTAGCTTACAATTATATCAAAACTTGTTTTAGTTTGATCATAAATAAGCATAATCACCAAACTTCTTATTGTTCTTAAGCGCCACTCAAAAGGAAAGCGCACAGCGCCAGTTCATTCACGAGGGCTGCACCAAGTCAAACGGGCTGTGACTGTCAGAATGGTAGTCCGAAGGTCAGAGTTCTGCTTCCAGAGGGGCAAAACAGACAGAGTTTCTGATAACGCGGGTGTATTTTAGGTTTAGAATGTGTATATAATCGGGTGAATCTGGCTTAGGCCTACGGTTCTTGAAGGGCTAGATTAAGTAGGCGGATTCAAGGAGTCGAAGTTTACAATTTTGCGAAGTTGGAGGTTCGGCGCCCGGCCTTCGACGGACTGATAAATAGGCCGGCGCTTACCCAGACAGTTTTTCAAAGTATATGTGTAGTGAATGATAACTCAGCATTTGATTGTCAGTATACCAATGTTTAAGCTTCCGAGTTAACTGTTTGCTTTCGTAAATAAAACTTCAAAACGTCAATGCTAATGTCCTAGTAACAGATCAGTCCAAGATACCACGTCAAATCATCACATACGCAGAGAAAGAGTATATACATATATACAAATATATTATGACCTGACTCTCAATTCCATATTTTGACTAAGGATGCGATATGCAAGAGGAATCTCTTCAGATTTCTCATTGCTTTTTTCAATTTAAAGCATTGTCCATATTATATGTTTTGCGACCGCTCACCGCCAGAAGTCGAATAAGCTGTACAGAGGAGAACGTTGGATTTGGTTGTGCAGCTGAAGTCAACATAGAATAGCATCACTGATTTGCTCCATCCGTCCCTGAATATCGGCTGTTCTGTAATTGCTAGTTATGATTATTTTATGAGTGTACATTATTTTACTCTAACTACTTTGAGGATGTCTAATTGCTGTGTAATTCCTTGATATGTTTATTTGAGAGCGTAAATTTTTTGAACGTTCATATCATGATGCACCCGCAGTTCAATAAAGTACATAGATACATAATGGTAATTATATTGATTAAGCAGGATATAGTCTGTGATTGGGTATTCAGTCCTTATTTTAATATTCCATAACTTTAGGATTGAGTTATAAATACACTAACATGGACGTCATAATTAAACAGTTATAATTGCAAATGTATATATTATTTCAAGACCCTCTCCGCCACACACCCATAGGAATAATCACCGAATTCAGAAACTCCTCCCCTAACTGCACACGTAATATGTTGATGGGCCCTAACACAGAGATCTATAAATAGTCTTCAGGCATGAACGACTGCTCTGCACTGGCTGGATACACAACAAACGAACCAGACGATTTAAACACCTGCCAGAATCTATACACATTTTTTTTCTTAAATACCTGTTTGTATCTCCCAATTTAACAGCACATTTGACTATCAGAAATGATGTCTCTTAACAATGAACCTATACAATCACAATGTTCTGAATAAAGATCACTTAATAGTCACTGAGATTTTGTAAATTTTTAAACCCTTTCAGAAAGCCAGATTGCAGTTCTGCAGCCGGTTTCAACTCCTTGCCTCAAAATATTGTAAAACGGAGCCTGTTTAAAAGAAAACATTTCTAATTAATAGATGTCAAATAAACTGTTAAATAAAATCATCTGTACTTCTGAAAATAACAGCAACCAGGCACTGATGTTTATACATGACCAGCTCCTATTAATCCCTCTTGACAAGAGACTACAAATAATGCATAATGATGCATATTTAGGTATCCAATTAACTAAGAGTTCATCTTTTAAAAATAAGTAGTTCTATACAGGTAAAACCAATGACATTATGAAGAATGATGAATAATAGTAGAACAGAAGAAGTGGTAGTAGTTGTCATTATTCTTTATGCAATACTTGCAGTAAGAATAACTGGTAAGAAACATCTCTAAACACCGACCTTTTCAGCATCCAGTTCCAATCCTTTGTCTAAATGTTCCAATTCCTCATCTCTAAACCGACGTATTATCTAAAATATAACTCCAGTCATCGGTATCGTACATATTATAAGTGTTTCTATAACTGAAGCCAATAACTTAATCCAAGAGATATAAATACATATATAATTCAAATGAAATATGTAGGGATGAACCGAATTTGAATTTCTTGCCGAGTTTTATGAGCTGAATTTTGCAGAGTCCAAGACCGAGTTTCTAATATTTAAAAGGAATCACATTCTCTTAATTTTTAGATTAACATGAATTTTGTAGCTTTGCCTTAGTTTTCTGTAGGAAGTAGTAACTTGTATGCACTAATATTAGCAGTATTTGTGCTTTTAGTTAGGTTGATTGTCGTTTTGAAGATAAAAATAATAGTATTTTGTTTTTTACTACGGTCGATTGTCGTTTTATAAATTTTAAAAAAATCCGATTTTCGTTTCAAAATAGTAAATCGAAAAGACTAAAAATCGGACCCATTGTTTAACCGAGTCTGAGTTTTAACAGAGTATTACAAAAACTCGGCCAAGCCGAGTTCTGAACCGAATTTCGGTTCATCTCTAAAAATAAGAAAACAACATGGTGAGCAACATGGTTCCTAAATTAAGCTAATTACACAACAGTTCCTCAGTAAAACGATATCTTGTTAGAACATGGCTTTTAAACACTAGCAAATTCTATGACATAGACTTTCATATGCTAAGTAGTATACACTATCTTATATATACAGTATCTTAATATCTACATGATCTTAATATATACAGTATCTTAAGAAAAAAAAAAAATGAAACACCAATAATTACAAATGTTGCATTAAATATTATTACAGCTGTTCTCATTTACTTCAATTAGTTCCCTGTGTTTTTCTAAGCCATCTTTTCCATCGGCCAGCAGAGTTCGTAGCTGACTGCAAAACAAAATGTGACAAAACCTAAAGATTGGAGAGTCAACAAAAGAAGATCCGACTCCTAAATGTTATCGCATGTTAAGGAACATCACAGACTTTTTATACTAAACTGATGGTGCATGGGCCATTGTAGTGGTGTCACGGGTCTGTACAGGACAATAAGTACTGGTGATATATCTAGAGTAAAACTTTGGTATTTTAAACATTCGGCCATACGCAATAGCAGTCAAAGGCCCATTTGCAACAAATGCAAACACATACAAAATGACTCTGTTTTAATGAACCTGCTTGTACCAAAGATTAGCTTGTTTTGAAGTTGTAATTTTGACTAACATTTATATCGATGTTACAGGGTCGTAATGAGATAAAGTTTGTAAAATGAGATGTGGTTGCAATTTGAATTTGCTTTTGCACCTTAGCTGGATCTAATTGACCAAAATCTTATGAGCATCTGAAAGGTGGGTTGATGAAGACAAAGGGTTTGATGATAGGACAGTGACATTACTGACACTGGTGCCAATTTCAATAGAAATTCTGAAAGGGCTAAGTTATCAGATGGTGTATACAATGCCAATAAAACCGAAAATGGTCCTATGGTCCAGTTCAGGGGCATCCAATTTCAGGTAGGGGGATATTTTTTGGATCTGGGGGAGGGGAATATCTTGCCTTCCTGACACTTGGAACCGGGAGGAGGGTTTCCTATATCACTCAGAGGGGATTGACGCTGTCCAGTTGGCTACACTTGTTAGAGTGTACGCCTCAAATGCCTGTGTGCAACAGGTTCTTGCTTCAATACCGACATCAGCATCAGAGTTTGAAATATCAGGCTAGCCCGGTTCACATGTGGCTACCATTCAAAACTCAAAAGGTCAAGCAGAGTTGAGGCCACGTGGCAGCTACACAAACAATTATTTCAGTTATTTGTGTAGAGTCAGATTTTAGGAGAAGCGGATATCCATCTAATTTATTTCAAACTATCATATATCGAACCATTATTTATGGTCCGCTGAACTTTGAAATAACCAAGTTTCGCTGTATGTCTTCCTTGAACTCTACGCTTCAAATTTCTTATTTTTGTAACACCAACAATAGCAGAGTAAGACATATTTCCTTCATAGCCTACTTGTCGTAGTGTTCTCCAATGACAGTCTCGACAGCAACAGTACATGCCATCGCAGCTTCTTTACCAAGCAATGCTGATCCAACACCTGAACAACAAGTCATGCAAATACATATGACATTTATTTTCTTCAACACAATGTAACACTTCTCCTTACATTCACATTCATCTATGTTAAACACGCTTCTGATTTTATAGACAAATGAGTTTTTACCAGGCACAGTGCAACAAAGTCCCGAGATCTCTTCAGTTACACATAGTCAGCTGAAGTAGGAAGATATCCCATGCGAGACTTTGTTCTCAACTCCATATCAAATTACTTCAATCTGAAGGGATGATGATTCATTGTGACAATTGGGATGAAAATCATATGATCAATATGAAGTGATAAATCAGTCCTAGCTGCTAGCATTGTAACACAGTTCACATAGAACAGTTACATGAAGCACTTTGCCTCAAGTGCAACGTCAATCAACATAAGATCGTGTCATGTGCTAAAGAGACTTTGGATTGATGAGTCAGCATTGATTGAGAATAGCTATGAAAATGTCAAGAAGAATTGGTGGTATTTCTGGTGATGAGCTTGTGAATCAAAACAAAACCTGGTTGAAGATGACAAGAGGTTAAGCAAAGAATTCCTTATCATTGAGAGAAGAATGTTAAGACAAGTCATCTATGACACTCAATGGTCTGCATAGGAATTGAAGTGTCCAATTCTACATAGCAACGTAAGGAGGTAGATTAGATCCGAATGCTCACGATACCTGGCTAGTTAATTTTCCTTTGATAGCTCTTCATAAAATTCAGATCTTCAATTACTAGTTCCTGTCTTTGGGTGTCGCTCAATGGTTCGTTCACCTAATATCTTGGTGACAGTCTGGTCTAAATGCAGGTTCTGTTATTTGGCAATTAAATATTTTAATATAGGGCCCAATGGCCCATCCACATATTACGTGCACAAAAAAATCGGATTTTCGGACCCCCTAACCCTGTTGCACTGCATACATTTCGTGGACCCCTCACCCCATGCGTACGTACATCTGAGCTCTACCCCCATTGCAAAAGTTAAATAGCTAAAGACGTCTATAAGACATCGATTTTATTTTAGGCTATTCATTTATTTTAAGCATCATATTTAACAGCAGAAACTTTTTTAACTGTTATGAAGAAATAAAACACTAATAACACTTGCATTCAAAAAAGTTTTAATGCCACATAAAATTGATTAAGCAGGAAAATAGTCTGTGATTGGGTTTACAGTTCTGATTTTAAAATCCCGTATTGAGGACGTCATAATTAGACAATTATATTTGCGTACGTACATAATTTTTGGACCCCCTTCCCCACCATACGCACACATGTACGCAATATCGCCGAATTTCAAAACCCTCCCCCTCGCTGCGTATGTAATAAGTGGTCGGCCCCATATCACATCTGAGAACAGCCTATTACTCGTCACCTGATTTTCAATTGCCATCAATTATTTCTATAAGCTGTGAATGTAATGTCAGTGTTTGAGCAGAAGATCAACTCCTAACCCTATAGGGCACAGGCTCTACATAAATCAACGATTACTGAAGGATGCATCAAGTTTTTTAAAGCTTTCAGTCTTACACGCACCTAAGAAAAACCCAGCCACGTTCCACACTGGCAAAAGTACAGTTGGTCGAACCCTGTTCTTTGGAATTAATTCAGACATTTTCGAAAGATGTACCTTCTCTTGCTCCAACATTTCCTGTAAAGAAATTATTCAATGTTACAAATTGACAAATCAAAGAAAACAGTGCAACTGGGAAAACTCAGTTGAGGTCCAAGATGATAAGAGTAGCTTCAATAAATGTGATTATGTCACACAATCAAAAGCAAACAGACCAAGTGATTGCCAGTTTGGACATATTTACAAAATCATCCTAATATTAAATTAAAACTTTACCAAAACTATCGAATGCTTTGACAGAAATGAATATTTGTATTTTGGTAATATCTTTTAAGAACCCCTGAAGGCAAAGAAATGTGGCTGGCAATATTTTCAAAAGGCACAAATGATGCTAAGCTGAGCAAGTCTTTTACAACATCTTTCTGATAGAACCGTTTAGAGTTTTAGTGGAAGATTCTTCCAGAAGATGGCTCACATGTAGGAGCACAAACACATGCACAGAGGAAGTATCTCTCATGTGCATAAAAGCATTGTAAGAAGCACATGTAATCATATTCTAAATGCAATATTCACATATGCCACATAGCAAAGCAACTGTCATCATTGCTGATTTCAGACTTGTGTTACTGTTGAAATGGCTTCAACCAACAAGATTTGCTCAAGATGAAGGATTTAAAATTCAACTCTTTATTTCACTTGAGAATGGTGAGAATCCTCTTGAAGCACCACACATAGGAGGTGTCTAGTTTCTTATTATGGATCTCTATGGTTGGACACACCGGACACAACTGTGGAGAAGGAGTACTGGCAAATTATACAATCTGTGGTATAGCATTCAGCTCAGAGTCAGATGTTTTTATCCAGGGAGACAATATCAATAATAATAAGACAATATCTCAGACAAGGCAAAGGGTGCCATAACAAACAATACCAGTTCTGTGCTTTTATATCATGTCTATTGGAACCATTGCACAATGTCTCACTTACAAGACAAGCAAAATCCTCAACAGCATCCTAATTCCTAAAAATAAATGTCAAGTCGATCACTCACTATCGTAACGAAAACATTTATTCAAGGAAAATAACTCTATATGCAAACTGCAGAGCATTCCAAAATCATACTTACAAAAGTCCATGCAAGATGTTATTCCAAATGCCTGTTTTAGTTTATGAAAACCACTTTTCATAAAATTTACTCAACAAGGGGACTCATAAAAATTCCCATATGCGAAAAATATGTTCCATAGGTGATGAAGTCACTGGCACACATGGCACTTTTCAAGTACTGGGTGTAAATGTACACATCGTGAATCATTTTTTAGAATTCTCACATTGTTCATCAGAATGTCAGGCCTCTGAAACAAGTCTTGGCAGCACTTCTAGACACAGAACTGTTGTCTTGCCAGTCCAAGATCAATATCAAGACTGTGAACCTCAAAACCAAGACTATGGCATCGAGACCAAGGCATTTTAAAACAGACTTAAGTGCACTCGAGTCTGAGACCTTGGTCTTGATAACAACAACATTGATTGCAACTTCATATTGTAAAACAAACACATTTTAAGTGTAATATAGCAATAACTTAGAGCTGTACCGATTACTCAGGCCAATTATAGAGATATCGGCAAGATAATCGGCGCCGATATGAAAAAGTTTTTTTTATTATTTAATAATATTATTTTCAGTCTAAAAAAGCAAACTGACGACAGTAGGGCATGACTGGAAATTGCCTCGGACATTCGCCTCGGCCGAATATTGGACTATTCGGAAGTATTCGCCTCGGCAAATATTACACCTGCAAATAGTTAAAAATAACTTTTTCTGAAAAAATAATTTTTTTTATAAAATAATATCATTTCATCAAATAAATTTGGGCTTAACGGAGTTACTTATAAGTTATTGATTAATGAAATAAGAACTTAACATTCCATTGAATTTTCTTTAAAACAACGAAGTTAATTTAAATATTTTAATTTCTTTTGGTTGCATTCCCCAGGTGGCAACCAAAATTTTCCTGCTTGAATTGGCGCCACCCACTTTACGGTAAACATTAGAGAGTGAAGACGTCGTTGATAACTTCATATTTCAAATTTTATAATAAGATTTTACATCTTTTTTCACAAATAAAGTTACTAAATAAAAAATATATTGTTATAGCCTAGAGAGCGACGATACACTATATAAAGGATATTGCTATAGACTCTGCATTTACTATAGATAGTTCTCAGTAGCTGTGCACGTGGCAGGTTAACTGCGCTTTGCCTACGGATGGTACTCGCTGAGTCGCAGGCCAGATTTGCCGCTACTATTTAGTTCGTACCTTGATTCGGCAAATAGTTCATCCAAAAACTCGGATTCGGTACTCGGTGGAAATTGTTTACTCGGTTATGCCCTAGACGACAGCAACATCACTGGGTCTGTGAAGAACGGCATATCGTTCCGTTCCCATATCGTGTCGTCGAGCCAATGGCATATTCAGTCCAGTGGTGAAACCACCCACTGTGCTAGTATAGACTGTGGGACAGAGTGAGTCATAGTGCCTGCTTATGGGCCAAGGAATGGATGGCAATTTCAAGCCAAGGAGCAGCAGGCCAATTCAACAGAGAAACCAATGAATGTACATCGTGGAGGCATGCCTAATGAATACATGCTAGCTGCCAATCAGATCTCCCCAACACTTGTCAGTGGCATGAGAAGCTGAGACTAGATAGGACAGTCATGCCTTTAATTACCCTGGGCACAGTTCGACCGCGGGCACTCCTAATCCTAGGCAGGCAATACAGATTAGACACTCCATCTAATCTGTATTGCCTGCCTAGGATTAGTCACCAACTACAAGCATACGTCTCTTATGTGGGAAGTGTTTGCTTGTATCACAACAATAGGCAGTAGCAGTAGGTCTATCTTTTGGAACCGGACATCTTTGGAAACACAAAGAAATAATTGGCTAAATAATTGGGTATCGGCAAATCAATAATCAGCAATAATCGGTATCGGCATAATCGGCAAAAAGTGATATCGGTACAGCTCTATAATAACTTAAATTCTAAGATGCTCTTAGTCTAAAGATTGAATTTCTGACATTTTTTCAAAATGATAGAGATGCTAACAAAATTCATTACAACATACATACCTCTAGAACTGGGCCAACATTACTTCTGCCAAGGACAGCCAGTTGGCCTTCGTAGATTCTGACAGCACCAAACTCTCCTGCATGATCAACTCTTAGAACTCGATCAATAAGAGACCTTGTTTTTGGAGAAAGTTGTTTTGAGGCAGTAGTCATGTGCCTGCTCAGGCATAACAATGTCTGAGATGCAGCCATGCTGCTGAAAAAGTCAGATATACATAAAAGTCATGTATGTTCATTCAACATCACAAGAGTCTTTCAAACATTTCTAGATTTAGGACTTGGTCTTTCTTAAACTAAATTATATTATTATTAAAAGCATTTGTATAGAGTGCTTCTCCAAAGTGACTACTCGGAGGCACTCCCAACCTCAGCATGGCCAAATAAAGTAGTCTCAAGATAAGAGAGGAATGCCTGAGAGGGAGTCCTAGGAAAAGAGCAGAGAGTCAAAAGGAGGCCATTCCAGATCGAGGGGCCCACCACAGACAAGGCACGGCTCTGCCTGGTGACAGTGCGCGCATGTGGAACATAGCGGAGGCTTTGCTCAACCGAGCAGAGGGAGCACATGCCTCAAACACTAATGGTGGGGCTGCAGAGTTCAACCAGGTAAGCAGGAGAAAGGCCTAGGCCGTATCGCCAGACTAAGAAAGGCAGCTATTCTATACTTTGACTTTTAATGTGGTTGATATTTGTCTCTACTGAGCATAATCATTGTCCCATTTGTCCGTACAACTACTACACAGAATTGTGCCTTCTCAGTGGTTGGCCTCTTGCTCTGGAACATGCTCCCATTGGTGTTGCGGTTGTCACTCAGACTCATTTTATACAATTCTTTTTAAACGTGCTGGAGTCGGGAGTGCTCCTGAGCAGTAGCCTTGAAGGAGCGCTATATAAATCTCTGTAATGAATGAATAATGAATAAATGGGCAGAAGAGAAAAACACACAGACAATTCGGTGAGCAAGGCACGGATGAGTGACTGACTGATCACGAGGCTAATCATCCCTAAGTCACGAGGGGCAAGCTACGAACAAACAACACCCACAGCCAACTATGAAGTTAATTCAGCTTTTGTCTACAATGACATGTCAAACTCCAATTGCCTAAATGTCATGATAATGCAAAAATGACCCAATTCCAAATAATGTTTCTCAAAAGTTTTATACTGCACACATGTATGAACAAGTGGGCCAATTTTCTTGAATAATGCTTTCAGAAACCAACTAAATATAATTGAACAAGCAACTATCTGATTGGATAACGCATGTTACATGAACTTGTTCACCTCCGTTGGAGTTTTGAAATGGCGGACATTGTGAGGTCCAGTTAGGGGCTCAGTTAAAGTAGTCAGGAATCAAACTTACGCATAAAACTTTGGGCGTGGCTTGTATGCGGACACAGATTACATATCATACTGAGAACGCAAGCAACTGTAATACAATGATAACACGTGCACAGTAAAACCTATAATTTGTTATTATTAAGCGTCGTGAGGGTCGGTTAGGGTCAGCTTAAGCATCGCGAGGGTTGTTTAGGGTCAGGTTAAGCATCGTGAGGGTCGGTTAGGGTTAGTGGAGTTTTAGACATATACAAAGATTCATTTTACTTATTCCTTTTGTCAATCACGCGCCGGAAGTAATTCGTTCTCACCAATGGCAGCAGACCAAAAGATCAAAAATATTATGCATAAGTTTGAGTCCTGACTACTAAAAGTAAGCACAGTTAGGGTCAGATTAGACATCATGCGGGTCGGTAAAGGTGAGATCAGACATCATGATGGTCGGTAAGGGTCAGTATCATCATGAGAAAACGTGATAAACAACCTTAAACGGTAGACCCCACGGGTGGTATTTATCTGTTGGCACCCTTTCACATGCACAATGTTGCTGGACATGCATTGACCAATCACTTAGTGGGCTTTATTGTATATCTTCACCAGAGGAATTGTGCACGTTTTCGTCCGCATAAGTACATATTTTCGTCCAAATTTTACTCTACTTTGACATCGTCAGACTGAGCGATAATAAATAAACTTAGAGTCGTTAGTCGTGTACAATTCACATCCACTATTTACAGTGCTGGGCAACTTGCTTGAAAATAAGTATTCCGATGAAGTATCTAATAATACAAAGCAGCTACTTAAAAGTAATTTAAAACCGCTCATAACACACTTACCAACGACCTCAGTACAAAACTATAGTAACATTGGATGCGGATTAATATAGTAACGTACTGCATCTGATGACGCAATTCATTAAGCCTAGAAGCGCCACTTTGCGACTGGATAAAGTCTGAACATTGAACATCTATCATTTCAAACAGCAAAACCAAAGTAGCGTAGGTCCATCATTAGATTTAATTGTGCAAGTGAGTAGGTCTACAATACAATACAACTAGGCATTTATAACGCGCTTTGACAAGGCAAGTCTTGCACAAAAGCGCGCTGCGCTGTATTCTTAGTCATAGATCAAAAAGAATAGGTAGGTCTTCAGTTTTGTCTTGAAAAGTGCAACGGTTGTGGCTTGACGGACTGTAGTTGGGAGACTATTCCATTCTGTGGGTTCTGCGGCTGAAATTGCACGGTTCCCAAAGTACGTCGAGCCTTTGAGAACGCCCTGAAAGTATACCATTTTGAATTTCATCATGCATCATTTCTGAGCAAGTAGATATCAAATCTAAGTGATACCAGATTTCATAGTAGACTAAATTGGTAAAGATCTAAGAGCCAGCGGGAGGCGATAAACTCAGCTGGGGTCATGCTCCCCACTCGCCTCCCTTCGGAGCCGCCACTGTGCAGGATGTTTTAAGCAATTAAAAAAACAAGTTAGCATGAAGATGGGTCAGAAGCAGAGGTGTAACAAGGTTTTGAAAAGTGGGGAGCATAATTTTAAAAAATATTGCGCGAAGCGGACATTTTTTTGCCCACCCCCCGCTTTTTGATTTTGCCCCCCCCAGAAATTTGAAAAATGGGGGCACAAATTATCTTAACAGAAGTCATCTTAAAAAGCCATCGTGGGAAAAAAATCGATTTGGAGGGGGCATGTGGAGGTGTACTGAACACTAAAACTGGGGGCTTTGCCTCCCCCCAGTTTTGAAACAGGGGCGGCCAGTGCCCTCTGCCCCCCCCCGCTTGTTAAACCCCAAGTCAGAAGTAGGCTAACTTATGTATTTTACTCAATTTATTATGTATGGGTTCTCGTGATGGTTTCCCCGGGTAGGGTAACGAGGGGTGAGACGTCCCATGCATGCGGCACGATCGACGTCCTCTCGTCTTAAAATTGTTATAACACATGTCGTGAGGTTACACTGTCTTTGCCTTGTTAATGCGATCGATCGATAGAGTTCCTCCGTTTTCCCTATAATACTTTCCAGTCACGACTGAAAACCGAACACTTTGAGGTGTCCTATCAAGATTCAGCTCCTGTGCCACCATATGACCACTCTCATCACCGACTACCACCGTAGCACCATGTTGTCTCTTCGGCTTGACCTCCTGGATTTCGACCTGGCACCGGAACGAAACGAGAGGATTGGCTATTGCGGACTTGATTTGGTAAATATACAGTATAGCGTCATCTCTAGAGTGGACCGTTGCAAACGTGTGGTGTTGGAGCTGCAGCTTAGGTGTGTAAAGTAAATTCTTAGGTGCTGTAAAAGAAGCGATGATGAATTTTTTGGACATATTATGACTTATGAGGAAAGAAGACGGAGGTATAGTGAAAGAGATAATACAAGGAACAATAGAGGGGGCTAGAGAGGAAAGGGAAGACCAAGAACAATTGAACTGGCTGGAAAATATCAGAAAATGTACGGACCTTTCGACAACACAGATGACTGAGGGATACAGAGAACAGTCAGAAATGGAGAAGGATTCATGGATTGTGCATATGACGCGGCATGTTTCCTACCTTCGAACTGAAGACGGCTAAAGAACAGAACAGAATAATAATCACTGGATGAGCCGCAGTCTAGTTTTAGTTTGCGCCTATTATTCTCTAAAAGAAAAATAACAACAACACAATGATCAAGAGCAACACAATGATCCGTTAATTAAGTAAAATAGAGAATGACTATAGGGTCTCTTGTTTAAAATTGCAAGGTGGCACAAATTGAATCATCTGAATTCCTAACTTAAGATTTTGCACATCTGTAGGTCTATCACCGTATTAATGACGTCGCTGAATTCGACTGTCATAAATGCTAAGTCTGAGAGATCGCAGGTGTACTAGTACTACTTGCTCTCCTTTACCGTGGTGCCAATCATCGTCATCATATATTAGGGACATATTATATATATATAAATTAACGTAGGCTTATATATGCTTATTAGTTTCCACCTTCTTCTTAACTAACACTCACTTTCGCAATTACTCAGTGCCCTGTTCCTCTTTTGTTATTATCCAGGGACCTTTGTTGAACGAATACGAAACCTTAGACGCAGAAGGTCATAATTAACCGATATGTAATCTTTCTAATACATCGCAGTGTGAGTCAATGTCTGACTGCTATTAGCCACGCATGTTCGTCTTATTCATTCGATTCTGCTGTGCGCATTATGACATATATCTACAAGCATAGCATATATGCATAATAATCTGATTGTCTATGCTATTCTGTGTCGCTTTGTCTCCATCTATGTATCTGTGTCTGTATCTGTTCCACCGCCACCTCAGTGCATGTCTTTGTTATCCGTATTCGTGTCTATAGGCCTATACGTCTGTCTGTCTATGTCGGTACTTGTTGCTCTCTCTCGGTCTCTGTATATTTGTGTCTGTCAATATGCATATATAAGGAGTGTCTGCCTGGTTCCCTATATTTATATAAAATGCATGTAGTATTATATATATTATCATATCTGGCTCTCCGTCTGTCTATTGGGTAGGCTACCTGCTTGTGTTTCAACCTGATGACATGTATGCAAGCCTTATTAAGTCTATACACACAAATACACAAAATGATTAATAAAATTATTATGCAATCATATATCAATGGACATAATTTTGCCTTATTGATGTCCAACGGTTTGGTCCGATAGTGTCAGAACATAAGGTTAGCCTCTGATCAATCTATGATGTACCACGTGTGAGAACACATACATGTAGGAAGTACATCGCATTATGCTTGAACTTCGTCTGAACTTTGAACCTTGCTGATATACGCTTCCAATACTATAGTGAATAAATTGCCGTGGTTTAATCGGAGCGATGATGCACGCCCTCTGGCTACAGCGACTGATTCATAGAACCAGTATAGGCCTACATCACATCCATCTGTGATCCATGACGTCAGGACTTGAGTTTACGCATGCGCAATACGCATCCGGACAGAGATCATTCGAGAAACACAGAATTGCAGACGAATATATAGGCCTACTTGTCAGTGACTTTTTTCACAATTATCGTCAACGTCAAACAATTGCAACAGTCCAAATGCTGTAAGCCTTTCGCTTTATAATAGTCACGGCGTCACGCGAAATAAATTAGCATATAATTGCATATTTTACCAAATATATTATCCATAATTCTATGCACACTTCCGATGTGCAAATTTAAGCATTCTGTTGATTGGTTTTGATTTGCATATTCCGCAGAACGAAGTGATCACTGTTCAACTGTAATTTGACAATGTCCGATACTTGTAGAGGTCAAAAGTGCACATTGAACCTGTGCAAATATTATCATTTATAAGAATGGGAGCATAACTATCAACCAAGGAGAAGAGAAACACTGTGAGGAGAGTTGTCCATACATGTACGTATACATGTGCGAAGGTAGGCCTATACGGTTGATAGTTCCAGATCAAGGGACTGGCAATTGTGAACGAAGACCAAGCAGTCATGACAGGAGGATGTTCAATAGGAACGACGCATACTAGACTGCAGATGCTGATCGGAGACAGACAGACAGACAGACAGAGACAGCCTGTCCTATAAGCAGAACTAGGCCATAACCGGGAGCATAATATCTATGTAGGTTGGCACACCCACACGCTCATGCACGCCAAGGTATGGTTTCGTGACGTCTTGTGGCTGCCGTTGTTGGCCTCGCTTTATCTTATAAACACAAAATATATACCAGCATACAATAGATGAGCAGATAATTATGCGCTATTGCGTGTGTCCTGTTTTTACACATCAGCATAAATTAGTACATACATTATATATATATATATATATATATATAATGATAATACACTTGCGTCAGTGCAACACATGTAGGCATATAATATATATATATATATATATATATGTTTGTCCAGTTTCTGGAACGGTGAGTAGGTCGAGGCCTAGTCATCGTTTGTTTTCTTGTCAGTAATTAATCGGATTTTTATCGATTTATTCATAACAAGTGCAAATGACAGTGAAAATAACAAGTGCACCAACACCAATATCAACTTTGCAATTACAATTACGGCATCACGGACAGAGCTGCAAATTAAGACAATTATTAAATTAGACTGCTTTATAAATGTTGGATAATAATTATGGTTGTCTGTATACGTCGTGATACATTTAATTGTATAACTACATTTATTATTATTAGGTAGGTAGGCAGGTCTATAATTAGCATTAGGTTATATATGTGTGTATATATATATATATAACAATAATTAACCATTTATAACGCCCTTTAAAGTCACATATAAAACATAGATTGTGAAAGAAGTTTCAATTGAACTAAACTGTGACTTCAAAGATTATTGGCCTTGCCCTCCTCCTTCATCCAAACTTGGGACTGCTACTGCCGGAGTACGAGCAGTAGCGTATATATAGTATATATTATGCACTAGGTGTCGGTCAATATATAGAACAGACATCCAGGTATAGTGCGGTTCCCGGACAATTCGGCGCCGGATGAGTTTGTAAGTGTATCTAGACCAGATGTCGGTATGTAGTAACTGGTATTTTTAGAATATTCAGAATGGAAGCGAAATAGCGTTCTCCATATTATCCAGCACATGTCTGGTTATAGAGACAACAGCCCTAAAATACTGAATCTGAGTAATTGCGATTAAAGAGTATATAGTAACATTAAGACATGGATTTATAAACTTCATATACAGTGCCGTTAGTACATACTATGTGAGTCAGAAACCGAAATCGATGTAATTTGTAATGTTCTTTTGTTTTCTCTACAGTGGAGGACTACCCTCTTTACAAGGTGACACGGTCCCTATGCGTTTACTATGACTTTACAATAACCAAACATGTGCTGGATAATATGGTGAATATTATTTCACTCCCATTCTGAATATTAAAAACTGTGAGCTACTACATACCGACATCTGGTCTAATTACACTTATAAACTCATCCGGCGCCAAATCGTCCGTCGCCGAATTGTCCGGTCACCGAATAGTGCATAGGCCTACTTACAACATAGGCTTAAGCCATTAAAAACAGTTGGCACGGTGGCCGATTGGTTAGAGCGGTCGGCCGGCAACGTTCAGTGTGTGCTGAGTGCGTGGGTTCGACCCTAGTCTGAGGCGTCAGTCACTTTGTAGGGACTTTGAGCAAGTCCTTCGCGCACAATTGCTTTGCAGTACAACTGCAACGCGCCGTCGAGGAGTGTTTACTTCTGAGCAAAAAAATTTGGAAAAAGGGCGGTATCAAATTTCAATGTATATATATATATATATATAGGTGTGTATATATATAGATATATATAGGGCATATTATTGACATTATTGATCGCGTTCTACGGGACGTTAGCCAGCAGCTGCTGCATCCTGATTCCTGCATGCGGTGTGGACCGAATAGACTCGATAGAGGACAGCCTCATCACGTCTCGATGAATTTAATTTGAGTTCAGGATTTCAAAGGGCATTATCGGTTGAGAACTATCGACGACAATGCTCATAGAAACCCCGAACTCATTGGAAGCACTGAAGCAGCTGTCAAAGACGAGTCAGAAGATTCTTCTGGATTCCATGTCGTTCAACGACTCTTCTCAAGCCGATCACACATGTCGTAGTACATAACCAGCACTATTCAAGCTAAGAGTTGCTTGATGCGAAAGTTTCTAATCTGACCGACTCTGAAAATAAACAGACATTTTTATGCACCCGACACGAACTCAGCGCAATCACAGTCGCACGCGCACACACACACACGTATGCACACACACACACACCAACACACACACACACACCTATATATATATATAATATATATATATATTTATATATATATATATATAGGACAGATTGTTGCAGTTACTTTCTGATTTCCTTCGGGATGTCACTGTAAGAAGCTCTCTAATAAATTCAGACACTATACGATACAAATACACACTCGCACACACATACATGTAGGCCTATATCATAGTATGCATTCACGTGAACACACACATAAACATGCGTGCATTTATATCTATATGACCTACAAATACAGTTGTATGTGTGTATGACTATAGACACCATAACCTCCTATAATCCAGTGCGTCTAGACAGTAGACGATAATACAACTGAAGCCAAAACAATTAATCCACGTCTAGAATTAACCCAGATCGCAGCGGGAGGCATGCCATCTGGCGAATCGACGGGACAGCCGTGTTATTCGATACGTAAGGACCATTCCATTAAACACCCTAGGCACAAAATCTGCTACGGAGCGGCGGTTGGCGCTGTCTCATAATCAAAGATAGGTGGTACACACAGCCGGGCGTCAATTTACTATCAAAGCTTTTACGTAATAACTATCAGACTTAGCCTACTGACTCCATTTACTGACTCCTCTTCATGTATATCCATAATAAACTTATGAACTAATAAAAGTAACTACGCCACTGCAGGTAGTACTCGGCCAGTGCCATTCCCAAGCCTGGATAAAGGAGGATGCGACGCTAATGGTCTTTAATTGTTACCACACAGTGTCGACTTAAACTGCAACAACCACAAATAAAAGCACACATACATTGTGCACCAAGATATAGTTTAAATAGGTATACTATAAATCATATGTTACATTTCCACTATTATACTATGCATAGAATTTGTACTTTTGTAAGTATATGAATTATGTGCTTGTATATTAAACACGCAAAGGCCTACATGGCAAGATTAAGCATATTATTATTCTGAAACTGCAGACTCAGACTGGAATACAATCTGCCGCTATTTAATAGATATGAATACATTTGTATATTGACTACTTTCTATTGCATTCCTCATACGCAACTCTCGAAATATCATTCACAGCCTCGAATCCGTAGGAAACCCAGCTAATCTGTGACGTAGACTACGTCCCCCCACATTTTGTGCATTGCTATTTAGCCTACCTGTTCTGGCGTATTTACTTCAAAAGACACGCCTACTTGGCATTTCCTCGCTTGATACGTTCTACTCTCTCGTCGGCAGCATCAAAGATGACCATTGATTCCCTAAAACATCATTTTGTCAGAATATGTTCCAAGAATGATGAAAAAATCGGAATGCGTTATAGACCGCCACCATCTCAACTCATAGCCGATCGTCGACTCACAACGTTGCACTAAGTGTATCCATAAGCCTGCAAGTATATAAAATGACAACACGTTATCCTTGCTTAACATAGGCATGTATACAAGTGAGTGGGCCTAATAACTTCGCTAAACAAGTCGAGTTGCGTCGCGATGCTGAAATGAAATTTCAATAGATCCTTCATCAAAATAGTCTACATTAAAAAGTTTCGATATCGTCTAATAAGCAAACAGGTGAGCCTTGGCGATCTCGACTTACAAGGAATAATTTAAAACAGCGCACACATCCTGATACACATGCGATAAATCATAGTTTCTTTGTCCGACGGCTAAATATAGACGCGAGATCACGTGCACGAATATATTTGCTGCCGTGATTAAGCGTCAGAGACAGCGAAATGCTTTGATATCCGAGGGCTCGTGACCGCCCTATTTGCATAATGAAAAGACGCGGGCTAGATGGCTCACGAGATTCTGGGAATAAAATCTTATAGCGCTGTGAGTTATGAATCACGCCATTCATTCACATTTAATCGATTTATGCATTGCAAGGCGGCTGCGCCTATTTCCAAGAAGTGCGAGAAGCATTGAATCATCGATTATGTCCTTATTTGTTCACCGTTTCCAGTAATCTTCCACATAGTCACGTAAAATAGAGTCCTTTATGGATGATCCCCAACTGAAAGTGACACGCCTCAATAAGCCAATTTATAATGAAGCAGAACATTAGACCTATGTTTGACCCTAAAGCATCTAATTAGAATGGATGACAATTAAACCTAATAAATTTACATTGCACAAAGCAAGTCAGTGTGGCCTTTTCTTCTTATTGTTTAAGTTTGATTCCCTGCTGCAAAATTGCAGCTATTATCGCTCCCGCGTGAACTCGTGGTAGACACACGCCTTATGTGAAATGTGTGTCTACACGTAACATGTCTACAGGACCAGTAAGATGAATTAGGACTCCTGGACAATGTTATATATGTCTTGTGGTTACAGCTACAAGGCAAATTTATAAGTTTATCAAACCACTGGAACCAAAACTTGTCGATTATTTATAACCGTTTAAGCTACAAAAGCTATAATTGTACACAAGAAGCATTTGTAGCACCGAGACATTCGACTCATCTGATATAAAACTGTACATGTATTATGTACGATTTTGTTTAACGACCCATAATGGATGGGTGGAGCTCTGTCCATTCGACGATGAATTAATCGCATAGGCTTATAAGTTCCTCCACTGCAACTGTATTAAATGATAGCCACTTCATTTATTAAGGCCCACGTGTTCCGATTGTGCTGGGCCAAAACTACGATCGGCGTGTGAATGGACACTCTTAACGAGTAAAGGAACCCTAATTGCGTCATCAATAAATTATGTTACTAGTCCACAATCTACAAAATAATAGTCATACAAGGATTGTGCTTGATGGGTGCAGTTCCGCTTTCGGTCTCAGCAAGCACAAGCTGACTCAGTAGTTTAGAGAACTAAAGTTAAGCTGAAAGGCGGTTAATCTCAATGGGCTTAGAATTTCCTAAGGCATTGGACATCTACGATTTATGAGAGTCCCCGAGATAATAATTAAAACTCAAATAGGTCTACAAAATTATCTTTTGACGATGGGTCACATCTTCACATAAGCCACGTGCACAGAACCCTAAGAGCAGGCGCAGTATAAGGTCATCATTAATTACATTAACTAATACGACAACAGTTACTGATGATGCAAGAATAAAAATTCTTACTTACAGAACAAGTCTAATTAGGGACGTCTTGTGACGGCAATGGTCGTTGACGTCTTACCACGTTAATGACTCCCTGATGGGTCTCGTTTACCCATGTCCTTGCCTTCTGACCGTGTATTTCAAATTCTTCAGTTTCACATTTCACGGCGGTTTCTTCGATCTTAACCATTTGCCTTCACCTATCGTTACCTACGACACCACTTGGCATTGTAGTGTTGTAGATGAAGAGAAATAAAGAGAAAATCGAAGGAACTGCAGATATTATAGTCGCAAGCCAGAATCCAACTAGGTTAGACTAGTGTACCTGTTCACCTACTTGGGGCACACATTGCGCTATAGGCCTAGTCTGATTATGATTCCACATATCATTATGTCACGCAGGCCTATAAATATGAAGTAGGCCTAAATATGCACTTACCGTCCTGAACAAAAGATGCCTGCATTGAATAAACATTATTAAACAGTCTATCTCGACGAAGGCAGTTGACAATGACTGCGCTGCGCATTTTTGAACTGTATTGAGACTAAAAGGTCCTTTGCCACACATGTTGATCATAGCGAACCGACAACATGTACGCACGCGCCAAGCACGTGGTCAGCGCCCGCGATATCCTGAACCCGGATTCAAAACAATGTGTCGACCCAACATCCACTGCAGACTGCTCTGTCTTACTAGAACCTGCTTATATATAGGCAGGCTCACAACGAGTAGGCTGAGCATGAGAAAAAGGTATAATTAGCCTGCTTCCACGCTCGCTCTGATATCCGTCGATCCTTTCTTGCACTGCCCTTGTCAACCTGCGTCGGTATAATTGCGCAGTTCTTGGCCACATGCACTTGTTGGTCTTGTCAACAAAGACATTGCGGTCGCTAGGAGCGCCACTGTAGACAAGGCGTCCAATACGTACAAAGGCTCTTACGCAGGCATCGTTGAATCATGGATTATCCTGAAAGGATATTCACAGCTCGCATACTGTTCTCCAGAGCTGTCATGAATATTACGCAACGATTACGCTTGAATTCCAGCGAAGCCGGCTTTTTTGTAACACGCTATGCCCGTCTTCCGGGGCGTTGCTGTGACGTCAGAACAACTAGACATTCCAAGACTACTTCTTGCTGTGATTGGATGCACATCACAGGTCCATGACAGCCTTTGGTAGGTTTTGACTACAGCGTAGTGCGAGAATACGTGCTAGTGCAAGGTCGTGCACTTGTACCCTTAGGTAGTTGATGCCGCTCGACAGCCAGGTACGACAAAACATCTGATGACGCAGATTTGGACAATTAGACAAATCCGAGCAGACAATAGGTGACAACAATTGATTCGATCCGCCTAATTAAAGTGCAATGTAATAATATTTCAGCGACCGGTCAGCATTTATATAGCGCTCCTTCGTGATGAATTCTCACAGGCGACCACACAATGACGGCTAAATGTCAGTGATTACGACTATAGCGCATAGAAATTGCCATTACTGAGTGCGTTGCACGCATTGTATAAGCTTATCAAATATACACGCACAGAAGCATAGTAAAACTTCGGTATTTCGAACGTGATTATTTCGAATTTCTTGTTATATCAAATAACAATCCAACGCCAGACGACAGCTAATGCTAAACCACACAACACTAACTCTAGTCTTCTAATTTAATAGAACATTACAGCCTTTAATCAATGTCTCGCTAATTGCGAAAGCATTCGAACTGTTGGCTCGGTGCAGGCCTTACATTATGTCAGACAAAGCACATAGCTACAATTAATAGAGTAACAATTATGGTCAATGTATGGAATCGAAGACGGGTGTGCTGTGGGGCAGTTCTCTTACTAGAAAACCCTGATGGGGAAACTGGGTTAGGATATTTCTCCAATATGTTCGCTCAGTGGAGTTGGGTGTTCTCCAATTTCATGTCGTGGTTTACACAATAGTTAGGCCTGTTATTTGCATCATGATATTGTTCATTATATTATATATACATAATATTATATATTAATATATATTAATATATATATATATATATTGGCCTACAGGTATTACATCACGAGTATTATATGTAATATATATTATATATAGGCCTATATACCGGTAAAGAGTGTCCCTTAAACTTCGATGTAACGAAGATTTGCTGTATACGTGCATTTGGTTTATATTCATAACACAATGACGTGTAGGCCTAGGGCCTATCTACAAGAGTTTCAGTAAAAGCAAGGTCACAGTAACCGCGGTTCCCACCAGAAACTCGGGCCAAGGATAGGTAACATTTGAGTCTGTCGATACACATTTGTCGAAGCACGATTGTTGGAGATGAGTCACTGAAACCTGAAAATCGTGGCCACAAACAATTAAAAAGGTCATTGGAATGTAATGGTGACTTGAACTTCAATTCATCAGTCTCGATGACTGATATATGACAGATTAATATGCTTGGAGAAATATTGACGCAAACCTTGCTCCATATCTGCACCCCTTCTGCATCAACCCATCAATGTCCTCCACTCAATAAACATTCATTTAGTTTAATATGTAGCCTACACACACAAAGCCATATAGGGCATAGGGTTAAGTTACTACACGATGTAGTAGGTGTAGTGTACACTCACTGCGTTCACAGACCTAGAACTATTTCTATGTAGGCCCTATGCTCAAGTGTTTTGCACAATAGGCCTGGCCCATCTGTTGGTTTACTCTAGCGACTAAACGTCCTCTTGCTTAAGCCTGTACACATACAGAAGGTTAGGTTAGCATTGTCGAAAATGCTAACCTGACGGTCATTGAAACATTGAACAAACGAATTAAGAACGCCATGAACGAACTCTGAAAGCCTCGTCTAATAGGCCTATTCACGCACCACATGCAATGACCGCAATATAGGGCATCCGCGGGCAGTCATTTCGTGCAGAAAATGATCCGTGAAGCGGTCGAACCACCGCATCGACTGATTTGTCCTGAATGTAGCACTGCAGGCAGAGAGCGCATATCGCTAAGACCGCTGAACTCAGCTGCAGCGTACAGTGTAGTGGCCTACATGTATCTGGCATAAGAATGCAATAAAGACCTTCCAGGAAATTGATCTCGATTGCTTCACGTGAACAGGAGGGCATTCGCACTAACACAATAATAATAAAGTCCACGCGATTAAGTTTTACAGAACAGACTGCTGAATATATGACCTACTACAACCTCGAACGATTTTGTCCACAGATGAAGACAGCACTTAATAAACCTGAAAACTCTGATTCAAGCACAATTATCGAACATAGGCTAATTATTATTAGCTAGTAGTCTAATCCTAAGAGATACAAGACCTCCTAGGCCTAGATACACTGACAAACAACGTCGGGGGGACAGCTGCTTCGTCGAAGGCTCGTTATCTGGTCGTTGCTTGGTTTCCACCGAAAATCCGGACAAGATTTATGCCCAGGCAAACTGGTTAGTTAACGCGCACGAATACATGGCCATAAACACACGCTGTAGCCTGTAAGTTGCCACCATTACGACACGCAGTGTTATGGACCTATATATACATATATGTTCACGATTGCCCACTAAAATAGTCTACAATGCACCAACGATGCAGAGTTCCCACTCGGCCACTCGGTATATACGGATTCGATGAACTTTCAACCCGGAATTCTATCAAATCATCCGCGAAATCCCTCTGCTACCGTGGGCTATAATATATAATAATAACAAAATAATAAATATATAGACCTATAAATGAATATATATATATATATTGCTTGTCACTGCAAAAGCATGCACATTCAGTATTCAATCAATGAAATGTTGGCGCGGCAGATTTATTAAGCATCTTTGACTATGAAGGGTATGCCACAAAGCCCACACCTATTAAAATAAGCCTAATCGTAATCGCCAGACTTCTAAAGCGCCACCCGAAAGCCAAGTGTAGGTCACTAGTCTATGCGCTTTGCCACTACAAATTCTGGTTTAGGGTGATAGTAGCTTATTTCCCTCCTCTTTTTTAAGAAGTTCATTTTATTGACAAACTGATGAACCATATTTAAGAATTCTACAGAATTTTTACGATAGGCCTATACTGCTAATTCTTTCCGCTATTCTTTCAAAGCTTTTTACTATGAGAAGACGATGGCTGAGAATGTCAATAGGCTAAACAGGATTAATTGAGCAATCTACCATATGTCACTCGCTGGCTATGCACACAATGTCTATGGAACCATCCATAATCACGAACGCAAAAAAGTCGTACTTTCTGAACCCTCTCCACCCTATTGCACCATACATTGTGGCACAGTGGCCGATCGGTTAGAGCGGTCAGCCCATAACGTTCAGTGTGTGCTGAACGAAGCGGGTTCGACCCTCGGCCGGGGAGTCATTGTGTAGGGACCTTGAGCAAGTCCTTCGCACACAATTGCTCTGCAGTAGGCCTACAACTGCAATTGCGCCGTCGAGGCGTGTCTGTGCACTTCTGAGCAAAAGATGTTGGAAGAACGGCGGTATCAAATTTCGGTAATAAAAAAATACATGTACATTTTGTGGATCCCTCCACCATGCGTACGTACATCTGAGCTCTAACTCCTGCCTTACAAAGGTTAAATAGCCATAAGACACTGATTTTACGAAGGCTTAATTAATTTGTTAAGCATCATATTTCACAGTTAAATTTGTTAACTGTTATGAAGAAATAAAATACCATCAACACTTACTTTAAACAAGTTTTAGTGCTACATAAAATGGATTGAGCAGGAATATAGTCTGTGATAGGGTTTTCAGTTCTGATTTTAATATTCCAAAATGTGGACGTCATAATTAGAGTTATACGTGAGTAGACTACGTAAATATTTCTTGTGACCCTCCCCTCACCACGCACCCCTGCGCAAAATCGCCGAAATTCAAACTCCCTTCCCTTACTGCGCACGTAATATGAGGATGGGCCCTAAGTCATGAGGAGTAGGTCTATCTACCTGCTCACAAAATGTGTCATTCAGTATCAATGACCCAAGCAGATCAAATTTTATAAGATGTTGTGATGTGCCAAGTAGCAAAAACTCAGTCTTCAATGGTCTAAGTGGTTTATCTGCTGCCATCCAATTAAAACTGTGCCTCATTAAAAGCGGACAACACTCAGTACAGATGAATAAACATGACACGTAGATTCGAGTACCATCCGCATAGATATGATATCTCAGCGAACAATTATTATCCAACTATGTTCCTCGTGGTGTGGTGTTTAAAACAAAAGTGAACCATGCACAGACCTCTGAACAGACCTCCAATATTATATTCTGACGAAGTTAGTTTTGGTTCACAACGTATTGTGAATTTCGATTAAACATGGAATTTCCAGTTAGCAGGCAAAATAGCATATATACGCTGAAAGAAGTTTGTCATATAACGAAACCTTTAACCTACCCCCACCACACACAATATAACGCTAACTAAACAGGAACCCACCCACCTACCCCTTGAGCGTTATATAATATGTGAACGGCCTCACAGACTAGTCCTGCTTAATCAATTTTATGTAGCATCAAAACCGATTTGAATGCAAGTTTTTAGTGTTTTAATTCTTCATAACAGATAACAAATTTAAGCTGTTAAACATGATGCTTAACAAAAATAAATAGCCTGTGGTAAAATCAATGTCTCATAGATGCTTTTAGCTATTTAAACTTAGCTTGGGGGTACAGCTCAAATGTACGTGCGAATGGGGTCCACGAAATGTACGAGGTGCAACAGAGGGAGGTCCGAAAATCCGATTGTTTGCGTACGTAATATATGGATGGACCCTTAACTGGCGTGACATCAAATTCTTGTGCAGGGAGCTTAACTGGCATGCACGACATCCAATTACCTTAATGATCTCAATTCACACGACCAATTCATTGAAAATTAATCGGGCAGCACCACAAGATCACTATATACAAGCGTTTATATCTACATTTATTGCCAGTAAAACTTGCCTTACAAATTGAAAGTAGACAACAAGTAACTCCACCCACAACAGGGTTTTCTAACCTGCCAACCCTCTGACCCACTTTGAGCAGCTTCTTTACAGGTAGGCCTACATCCTAAATTTACGCTTTTCGAGTGGTTGTTTTCATTTGTGCACAATCTCACTCATTTCAAACTGTAACCTATTCACAGCAGCAATAGTGTCAGGTGGTCATCCTTTCACCTTTCTTTGATCAGTTGTTTCCAGTGTTGAGTGCGAGACCAAAAACTCAAGACCAAGACCGAGAGGTACAATTATTAAGACCAAGACCGAGTACGTGGTCAGACACCAAAACGAAGACCGATGGTCCGAGACCAAGACCGATAGTTAAATGGAATAAAACGCTTAAAACAGTAATTTTATTGCTGAAGAATACTTATCTTAATAATGGACCAGAAAACAGTTTTACCGGCCACTCTGAACTTTTGTGGGTTCAGCCCTTGACTTCAGCATGAGAATATCACACTAGTCTATAAATGACTTACAGTATACAACACATAAATACTTTAAGACATCTTAACAAGTAGATTAACGCTCCGTTTAAATGGTGTACTTGTACCACGGATACCGACCACATAATTATTAGATTGTTCCAAAACCTTGAAATTTGTGAGAGCAAATTTTGAAATGGCTGGCTGCGTTGCAACTGCATTTTTTCTCCCCACAGTATATGAAGATCTAGTAGGGGCCGTCCACATATCGTGTACGCAGCGAGGGGAGGGGGTTTAAAATGTCGGTGATTTTGCGTACGGGTGCGTATGGAGGGGAGGGGCGAGGGTCCAGAAAAAATGTACATACGGAAATATAATTGTATAATTATGGCGTACACAATGCGGAATATTAAAATCAGAATTGTAAACCCAATCACCAACTATATTCCTGCTCAATCAATTTTATGTAGCATTAAAACTTTAAAATGCTAGTATTGTTGTTGTTTTATTTTTTCATAACAGTTAACAAATTTGAGTTGTTAAATATGATGCTTAACAAAAATAAATAGCCTGTGGTAAAATCAATGTCTTATCTTTAGCTATTTAACCTTTGCAACGGGGTGGTGGGGTGTGAGCTCAAATGTACGTACACAACGGAGGGAGTCCACGAAATGTATGCAGTGCAATAGCGGGGGGGGGGAGTCCGAAAATCCGATTTTTGCGTATGTAATATATGGATGGCCTCTTAGTTTGGTCAGCACGCCATGAATCGATAACATCGTGATAGCAATCGCGTAGGACCTAAACATCCGTTGTCTCACAAAAAAACGACACATATTGAAACTATTGCTTTGATACGGCAAATGACCAAGAACGCTAATTTAAGACGGAGACCAATTCCAAGACCGTTCCTTAAAGACCAAGACCGACGCATTCGAGACCAATGGTCCGAGACCAAGACATTCGAGACCCAGACCGCAGTTGCAAATTATGCATGTCGATTTCCTGTCTCCAGACCAAGACCGCGGTCTCGAGACCACATCCCTGGTTGTTTCCAGCTGATAATCCTGACACCAACATTTCCTGGGATCCAATATGTGACCATCATACACATCCCTATGAGCCCAAAGAACAGGACTGAATTGTAATAAAAAAACCACATCATGGATTGGAAAAACTACACTTAAGCCAAAAAGCAAAAGAAAACTCATAAAGCAATTCAAACTTTTAATTAACAAACATTTCATGAATGTACACTTTAACTTTTAAAACATGACTGATGTCATGTTGTAAAAGTTAGAGTGTACATTCATCATCTTCATCTATAACTATTGGAAACATCTACCGCCCACCGGGTACAATAGGAGATTTCTACAACGACCTCGCCAACCTAATTTCATCCATTTGTGTTGAGGCTGGTGAAAGACTTGTGCTCTGTGGAGATCCTAATTGCCCTGGATCTGGAGGTCGAATGAATAGCATACTGGCCGATACCTTCGATCTCCGCCAGTATGTTGCAATCCCTACCCAAGGAGAAAACATCTTAGACGTTCTAGCAGCCGATGATCGAACAACAGTCTATGACACGCACGTGAACGATGCTGGTCTTATATTGGATCACAAATTAGTACTTTGTAAAATAATGACTTCCATTCATCGCCAACCAGTGCGTCATGTATTCCGAAACATCAAAGCAATAGACCCTTTAACACTCAGTGACATGTTAATTGACTCAGACCTATTCACAGCTCCTGCAAGCAGTGCAAACGATTTTGCAGAACAAATGAAAACAACAGTGTCACTGATATTGGACAAACTCGCTCTGATTCAGACTTGCTACAGGTGACCATCTGAACCTATTACTAGATGGCTCTCATCTGAAGCATCCCGTGCGAAGAAGGAACGTCGTCGACTTGAAAGAAAGTGGAAACATTCTGGACTTGACGAGGATAGACAGTGTTATCGTCGACACTGCCTTGTAACAAATAAACTTATAAACGATTCACAAAACTCGTATTTCTGCAGCCAACTTGAAAGTGCTGAGAATCCTTGGGACCGATGGCACATCGCTCATCATCTTCTACACTCAAAGGATAGAAAAAACTGCCAACGCTCAGACACAGAAAATCAGACTGTGTGTGCAAATTTTGCAGCATTTTTTGCTAACAAAATTATTGATCTTAAATGTAAAATTGCTAGATGTGCTGCTAATTTAGTGCAGAGTGACCTGCTGCTTGACTCCGAATTCTTCGGCCCTGCCTTCGATGACATACCGCCTGTCACATTCTTTGAAGTCTTTAATCTTCTCAAAAGCATGGTTCCTAAATCATCAGCATTGGACTTCATACCTACATCACTCATCATCTTTTGTTCTGATGTATTCTCTCACCTCATTGCACACTTGGCCAACCTATCTTTTGCTGAGGGGTGCTTTCCTTCATGCTTCAAATCTGCTTTAGTCACGCCTTTACTTAAAAAGCCTGACCTTGACACTAGCAATTTGTCTAACTTCAGACCTATCTACAACCTCAATAACATTTCCAAGATCCTTGAACGTCTTTTTCTTATGTGTATCAAGAGACACATTACTTCCACTCCCAACTTCAGTCCCTACCAGTCAGCATATCGTGAAGGCTACTCCACTGAAACTGCTCTTGTCTCTACACTGGATTACATCTTCTCATCTATTGACAATGGTAAAGCCTGCCTCTCTGTGTGTCTTGACCTTAGTGCAGCCTTTGACATTGTAGACCACCAGTTACTCCTGGCAAGACTTGCAAAAAGCTTTGGTGTCTCTGGGTCTGCCTTACACTGGTTAGCTTCATACCTGGTTGACCGCAATCAGCAGGTGGGCATTGGATCTGCTCGGTCGAAGCCCACACTTTGCACTGCTGGAGTGCCACAAGGATCTGTCCTCGGCCCTTTATTATTTAGTCTTTACTTCCCCAATCAGTCGTATAGCTAAACACTTTGGAATTCAATTACAACAGTATGCAGATGATACTCAGCTCCATATTGCTCTGTCACACACTGATCAGTTTGGTAAACTAAAACTGGAAGAATGCCTCTCATCCATATATGCATGGTTCTGTTTCAATGGTTTGGCCATAAACCCAGACAAGTCTGAAGCAATTGTATTTGGCTCATGTCAACGCCTGCGTTCTTTCCCTATGCTCTCTAGCATTGAACTGGCTGCTGTGCCGCTTTCAGACTCTATTAAAACACTTGAGGTTACCCTCAACAGCAAGCTCACATTTCGACCTCACATAACAAGCCTTTGTAAATCTTGTTTTTACCACATCAGGGCAATACGTCACATAAGGTCGGCTCTAACTCAAAATATATCTGAAACTATAGCCTGCTCACTGTCTCCTCTCACCTCGATTATGCTAATTCACTTTTTGTCGGTCTCTCAGACCTTGAACTCAAAAGGCTTCAACGTATCCAAAATACATTAGCTTGAGTAGTGTTACATGTCCCACTACGAACATGCTCCTCTGCCCTACTCCACCAGCTGCATTGGCTCCCTGTTGAATTTAGAATCAAATTTAAGTTAGCTTGTTTGACCTACAAAACCATCACCAGTACACCTACCTATATTCATGCTCTACTAACTCCTTACATTCCTCCTCGTTGCTTATGATCATCAAGTACAGGTCGTTTAGTTGAACCACGATGCAGAACAGTTATGAGCTCTCGTGCATTTCATGTCTCTGCTCATAGGGAATGGAATCGACTGTCACTCTCTCTTCGTAGCTCAAATTCACTTCCTTCCTTCAAAAGCGACTCAAAACTCACTATTTCTCTTTGGCTTTCAAGGATTTGGAAATCTAATTGCATCTTCTCCTGGCGACCGACTCTCCGCGCCTCAGATTCACATTTAGGTGTGACCTTGTGCGCGTTACAAATTTAATAATAATAATAATGACGATGTTCACGCAGAGCATGGGTTGAAATTACTATACTTAGCATTGGATCCATTAAATTGTTAATAATGTAACGAGTATTAATGTTTAATTAGCGCAAAGTGGCTTAGCAGTTACATTAAATATTGTTAGAGAATGTTGAATCGTGCATCCACAAGATCTGAAACATTAATATAGTTTTGACAGAGTAAATCTTACCCTTCCGTGAATCTACTAATGTTCAGAGTCCCCTACTTGCTTAGTTTTAGACGAATAAACACAATAACACAATGAGCAAGGCATGCTATGTAAGGAATGTTTCTAATGCTTTTGTGATCCACATCCTGCCTCATTCATTGTATCTGTTATTATTGGACACAGCAGACTCTGCATGAAGTACTTCCGATCCTGAGCTCGATTTATTGTCCAGACAACCATCTGCACCGCTCGAACACCAAAATGCTCCACCACCGACCTTCATAAGCATGAAATACAGACATTTGTATCCCGAATTGATACCATCATGGTTTTCATACATCATAGAAATTAAAGCAGGGAATATGACCTTGTTTTTTGAAGGAAGCACCAAAACAAACCCTCTGTCATTGCAACTAAAATCAGGAAATAGTTGGACCTCAGAATGCTGATGCAGCCAGGTTTTGTGCCAAAACATTCCACTTTAGAACAAGTCTTCAAAGCTAATGTTCATTTGAAAGCGCATAAATGCTACAGAAACATTAACAATTGTTACCTATGCAACGCTATAAAAATAATAAAGACAATTTATATGGTGCCGTAATGCGGCCATACCATTACAAGGGCACCTAACAATATCCTAACTATATCCTATTCAGCAGCGCGCTTGCTCGATGATCTGGTTAAATGCTACTGAGCAGACTGGGAAAGTTGGTTGCAACTTGCAGTGGCCTGGGTTGGGAAGTAAATGGCATATTCTCCAATGGATATGGTCAGGATGACTGCCTACTCAAGGATCTAAGAAAAGGTAGAAAGTGCTGCACTTCATTCAAAACTAGCATATGGGAGACATTACTTACTTTGCCTAAGAGAAATACAACCGGAAAATAACATAGAAAACAACGCAAAAATCGAAATTAAAGAACATTTCATAAATTTAATTATTTTAATATCCTTTACTTTTGGTTACCAGATTGCTCTTAACTCAGAATAAAACAAAATGTGAAGTCTAATGTGTACAACTTTGTTTAACCAATGAATTAATAGAGAGCAGGAGAGGTAAAGCTCACTCAGAAACATCTCCAAGGTTTCCAAGAAAGACTGAATTCCCACAGAGGTACCAAAGCCAGCAGCGGTGACTCCACTGGAGAAGGAGATCGAGCAGTGGAAAGATCAGTTTCTTCCACCAAGGACCTTCACTTTCAGTCTTGTCAACCTTCCTGGTCAGGTATTTACTTCGGTGAGTGAGACCTCCAACGATCTTTCTGTCCTTTGAGCGAACCTTGCACCAGGAAGCAAAACACTTTTATTGCAGAAAATTTCACCTGGTTTGCAACCTCGATAATAATGGTAGATGACAGCTGATGGGAAAACCAAGCACAAGCATGGTCTCATGTTTAAATGTCTTTTAAAGTCCAGTCAGAATCGCTAAAGAACTAAAAGTGGTGTTAAGCACAATTACATTTGCCTGTCATGGCACTTATGTAGGCCCTACATGGATTCAAGAATACCATAAATACCAGTACAGAGTAACGTGACCAAGGGCAGTGCTTGTAAAATTTTATGATGCTGCGGACTGGTAATTTTTTAGCACTTTGTCATGGACTATTGCATTTCAACATCAGCTTGCACATGTGTAAGACATGTAAAGTTAAAATTTACACTCCATAATATTTTCACTGTTCAGTACAATTATTCTGTTACTGTTGAATGTTAACAACTGTTATTATGTATAAACACTATGAAATATTCTACTTTCTTGTTTACTATAAACCAGTGTTCTTCAACTTGTTGTCCTTGGACCGGTCCGCATAAATTCTCTGCCGGTTCGCCGGAAATTTCTATAAGGAATGCAATTTCAGGAAAATTATTTTATTAATTCATTTTTCCTGCAATATCATTTTACTTTAATTCACAATTTAAACCAAAATCACAGTTGTACAGTGCAATAAGAACATCTTTTGGTAACTAATGCATTCTGTATATTTGTGTATTAAATCTTGCAATGCATCATTTATCTATGTTTTGTCGTTTGACTTACGATATCTATTTTTCTCTCAAAATTTATGTCGTCGTGGCAAAGCTTGCGTATATGGCGGACATATTTAGCGTTCTTAACCAACTTGATATGTCTCTTCAGGGGTCTTGTACAAATATTTTTACACTGTAATAATCCATTCTTAGAAGATATAAAATCATATGTACTTGATCCCTGTGTAAAAGAAAAGCTGATCGAGTTGTCTTCTGATGTCACTCTGGTATGGCCCAGTAATATGTGGATGGCATAAAATGCAATCAATGTCTAAATTTTCGATATAATTCGAAAAAGAATGGCGTCTCTGAGTTATAATGCTATCAAATTATTGGTCGTAATTTCGAATTCATGTTTGTGTGAAAGGACTTTTTCCACCATGTCAGTAATAAAAACCAAACTGAGAAACCAAATGGATGTTAATGCAGTGCTTTGTCTCTCAGAAACAACACTGCAGCCACATATATCACATCTTCTAGGTTGAAGAAAACTGCCATACAGGGGCGGCGATCGCGGGAAGGTCGAGAGGGACAAGTCCCCCCCCACCTTTTACAAAGAGGGGACACATTATACGCGTGTCCCCACATTTCCCTCCACCTGTGAAACAAGATCGCCGCCTCTGCTGCAATAAGCAACATAAATTGTAAAACTTTAAAAAAACAACTCAGATGCAAAAATCAATGACACTTAGTACTATGAAGTAACAGTTAGGAAGCATTTACTGTTCAACATACAAACCATCATTGGTAGACAGATGTCACATGTATTAAAGAAAAGTCACACATTAACTTTTACATGTAGATTTATAAAACCAGTCGTGAACTTGTGATGCAAACAAGTGAACATTCATTATTTATTAAGGCAATTTATACAGTACCACTGCCTAAAGCGAACAGTGCGTTTAATAAACTAAGTACTGTGATTCCAGTTAACATTCTGTAGTTCAGAAAACAATCACTCATGCACCCATAAAATGTTTGAGTGGCTATGATATAAAGGCTAGCCGCTGTTCCTGTCTTCGTGGGAATTTGAACAGTTCAGATTCGAAAATCCTAACCAAGACAGAAGGAGAGACTCAAGTCCTTTCCCTTGTCACATTCTAGAAAACTTGGTTACAAAATACACTGACCAATATATCTATGTTCAATAATTCATAGAAAAAGCAGCAAGAGAGATAATTAACTATCCATACTTCTGAAGCTGCAAAATATAAAGCATGCCATTACTTCTTAGTTTAAGACAGTGGCTCCCAAACTATTTAAGAGTAGTAAGGCAGCTAAGGCACCTTACTAAATCATTAAATATGTGGCATATGATCTTAATTTTTTTTAAATGTCCAAGTTAGATTTTAGATTTAAAGTTCCAGCAACATTCCTTGTATTCACCTCTGTATTGTGACTATAAATACAATATACACAATTTATAAATACAATATACACAATTAAAAGCTTTAAGAAATAGTTAATATCCATTTATTTATTACCGAAATTTGATACCGCTTTCTTCTAACATTTTTTGCTCAGAAGTGCACACTCACCTCAACGGCGCAATTGCAGTTGTACTGCAGAGCAATGGTGCGCAAAGGACTTGCTTAAGGTCCCTACACAGTGACTCCCCGGACGAGGGTCGGACCCGCTCGCTCAGCAACACTGAACATTACGGGCTGATCGCTCTAACCGATCGGCCATTTTGCCACAAAGTTTATGGTAGTTTATCACATATTTACAGAAAAGCTACACAAATATTATCTACCTGTGATGGCAACCCTGCAATAATTTCATGGCATCCTTGGGTTCTGGGATCAACTGGTTAACTTCTATCATAAATATGGCTTATCAATGCTAATCAATCTGATCTAACTGTAACAGTTTTACGACATATGTATGTCATAACTCAAGAATGAGATACCACCAGTTTCAGATCACACTAATTGTCTCACCGAATAGACAATAAGAGGATTGAATGAACAGACAATGGCCTTGTTGTACAGAGTTGGATATTTCTCGAATAATTCCACCAGCTTCTCCGTTGACTACAACATTCAGATACAATTCTGCTTAAATTATATCAAAATATCTAAATTTACTGAATTCATTATAAAGTACAAAGACTAACATATTAAGGATCCAGATGCTATACATGCCTAAAGTTCTCTGCAGCCAGAATGTGCCTTGCACGCATATGCCGGCATTGTATCTGATATTAAATACATTATTGTCACATCAAATAAGTAATTTGATTTGAGATCCACCACCTAAATACATGTTTTGTCAAAAAAAGTCAACCAAGCAAAGCTGTCAGACATCACACTAACAAACAGACTTCATCAACTAAAATTAAGATTGTCAACACTTTAACGACGAGAGTAATGACTATTAGTAAAAATAACATAACACTTAAAATGTATTAAAAATGCTTTTAAACATATTTATTTAGAATACAGAGTATAAATGAAATTTGCAAGCTGTCACCTTACCAGCTTAACATTTGATTTGACATCAATGAACATTATGAGATCATTTGCCAGACAGAATTCAACCATTTCATCAAGGGTTGGAATATGTTCACTGGGAAAGAGATTACTAAACAAGACACAATGGTTGCCAAATTAGATTCATTGATTGATTCCAGTTATTATTGTGAATTAGTACTGTGAAATCAAAACTTATACCAATGATATGCAACAAAATAAATCTCTGATTCAAAATATGTAACAAAATAGTCAGAGGAACTATTAATCCTAACTACTTAATCAATTAATTCCATCTATGTGCAACTTATGGCACTGTGATTGTGTTATCATTCAGAAAATACAGCAAGCTAATCAAACTATCTGTGAAAAGCAAGACGGTTTAACTTGCAAACTGATACAACATTGAAATCTATAAAAAAATTCCACATAGCCTGTTCTTTATAAAATTGCAAAGCTCAATATGTTCTTGTTGCCAGTTTTGCCGTCATAAGTTTTATTATCACATAATATTTCTTAGTAAAAAGCACTCCTTCTATGAACAGTAGTAGGTCAAAATGCATTTGCTTTCTGTGCATTTGTACTGTCAAACAGAATAGAAATTAAAAGCGCTTTGTGTCTTAATTGCATAAATGTCAAGAGCTTCACCAACCAGCAGACTAAGATTACACGAGAGCTGGTCCCATTTTACAACTAGGCACTGTTCTTTAATATCTTGATAAAATCTTTCACCTTTCAAATCACTACTTTAATCGAGATTGGCAGCAAAGACAATTCATTGTAAGTGCAAAAATTTATTTTCACTAATATATTGCATCTTGTGAATTTGCATCCTTTAACTCTTTTACAGCAACATTGCTTTTGATGCAATAGAGCATGCAACCTATTCATGTAAGTATATCACAAGTGCTAAAAGAATAATCAACATATTTCAGATTTTAGGTAGCTAAATAGATTAAAGGTAAAGTAACAAAGTAATTCACATTGTCACCCTAAGCTCAACAGAATATTAAACTGCAGGACCTTACAATTACACGCAGTGGTTGGACTACAGATAGCCCAAAAATTAGAAGAACTTATCTGAAGCAGTCATTTAGTCGACTTACAGGATGAAGCAGAACTAGAGAAGCATCTGCTCTACTACACAGCAAACAAATGTTTTTCTTTTTTGTTTAATATATTGCTTAACAACATACTGGATATTTCAATAATAAAGTAACATAGATAATACCAGAAATATGTCTAGAGCTTACTGGTTAGGATGTTTTATGGATGCATTCAATAGTTTAACTTGCTCTAAACTCATGTCACCAAGTTTACCAATTCCATCTGTGCACCGATCGACTGTGTCATCGTGGAATACAACTGGTACCCCATCTGCTGTATAATTCACATCAAACTCAACCGCAGTTGCGCCATTCTCTTTCGCCTATACACAAAAAATTGGTCATAAATTAAGAATTCTATGAGATGCAAATAGTTCTGTAAAGTAAGGTTTGGTAATTGCCTTGTAACGTAGTAAAACATAAAGTAAGGCCTGCTGCAACAAAGGCTATTGGCACTCGAGTCTATATGCTATGATGTCTATGGTTCGAGTGACTGGGAAAACATCTATGGTTCAAGTCAATAGGAATGAGTTGAAATCTGAGTGTGAAGTCAGGCATACTTAGCCAATTAGAGCACACAAGATTTGCCTAGTGTACTCTACATACTTAAACTCGATTTACATTGACATACATGGGTGCTCACGAGACATTAAGTTAAAGCCTGTATGAACTTTACATAAAACGATGAAAGAAATCATTTTTTATGATTTGGCAAGATGTAAACATTATACATGCCTGCCGCATTTATGCCTACCAAGATGTCTGCAACTTGAGCAAAAATTGGCTTATGTGCATAATACAGATTAAAAAGCACAAGTAACACCACCCTTGTGAATTATGTCATTGTTTGCAATCCATTTTCTGCTTATTTACTTCAAAAATAAATACCTCTGCCAAAGTATGAGTTATTCTGCCAAATGTCCTGCCTCCATGGACACACCTAAGTTGTGAATGGATGCATAAATCAACCAGGTTCCATTTAAACATAATTCCTCTCATTAATCCAGTTCCCAAGCATTTCAATAGAATGCTATTGATCACATCCAGCTTCTATTTATGTATGATTCTTTTCATCACATTCAGCTTCAATATTCATAAACTAAAACGTTATGTGTAGTGTTTATGCTAATTGTTCAATATACATTAATAAATAATTACCGACGCTAAAACCATATTTTATCGTATATATTGATCTACAGAAGTGACTACGACGATTATAATGCGTCCCAAAACATTACCAGTTTTACAGCTCCAAGAGTGTTCTCTGGGGCATCGAATCCAGCTCCTCTGTGAGCAATAATAAAAGGTGAACCATACAGTTGGACGATATTCTGAGTTGCAGGAGGCAAATGTTTCCAATACAAAAAAGCAATAACTACTAAAGTCAAAACAATGCTGATCTGAAAACAGCCCCAACTCAATACAAAGAAAAACAAAAAAACTACAATCGAAAATTCGTAAACAAATAGCGAAAGCCCCATTTCAGATCCTAATATTTTAGCGCAACAAATTTTAAATTGACCAAATCCAATGACTTATGGGAATACGGTTGGTATAAGAAATGGTGGTAAAGGACCATAGACATATGATGTCTATGTCAAGGCCCAATAGTGACGTTAGTTCATAGTACATCATAAATTGATATAAATATGATGTCTATGGGTTAGTTGCATAGATAGTAAAACATGGTTAGTTGCGGTTTGGTTTAACAATCTTTGGGTTAACCAAAGACGACACTAAGATCTTTGGTTTAACGACACTGCGTGATAACATAGATCATTAGCGTCGACCTCCTCCTTTATCTAGCATTGGAACTGACACTGCTGGACTGCAAACCAGCGCTGCAAACATGTTGGTTTTTTTACAACAATAAAACAAAAGATACGAAAATGGCAATTTTTGGTTTATTGGTTCTCTAAAATATTGTGATTCAATTCACTAATATTACTATTATGACTATAACTATAACTACAAAACTTCTATAGCGCCGCCATAATAATGCACAGAGCATCATGCAACCGACGCCCCACCAAAGCAAATCTGAAATCAGGTCAAATCCAAAAGGACAGTCCGAAGGGACAGAATGACAGTCTAAGGAGGATAGGCAAGGGTAAATAATAAGGTTTTAAGCCGAGATCGAAAAGAAGCTAAAGACTCGATCGAGCAGCGCCCCGAACGGCGTGAGGTTATGAATTCCAGAACTTTGGACTTAGGCCTCTAATACTAATTGTTTGTTATTCAGTCCGAAATCAAGCTAAATTAATTATAAAAACGATTTGTAGCTCTTTTTCATGCTGTGTTTGATGCCTTTTTTAACAAAACTGTTATGACAAAATCAAAAGGAAAACATAAAACCCGCAAAAAACCAGTGTTGGGCACGAGACCAAAGCCTCTAGACCAAGACCGAGACCAAGACCGAAAGGTCCAAGACCAAGACCAGGTGGTCCGAGACCAAGACCGAGGGTCCGAGACCAAGAACAAGACCGATGCTCTTTTTTTAAGCAATTCAATTTATTAAGACGCTTAGCTATAAGGCGGAACACCACGCTTAAAACATTAATTTTATTGCTGAAGAATACTAATCTTAATGGCCCAGAAACAGTTTTACCGACCTGCCTGAACTCTGAACTTTTGCGGGTTCAGACCTTAATTGGCTTCGGCCTGAGAACATCACACTAAAAATTAGTCAGCCTACAGCATACGATAGGTAAATGCTTTAAGACATATATCAGAACAAGTAGATTGACGCTCTGTTTGAATGGTGTAGGCCTACTTGTACTCGAAATTGTAGGTTAATGGTGACTACACGTGGCCGACCACATAATTATTAGATTGTTCCAAAACCTTGAAATTTGTGAAAGCAAATTTGAAATGGCTGGTTCCGTTGCAAATGCATTTTTTGCCCATAGTAACATGTATATATAAATATATGGTCAACACGTCAGAAATAGATAACAGTCACGTAGGGTCTGAACACCGGTGTCTCTAATCGAAAATAACCGACAAATGTCAAAGAAATTGCTCTGATACGGCAATTAAATGACCAAGAACGCTAACCTACGACGGAGATCAATCCCAAACCGTTCCATTAAGACCAAGACCAAGACCGACGCATTCGAGACCAAGACCAAGACCGCAGTTTTCTGGTCTCGAGACCGTCTCGAGTCCAAGACTGCGGTCTCGAGACCAAATCCCTGCCAAAAAAATAAAATCATAAAACCCAAAACCAACTTTTGATTTTTTTAAAATCTTGTTTTCTCGCACCTCTGCTGCAAACAGTGGTGGTTTTCAAATCCACTTGTCATCGAACTGTATTAAAAGGCTATTAAATTGTAACGGAACGGGCCTATTCGACAGAGACCAGGATGACGACTTGCAGCCCCGTCCGATATGGGGGTAGTTCGAGTTGCAGTCCGCTGAGTAAGGCTTCAGTGGTTTGCTGAAGACTAACCATTTAAGGTTTAAATAGCTCCTTTCTGAATGACGCTTGGAATAAGACACGCTTGTTCGATAATCCTCTTTTAATGTACAACGGAAAACAATACTTCTGTAGCGCCCATTCGAAAACAGTTCGTATCTCACTCCTTCAATACGCCCTACTTCGATAACTAACGAGTAATTGCAACGCTACGTCAATAGCTGACGGCGACTACTATGCTACGTCAATGGCTGACGGCGACTATCGCAAAACTACGACGACTATATCCACGACGACTATCGCAAGCCACGACGACTATTCGTGCTTCGTAGGAGCCGAGACTGCAAGGCCGAAGCCGAATCTACAAGGCTCCCCGATGACAATCTCCAGACGACGACGACGACGACGATTCCCAGGCGACTCTCCGACGACTCTCGACGACGACGACGACGACGACGACTACGATCATACGACGAACTCCTTTTATACTAATTTGCTGTAGATAGTAGATGATACACAGTAGATAGGAAACAGTAGACAGTAGAGACTACACAGTAGATGGTAGATAATACACAGTAGATAAGATACAGTAGATAGTAGATATCTACAGTAGATAGGATACAGTAGATAGTAGATATCTACAGTAGATAGTAGATAGACTACAGTAGATAGTAGATAAGCGTATACAGCAGGTAGATACCACAGAAGAAAGAACACAGTAGACAGGCGTACACAACCGGCAGACACTACAGCAGGCCGACACCAGGTAGGCGTACCCCAGAACCGTTACAAAATTAATAAAGAGGACCTCAAAATAGTCATCTACGGTTCAAATCAATATTCAAAATCTATGTTTTCTATTTTTCTATAAAAGATAGGCCTACTTATGGCACAGAGCGTTTTGGGCCTTTTGGGTGGTCTTTACCCAGATTTTACACGTATTATTGGGTCAAAACTAGAATGACGTACGCCCTTAATTTCATACCTGGCGTAGAGAGCGGGAGATTTTCTCTGGTAAAAGGAAGAGACAAAGCAGAGAGAAAGGGAGCCATAGGCATACGTACAGCCATTGTAATATTACACAGAGAAATAATTAAGCTAATAATAATAATAATAATAATAATAATAATAATAATAATAATATAATAATAATAATAAATATGCATAGTAGCATAATAATAATGTAACAAGTGAAATACATAGTATTGTGAACCCCTTTCTAGCAAGTAGCAAGAAGGCAGAAACTTAGATTTTAACGGTTGTGATGATCGTAATTAAGAGTATAGGCCTATCATGTTTTGCAAACAAGAGGGAGAAAAACATTGGAGGACATGCCTATATGGTCGCCCATAGGCCTAACTCATTTTGGCAGAGGGAGTGGCAGGACTATAAATAAAAAAATATAAATTTAGGCCTACACCTCAAGTGTGTGGAACACAGCTGAACACTGGAGAATTTCAACATAATATTATTTCCTCAATGAATGTCATTACAACCTATATACAGAGGCGCTCCCGGGTCAGACGCTTTTGAGAAAGCCACGCAAGCCAGGCAGCGAAAAAATACTGCTTACATTCTCCTTAACAAATTAAAATACTCTTTTAATTCTTAGGCCTATATCAAAGCAAGACAAGACACGCTTATATATACGCTTCGGGTAGAAGCTACTCCAGCAAGGCAAAAAAATAAAATACTCTACATACTCTATAAAATACCCCTTAAATTCTCATATCGATGCAAGACGAGGCCCGCTTAGAAGCTTCGAAAATAGCCGCTCAAGCATGTGTGGGGCCTATAAAGTGTGGACCTCTGCTCGCCCGAACATGATGAACATGCCTAAGTTGGAAACTATGGCAGAGCTATAGGCTAATTGAATGGTGCAAATAAATATATACATCCCGAACAATTGGTTTTCTAATCGCTTATGAAGTGCCACTTGCAGCGGATGTTAATGCTTGGTCAGACGATAGATGTGATATTCTACTGCTATGATTCCTTCAGTGCGCATTTGCAAGTGCAACCAGTGCGACAGGTGCAGCAGCACTTCCTGCATGAATCATAGATGTGATGTGCCAACGCTGAAATTAAACAGGTTACTGTTTGTTATATAATCAGACGAGACACAACATTCAAGACATATTACTGTTTGTTACTGAGACAAAGCAGGTTACTGTTTGTGAGACAAGACATGTATTGTTTGTTACTGAGACAAGACAGGTTACTGCTTGTTAATGAGACAAAACAGGTTACTGTTTGTTAATGAGACAAAACAGGTTACTGTTTGTGAGACAAGACATGTATTGTTTGTTACTGAGACAAGACAGGTTACTGCTTGTTAATGAGACAAAACAGGTTACTGTTTGTTAATGAGACAAAACAGGTTACTGTTTGTTAATGAGACAAAACAGGTTACAGTTTGTTACTGAGACAAGACAGGTTACTGTTTCTTAATGAGACAAGACAGGTTACTGTTTGTTAATGAGACAAAACAGGTTACTGTTTGTTAATGAGACAAAACAGGTTACTGTTTGTTAATGAGACAAAACAGGTTACTGTTTGTTACTGATACAAGACATGTATTGTTTGTTAATGAGAGAAAACAGGTTACTGTTTGTTAATGAGACAAGACAGGTTACTGTTTGTTAATGAGAGAAAACAGGTTACTGTTTGTTAATGAGAGAAAACAGGTTACTGTTTATTAATGAGACAAAACAGGTTACTGTTTGAGTGAGGCCCGCATAGATGAGAGTGCAGAAAACTAAAATCAAGGTTGATATATACATACGAGCGCATGCACGTAATAGGGTTGTTGCCTGCCATGCTGCGCCGGTGATAGAAGTAAGCAGGTTGCAATTATTGAGTTAGCGGAGTGTTTTCTATGCTGTTGTCGATATTGTCATTAGGCCCTACATATTGTTTTGTTCAACCTGTTAGGCCCCTACATATTGTTTTGTTCAACTTGTTGGATGCAACCTAAGACTGCTGAGAATAACAATTATTGGTAAGACAAAGTTATAAAGGAACATACAGTTTCACAATTTCCAAGGGAAGAGACGTTAGAGTACTACAGTGACTAGACAAACAACTATAGGTCGGTTGAACCGTGATAAGAATCCGTGAGCGTGAAATACTAAGCTCAGAAATGGACACCCAATAGTTTAAACAACAAATGAGATGTTGGTTCAGTCTTGCCTAAACTGCGAAAGGCAACGAGCACTATAACAGTCCACGACAGAGGTTAACTATCTGAACCCACACTCCTCGATCGACTGTTTTTTGATGTTGATTTTTGACGAAACCGTTCCATATTGCAGATGATTTTGTGTCGCCCCCTCCTTTCTCCAGGCTTGGGACTGGCACTGCCAAACAGTGGAGGAGTTTCGATCGACTGTCTGGTTTTCCAGCCTTATAGAAACACGTCTTACCACTCCTCAAGCCAAACCTTGGTCACCTCTCAACCTATACTCCGATATCTACTCGAGATCTTAGCCGAAGCAAGAGCGCACCATCCACACAGATTAACGTTCCCCTAAGCGCAATACACTCCATAGCCTTGCGCAAGTAATGTGCACACAACGGATGCACATGCATCTCACAACTAACTGCACGGCTATCTAAGTCGCAATCTTAATCTCGTGATATTTCGGCTTGGATCCATCAGACGGGCGCTGACCACTTGACAGAGTATTGTCACCAACAATCACTAATCAGCCTAGGTTGATGGTGCCGCCGTTATTAGCTGAAAGAAAAACGGCCAATCGCATAAGTCTCATATTATTAATTTTGACCTCGAAACCCCAGCTTCAATAAATCAACAAGAGCTGCATTCTTCTCCATCCCTGGCCATCGCCTATAGCTTGGATAAATAGAAACAACAGAGGAACTTCACTTCTCTACCGGCGTTAATCTTTGGCGCAATCGCATCCACAGCACTTTTGCTACGACATCAGCGAAGATAATGTGCCTATAATAATTTTTTCTCAATAATTAAATCATTTGACTATTGTAACTGCATTAAAGTGCATAAACTGTCAATGGACATGAACTTTAAAAGATTCTAACCTATAATCTGCGATTGTTTGATTGTTAGTCAAGGGTAGTTAAGTTAATTAAATTAATTTGAAATGCTTAAAGAATATAACTAAACTATCGATCTATTGTTGTAATCACAATACTGACTTTCTAGAGATTTCTAGAAATCTGCTTACTATGGGGTGGTCCCAACTAGCGGGACTATGCATACAGTCTCTATTTGGGTCTCACTCGGTGATCGGCAACTGTCTAGGATTACTTGAAAAATTTGTATCATGTTCTATGCTGTATTACTGAATAAAACACTAATTGATTGATTGATTGAAGACTACTCGTCGTATAAAAATGTCGTCCGTAATTTGTATGATCCTGAGGAATCATTTGCAGCTGGAGTATGATAATAATTCTTAATAATAATAATAATGATAATAATATAAATAACAATAATAATAATTTAAAATAGATATTATAATGACAGCAATACTTTCGTAGCTATGAGCCCATTAATACCTGGAATTGATATCTGAAAGTATCTAAGCCTACAGTTGCGTTTGAAGCTGAAGTTTCTAATTTTGTATAGCGCCGGTAGAGTGCCGGTGAATAAGCTGGTCTCCCTGACGTGGCTTTTGTGGGCGCTGAGAAATTTTTGAAGATTTACATTACATTATACTAATTAAGAGAAGGCAACGAAGTAGAGTGCAATTAGTGAGTTAAAGGCCATCGCGGTAAGTTTGTTCATTTTCGTTCCAGGATTTCCGCAGAAAGTATGCCTTACATTGCCTAACATGGAAGCTTTATCGCATAAAAATGTAGTGGCGATATAACATTATTTCGAATATCATTAATTGAGAAGACCGAAAAATCAGTCCGGAGGAACCCAACATAGAGTTATATCACACTGAAACTGAAGTTAATGTTACGCTTTCGCTAACTTAATTATCTTTAATGTAATATTGATATTTCTTAGCCTTACGCAATAATTGCTGCTAGACATGTTTGCAATCTTCATCAGCGCTTAATCAATGAAAACCCGTAAAACACATAGATCATAATTATGATCCCTTATTCAATGATGATCGTTTTTGTTTATTAGTAACGGGTTGGCACACAACAATCCGAGAACACATTATGGGATTTGCAACATGGTGTTACTCAGCCGACATTGAGGTAAAGCAGTCATCCTCGAAGTAACATGAGCCAGAAGCCTTTTGGTCCTCAACGGGGTATTACCCATATCCTGCAGCGGCCTTCTCTGATGCAACGTAATACTATAATTAAGCTGCCGTATATTGCCACAACAACACTCACAGTTGCACTATTTGCGTTGCGCAATTCGGTAAAAAATTCCTATTTTTTCAATCTGTCCATCATCTGATAATGTCGACATCATTGTCCTTGTCATAATGAAATTGTTTACCTTGCTTATTCGTTGCGCCGTGGGACGTAGGTTGTCCGCTGTTAAGTCTGACTCAAGCGATGAGGTCCCAGGGCAAAAACCCAGAGGACCACCGAGGTAGCGAGATGTTAGTGACTTTGCAAATAGATCAAATGGAGCCAACTTTCCTATTTCACGTCATCAGATACTTAACAAGAACTAATTATGAGATCATCAAATTAGAAGTTCGGCTAGACTATATTGGGCATTGGCACGTCACAGACACTGTGATGACTAACTTATGACGAAATTAAGAGCATCAACATCAACGCAAAGGTCAAGAACTGATTTTGATTTCATGCGCGATGCGTAGCGTGGCATTATTGTCTAGACTGAGACGACCAAACGGAAGCATTTGGAAGGACATCTGTCCTGAAGTTGACCTGCTTTTCGTCGTGCTCCTTGAGACCGCCGTCTTGATCTTTCCGTCGCTGGAACGGGCCACTCCGTCGTGGCACTGGTGACACGACCTGCAGCTCCACCACCTGGCCAAGACGAGCCGGAAGTTACGACTGTAGGCGCAGTAGATGAGAAAGTTAATAGCCGAGTTGAAGGTCAGCAAAAGGTTGGTGATATTCGAGATGTGTCGACGGAATAGGTCCAGTCCCGACGTATGGAAGGCCATCTGGACGGACCAGATGACATGTGAAACCATGGCAACCACGTGGCAGACAATGCAAAGCGTTACGATGACAACGACCATGATCGTGACGGCGCGGCTAGAGTATCGCTGTTGGCGGATGACAGCAGCAGCAGTCAGTGACTCCGCTGATAGGGTGGAAGCGGTGGTCGTCGGGGTGCCAGGGAGACTTTTGCCCTTGGTGGAGGACATCTGAGGGCGCCGGAGATTGATAATGACGGGAAAAGGACTTGACCTTCGGACTGACAGGACTACCCTTCCGTTGAGATAGACGAGTGCCACCATTGGAATGATGTACTGAAGCAGAAGAAAGAGAGTTATTCTGTAGACGATGCTGTACACCTTGTTGTCCATTAAAGGTGTCGTCACGTAGCTCGGAAGCGTCTCACCTGGGTGATACCTGAACAATTCAGCACGAAATTAATCGCAATCATTGTCCTATAGTTGCGCAGTTTTAACTTGTCACGCGGACAACACTCATCAGCATTAAATACGTGAGAAAACTGAGAATAGGTTGAGATTATAATGTCACACGAGATTGCGTGGCTTGCGACGAGACCAAATGAAGCTTGCATATGGTCCAGTGATGTAGTTATTGTTGTTTGTCTAAGTAAGTAAGTAAAAGTAAGTAAGTATGTACTTTATTGAACCGCTTGCAAGCGCACTGCGGGCACATCATAATATGAACGTTCAAAAAATGTACGCTCTGAAATAAACATATCAAGGAATTACACAGCAATTAGACATCCTCAAAGTAGCTAGAGTAAAATAATATAGGCCTAGACTCATAAAATAATCATAACTAGCAATTACAAAACAGACATCCTATGAGTAGCTAGAGTAAATAGAAATCAATATACATATACACTGTGTCCGGAAATAAAGGGACCCCAATGATAACAAGAAAATAAATTGTAAAAATCGATAAAAAAAATTCCAAAACCGTTTTAATCATGACATATTTATCTAGCAGTGCATAACATATAATAGCTCATTTCGTCCAATAATGAAGTCTTAGCGACGTCATTTCCTCCAAAATTTAAGTATTAAAGACTGCCCTTAATATATCTGCGAAATTTTCAACTTCTTAAAAATGTTGTCGATAAACCGTCAGGAATTTACTTCGAATTTATTTTTATATTTGAATAATATTAGACTACAAGGTGTGTTCAATGTGTCCACCTTTGACCTCAACATAAGCTGCACGACGCGTGCGTCATTGCCCATGGATTTTTTTTAAAATTTAAAGACGTCACAGTGACGTATTTCTTAACCAAGACGTTAATAAATTAAAGGTATGTGGACAAATAAGCTCATGTCATGATTAAGACGATTTTCGAATTTTTTAAATCGACGATCATTTACTGTTTATCTTTATATTATCATTAGGGATCCCTTTATTTCCGGAGACAGCGAGTATAAAGTAAAGATTATCTTCATAGTAGTTAGATGTGTTTTAGTGGCTTTAACAAGGTTTTGTCTTGACATCAGAACTTCTGGAAAGTCTCGCTAACCCTTTGGGGTTTTATCGGGTTCGTTTGGTATAGCATGGCATCAACGCTCATTGAACTTTATCAGTTACTTAGCGTTATATTCATTTTAAACATCAATCACATGACTGAATTTAACCGGAGTTTCTCTTTTTAGATAACCACTGTTTTATCTTACTCTGGGCCTCAACTATCTCATTTGGATATCCCAATAGTCGGAAATATGTGACTTTCTGCTTCAAGTTCGATCATTTGACTTAACTTCCCCTTCCACTTTTTGTCCTATGACAATCTATTTTCCAGACATGCCTAAATAAATAATATCACTGATCTAATAGTTTGTTTTATGTGCTATATCTTTACATCTGTACCACGGAGTGTCACTGCATTTCAACCGCAGACGAGTGGCATTTCTACTAATTATAAATGACGGCGATTTTTAGGATTATAATTATGATCATCGAATGATTATTGGCAATAACTATGATTAGATGATGATGCTGATGATGGGTATAATAATAATAATGATGATGAACTGGAATGTCTGTGTTGGACTCACACTACTTTTCCCTCAAAGAACCTCGGAAGGCAGAAGAGGACGGAAAAAAAAGAAACGCATAGGATCTGCATCGATGTCTTCTTTGTCGTGCACAATCTCTGTGCATGCAGCGGATGACAGACGGCGATGTAGCGGTCGAAAGTCAGCAGAATGGTCAGCCAGGTGTTGGCCATTCGTAGGATGTAGATGATGGGCATAAGCCACGGATACATGACGTTCAGCATCGAGTTGTAACGGTGTCCAAACAGCCCTCGCAGCGACCGACCAAACACCCCGAACACAAGCACCAGAGTATCGGACACGGCCAGGGCCTGGAGCATCATCGTGACGGCACGAAGCTTGCTCTTCCTCATGTGGCACAGCACGAAGAAGGAGATGACGTTTCCGACGATGCCCATGACTGTGAGCGGAATGGCCAGCCACACGTCAACGATCATGCGTATCGCCGTCACCGTGGGGTCTTCATGACCACTGGCGCTGCCAGTGCGGTTTGTGGTCGACGAATTAGTAAGATCGTAGTCGACGAAAACATACTTCCCGTTCATAATGATAATTAACATAAACTGCACAATCGAACCGAATCAATCAGTAGCTTCTGTAGAGCCAGGAAATATACTCAGTTAATGCCACTTCAAATCTGAATAGGCCATGCTAGTTACGTCGATGCAAAAGTAGCAGCTCAATTGAATCTCACTTTCACCCTTGCACGCATCCCACGACTTCTGTGAAGAGCTGAAATCAAATCAAATTGCAACTATTTAAAATAGAAATTCGAATGATCTTCAGTCTGTGGAATGGTGATGACCCATCTGCAACTGGGCAACCGGGCCATCATCAATTTTACACGATACAGGTGGTTCACGGCAAAACCTGTTAGGCCTACAACGTTGAAAGGCCTATGGTATTAGACTTACGTCATAAGTCCGACGTTGAATAGCAATTGTTCGTGACTACAAATATACATTCACAGCGTGTCAATCGAGAAATTTTGAGCTCGAATATTCTCTGGGCACCAATTGCGCCTGTTTCCAGTTGCAGAAATAGAGACTTATCACCGAGTCTTCGACGAATTGGTGACGTCAGATTATTGCATGAATCGCAGTAGTTCCTTGGTTTCTGTAGACAGTTTTTGACGTATAAAATTTTACGAAGTTGGATAAATTTTTATCACATCCACTGATGGTCGCAACATGAGTCTGTGAGTGTTTGATCACTGAGCAAAGAGTTAGTCGTCGAGTTTATGGGAAAGTTACGAAGTCCTCGTTCAGTATAGGGCCTAATTTTGATTTCAATCTAGCGTGCATCTGAAAGATAGTCTAATCCGTAAGACATAAACAACAATCTAGGATCTCTAAACGTTTTATAAGAATGCTGTAATTAAATTACAACATTCTTATAAAGCGCTGAAATTTGTTTCCTGTGACACCGAACTGTGGGTTACAATTTCTGACTATGATTTCATCGACTGCGTGATGTCTTGCTCATATACATGTCTGATGGCTAGTAATTACTTCGATCGTCACTTATAAACTTGATTATTTCAGATAATAAGCAAATAGGGGCTAAACAAAAAGCCTTAAGTTGGCCACAAGGAATTGCTGACACTGAAAAACATATAGGCTAATATAGGCTACTTGACATAATCGTTAGAATAAAGCACTACAAAGGCTCGCAAATAGAACGCTCTAGCGATATTAAAATTCTAGAAAAATTCTTAGACCAATTGCCAGGTCAAAGCTACGATTTTCAGCACAAATTTACTTTTGATTGCGGTATTTTGATATTTTAGCCTTCGAACTGCCCAAACAGCCGCAATTTCATTAAACAAATAACTGACCGTTTGCATTCACGTCATTAAAGGCCCGACTGATTTCATATGCAAATGAGGAGCGTTGGTTATAATAGACAACTGCGAAACTCGGAGCGCTCACCAGGTAATGCAATCGCCATCGGGACATCATCCGATAGTTACACCGAAACAATTTCAGAAGCGAAGTAGCGCAGCTGCTGAGTCTACAAATCAATGCCAGGCGAAGTTGTATTGTTAGGCTAGCATACTATATGAATGCTGGGTAGTCGACAGTATGCAAGAAAAATGCGTTAATATTGAGAAACATGCATGAACTCACATCGCTTTGGTATTTTACAACCTAAATTTCAAAAGTGAAATATCAAAGTTTGCAGTGAGAGAGAGAGAGAGAGAGAGAGAGAGAGAGAGAGAGAGAGAGAGAGAGAGAGAGAGAGAGAGGAGACATACAGACAGACAGAGACAGACAGAGAGAGACAGACAGAGAGACAGGGAGAGAGAGTCAGTGTGTGTGTGTGTGTGTGTGTGTGTGAGAGAGAGAGAGAGAGAAGTAGACAGAAACAGAGACAGACAGCGAGAGACAGAGATAGATAGAGACATACAGAGACAGAGAGACTGAGAGAGACAGAAACAGAGAGAGACACACAGAGATACAGTGATAGACAGAGACAGAGGCAGAGACAGACAACAGCCAGACAGACAGTCAGAGACAGACAGAAACATAGAGCGACAGAGAGAGAGAGAGAGAGACAGGAAGAAGACGGACGACAGGTGATGACAAATCATCTCATCCTAATTATGTATCACTTAATAACACTGGATGAAGATAATCTCAAGTAATCATATGCTTGTAGTACTGAGAATGCTGAAAATAATAATAATTATTATTATATGATAAGCAGAAAATATAAATCGTTGAAACCGGAAGTGGGTCCCTGTGGCGTCGGATCAACACAACAGATTGAACACAGTGTAAAAAACAACAAAGCAGCAACAACGGCAACAAAGGCATCGACAATAATGCTTCTCACAAAGTATGGTCTCAACCTTTATCAGCAAATTCCTAAAGTCATACGCAAGTCAAGATGCCTACAGCTATCAGCAACTATGTACATCGACAGCACCTACAAGGTTTTCTGCCTTACACGACATTACAATAGGTGTGGGCTTCTGCTCAAGGTGCAACCTTCGCTTTGTTCATGCTATGATCATCTAGGTCTGGGATGCGTCGATGAACCATTGATGATAACAATGATTATGTTGCTGTCTTTCATGATGGTGGTGATGATGATGATGATGCTGATGATAACGATGGCGATGATGATGATGAAGATGATGATAATGATGATGATGATGATGATGATGATGATGATGATGATGATGATAATGATGATGATGATAATGATGACGATGATAGTGATGACTTGCAGCTCTATGTTTCCAAGCGCACTGACTTGTGAACTCGATGAACGCAACACGTGACCTGGGATATTTCGAATTGAATATATTATATTTAATCGGCACAATGTATGTAATTCGAATCATGACCTGGCAAGGTCCAAAACTTGGCAGTTGCCAATTTAAATTCATCACTGCCAATGAAAATAGATTAAGAGTTACCCATTCGAGTCAGCCGACTGGACCTGTTCGATCTGGGTCAGTTTACTTTAAGCCAATCGCGTTGACCTCAAGCAGCCTCGACCCAGATTAACAGCAACTGAATGGCATCTGTCACTGAGGTCATGATTTGGAGCGGAGTTGGCGCCTTCTGGGGGTAATTAAGGAGCCTCAATATGTTGACCTGTAGCTTGACTTTAAAACTTTCGCAAAGCTTTGAATGAAAGTCCGAAATTAGTTTTTCCTGTTTGCACTGAGGCAAAATAGTTCCATTGTTCTGCACAGATCGTAAAAAAAGCAGTCGAGATGGATTCCTTTTCTGTCTTAGGACGGACGATCGCGTGCGGGGCAGTGCTGATGTACTTCGATGAAAATAGACGCACAAAGAAGGTGACCTTTGTTCGATGAATGACCGACCAACGGCGGTTTCTTCAAAAGAGTTCGTTTTAAGCAGCAAAGAGCACGTCGAGAAAAATGCATCAAATCGATAATGGCCTCTAATGACTGTCAATGCGCATTCTTAGCTCCGTTTAAGTCTCGCGTTAACCGCGAACAGCAGTTTTCTAAACATCCATCCATCTGATAAGGATCCAAATGACAAAGTTGAGTCTCTTATAGTACAATCTTACAAGAGTCAATGCATACGCTGGTCCTATCGTTATCCCACCGAATACCCCACAGGCCCCATCCATAGCACACATTTGTATCCACAGCGCATCAACAGACTGTCGGTAACACGCAGCTAGACACACAGACCGCAGCACACGCTGCCCTCCCTATTTGTCATCGGGACTGACCGATGTAGCTCATCTCGTTATCCGATCTGCAGCCGGAGTCGGTTGTCGCTTCATTTTCATCAGGCAATCATTCATTCGTGTAGACCAAAACGCGATGCTCTTAATGTCCCAGACGGAGGAGCGATACAACCACCGAACTGCATTATTGTCGCAATATTGCGCTGCGGCCGCTGCTGCTGTTCGACCAAGCAGAGCCAGTCGATGGCTGCAATGGGGCTACTCCACGGCCGACTGATTGCGCACCCTGACATAGCGATTCTGGCGACCAACGCTCAGCTGAATACGTCTTATATGCAGCCACCACAATTGCGAGTCCAAATATATATGGCACCTGTGCTAGACACCAGACGAGCTAAACAAATGGCTCAATGGACCGCCTGGTTATCTATGCAATATGCTTCATCTGATCACGTTATTCACTAAATCCAGTGACTATGCTATGAGCAATTCTAAACCATGCAGTATCAGCCCCAAAGAGAACAGGCCTACGGTACTGCAGCGGTCCATCTTAATCAGGGTGATTCAATAGTATTGCATACGCAAACGCCAAACTTCTCACTAGAAAACCACGCACAGGGCTTATTCCCAACGCTGCGCCTAGTCAGAAGGGTTGTTAACAATGTCAATCGGAAGGAGACCTGATTGCCAGTGTATGGCAGAAGGACGGAGTAGTTGCTGCGGTGATTGCGTATTTAGAAGAGCTCTACCATGGGCCTGCTGGGACGATGTGCTCTCGCTCTTCCACACAGGGTGAACCCCTTGTTCCCCGCACACAAACTGCAATTAGACAGCATTGCGCTTTCTCTGTTGTTGGCCCAGTGACATGGAATGGACTCCCATTATCACTGCGTCATATGCCTAGGGTCCACTCAGATGCGTTTTATAGTAGCCTTAGGACCGTTCTGTTCAGCCGGGGTTGAGTTGGGAGTTCTTCTGAGTAGTAACCTTGAAGGGGCGCTATATAAATTTCCGAAATGAATGAATGAATGAATAATCAATCAAAGAATAGGCATCCAAAGGTGAGACCATAAGGACATGTTCCGATTATATCATTTGATATGGTCATCTAGTCAGACATCGGAAACTAATCGATTACAATATAATATCAATTGGGTTATCGATTAAATTCAGGGTTAATTCAAATTGATTTGATTGCAAGATTGCGTAAATTCTAGTCGATTAACAAATTTCAGCAGTTAATCTTGATTCCAATATAATAGCAATTCAACTCATCGTGCCCATCTCTGCATCTAATAAACATTTCGTATCAAAGATATTGTAATGGCATTTCCAACGATAATCATCTGTTGTTGCGAACTTTGCGAGTACGGTGTCATGTGAAATATTTTCCATGTAAACGATCCAAAAATCTTACACTTGAATATTAGCAAAGCTGTCGTTCCATTCCTATACCAACTCATCATCAATCGGATGAACTGCCAATTAAGGACAGACGTAGGAATGGCAGTGCAGTTGAATAGAATGTGATAACTCTGCAAGTCCAATTTCAAGCTATTTTTTAATCCAGGCGTTGCCTCCTGTATTTTACTTTTCTACCTCACTCCACATCCATCATAAGATGGACGCAGAAAAACACAGGCAGACCTCAGCTACGTAGTACGTCTGCTCAGAGGCACTTCCGGTTTTGTCCCAATTTAAACATTGGACTGCTGCTGTTGATCGAGGAAGACTGCCGGACCTAAGTTCACCGGAAATATTAGCTCTTCGGATCGAAGAATCTTCCAAAGCCGGAAGGACTTCTTTTCTGATTAGACAGGGACGATATCATAGAATGCGACAGATGAACTGCCTTCCCCACATTCCCTGGGTAAATTGCTTCGTCCGTCCGTCATTCTATATCGCTGTCAGTCTTATGCCATCTGTGCATCCATCCAAAGGCAACCACTAGACTGCATCCAGTGGGGTAAGATTCAGTTTGCCCTTCAGAAGGTGATGACGTGTAACGGACAGAAACGCTAAAACTTGCATTATTCGACACGGTGGGATTGTGTCTTTTCATCGAGGTCGTCAGGTTACAATCGCTGGAGGGGATCACTTCCAGGCCATGGATACTATAGGCCTATATCTGTCCTGAACATTGACCGCCATTTCAGTTGCGCTAAAACAAGCCAAAGATTGAAGCACTGAATGCTCTAATAATTATACATGTTACGGTATTGAACAGATCTATGTACATGTAGGCCCACATACAGGTTGTTTTGGACAATTTCTAAGTCTTCAGATAGTCAGATAATCATTGTAAATGCGTACCTGACATTCATTCGCAATTACGTGGCTGATGCGTAAACGGTTATTAATAGGCCTATTTCCACCAGTTTTAAAGACTATATACCTTGAGACACCTCTACGAAATAACCCGACTTCAACAGGGATTGTTTTCCTAGTTAGAAGCTTGTTTTCAAACTCAATACCATTTCTAAACTGTGGAATTCATTTTTTCTTACACGTCCTCGATCATGAGAAAGTAACATCACCTCTAAATTTGAGTCTTTGTAAAGTGTACGTGTTTTTTTTCTTTATCAAATGATCCACATAGACTCTGTAAACTTCTCTTATTCCCTGTTAAATGTCATACTTACATGTGTACAGTATATGAACCCAATCAAGTTTTAAAATCGTATGTCATACCGCTAAGGTCTACCTACAATCACAGACTATTGCCATCGTCGCTCAAGAATTTGATAACTCCATTTTGCCCCTTTGGACTACTGCGTTCTGCAGCTGTAGGAGTCTTTTTGCTGGACCATAGGTATAAGATGATTGTTATATCATGTGCTCTCAATTGCTGTGCGTTATGTATCTGGAATCGTCCTTGAAATGACGCATCTGAAGGCAAGAATCGTTTGTTGAGCGTTGTAGGCCCTACTCTGATTTTTCATGACTTCCTCTTGACATCTAACATAATACTACCCGCCTCTCAGATTCAGATTTACTCACCTTGCACCTGTGGTAGTTGCTTTTAATAAATAATAAATCAGTAATGATGCGATCACGTTTTCAACTGCAATGCTGGGAAACAGAAGTCAACGTAAAACATAATAATACGTTACAGAAAATCTTTTGTTTACACTGAGCGACGCCGCGTATCATCGATTTTAACATGGTTCATATCATAAATGTACATCTATATAGATAAATATATATATATTCATATATATATATATCTGAAACCATGGTGATGACCTCACTTCCAGTAGGTCACCGTCTTGACAAATTTATGCAGATGGCACGTTCTGTTAGAAAGCACAGTATTGTTTGTGCGTCGGATGTTTCTTTGACTCTTTCTTGACATCGAGGTCATTGGGTCAACTGACGATGGGGGTTAAAGTGCTGCTGTGGGCACATTGTACTTGGCAACCCATATCTCTTCCGTGTTATCAGGCGTCGTTCAACTACCGCCGTAAATTCCTCCTGCCCTTTCATCGGACGTGCGCAACAGATCCTATTGGGGCAGAGTATAATGGGGGTTCTAATGGTCATCACCATTATTCTACACTTGACAGCATCATCTGGGTCATCCTGAGGTTGGGATGAGACATCGGCCCACACTGCACTCATTCATTCATTCATTCATTCTTTCTTTCATTCATTTATTCATTCATTCATTCTGAGAATTTACATAGCGTCCCTTCAAGAAGCATACTCAGGAGCGCTTCTAGACGAGACACTGTTATAGCAAAAAATCTGAACAAGTAGAAGATACTCTGGGGTAGCCGTGGGTACGAAGTGTTAGCGAGTTTATTTTCTTAATCTGCATATGAAGGCAGATTGTTTCTCTCACCGTGTCATCTTCCCACCGATAGTGTACGGTCAGTGTACTCATTGTAGCTAAGTTGGCGCAGGTGAAGCAGATGCAACAGAAATCAATTTTGTCCTGGATGGAATTAAAGCCCATTACCTCTTGATGGACAGTCAATCACACTAATCACGAGTTTACTATCGAGGACCCAACTCAAGTAGACTGAATACAAATGAACGCCTGCGATAGAGACTCAATTTAAGCAATTTACAGATTGGCTAACGTTAAATGACAGATTTGACAATCTCGTTATGACCGATAGGCTAACAAACGATCCAACCGACTGACCGACCGACGACTGCCCGATTGTACACTCTATGATATTGAAATTTGTTGGGGGTTTGTGGTTGACATTGAAATCACACAATTATACATACATGTAGGCCTAGATACATAATTATAAGCCTATCTCAATAAGTGCATAGGTATGAACATTATTATATTTTTTAAATTATCTTTTGCTGCTGGGAACGGAATAATTTACCAAATATACACAAACTCATTCTAAACTTATATCATATACTATATTATATATTATATGGTGAATTTTATGAAAACCACATTAACAGTCGCCATCCAAATTTCCTATCGACATGTAAGCATGCATAGTCATCTTGTCAGCATTATATTCTGCCGCTGAAAATTCATCTTTGGCCCTTTAATCATTGTCTGCATACACGGTCCCACATTTCGTCGGATATTAAATTGCATAATTAAGTCTGAAGCCAATAAATAAAATTTCCGAGGAGGCATCCGTGTAGCAACGACTAGCCCGGATGAATTAGGCCCAGTTTTTGTTGGGGAAGAATATGCTGGGGCAGTTGACAAAATAGATCAGCCTAAGTAGACCATCTGGATGACACTTGTAGAACTAGTAGGCCCTTTTTATTGATAGACAATTAGGCCTACAGTAGGCTGCCGCAATATATTTGTAGTTTTGAGTGTCAGGATATTACTGTATTATATGCACATGTATATTATATTATATATATTGTGATTGTATTGAGTTGTGAAAGGTATTGCAACCATCAGCAACGATATTGAAGTGAGACTGTGATAGCAACGCCAATGAAGCCGGACAGTTTAAAAGCTTCAAGCAACTGATGCAGCTCCACTTGCTCGCGGAAAATGAAACTATATATTAGGCCTACATGCTGGAATGTCCGTTATTTTACAAATAGGAAAATTTCACCCAAATATAGACCATGGTCTACCACATTTATCTTCGCAGTCTCTTATGACGTCCTGGGCTGTAATGAGCACGATATCTTCCTGGAGGCTCTTAAGGGGCTATTTCCGCTAAGTCCAAATATGATACATTGTGTGCAGGTTACGCTAATCGAACGAAGACTTGCACAATTAATGCACACCGTCAACCGAACTCAACTAATCAGGGCAAATATATCCATTGATGAATGGAGTTACAGACATGTCTTGCAGCGTATGTCAGTGTCAGTGGTTCATTCTGTCAAGTATTCACGAGGTTCAGTTTCAAGCAATCTGCACTTTCTCGTCGTCGAATGGCCATCACGTTCTGGTAATTGCACGTCAGATGTCGTTCTTATTCACGTCAGGCAGTCCGTAATTAAGAAATTTTGCCGCCAGGGTAATATGATTATTCATAGTATGAACAGGCGTTCAATTTTTTCTTTGTCTGCCTCTTTTATATACTGACAATGACAAATAGTTTAGACTGTGCTTGCTACTTACGTTACTGGACCCAAATGACCTGTGCATCACATTTAGAAAGGGTTAGGTCACTTTGTAATGAATGTGTGATTGATGATTATTAATGCCCATCGTTTTGTCTTCATCTTCAAATTTAGCAATAACCATCTTAAATAGATGTGCATATCAGAGATGTGCAATAAAAAAAGAGCAAACAAATAGTACGAATTAGGCAACTATAAATAGTAGGCCTAGTGGCGTAATACGACGAAATCCGAACTAAACAGCAACCAGACGATTAAACAAGCAATAAAACACGATCAAAGATAATCAAAATAGCCAAGAACAAATGTTAGACAAAATACTATACGCCAAACGAAATAATTTGAATACAAAATGTATAGACCTACATGATTTCACTAAACCCCTAACAAACGTGTATAAACCTATACAAATAAAGTAATGATAAAATTCTAGCAGTTTTGACTCAAAAAAATTATCAACACGTGAACAAATAAAAATTAGTAGCAAAAATAAAACAAACATAAGAAAAGAAACGAAATATTAAATACATCAAAAAGAAGAATAAAGAATGGGACCAAAGCCGCCAAATGCAAGACATTATAAAGCAAATACTAAACAAAATGAAGATAATTTAACATGATAAACGTAAGTATGAGTGAAGAAACATGCGGGTGCTCCACAGAATGCATGTTTGTATGTAAGCGCGTGTTTATTTGCATGTATGTACGTATGCAAGTAAGTAGGTATGCAATACAATTAGCAAGTACAATAAACAAGAAAAACCAACCTCGTCATTCGTCAAACGTTATCCTCCAACGCGGACACCGCACCTAAGTAGTCATGAAAGAACAACGGACGACGACAGGTCAGAGGGATGCATTCACATTCTTTCTGCCAGAAAAATAAATCTCATTAGGTGTGATAACGATCTATTTTAGATGACACGTTACAGCAATATAAGTTTATCATCTATGTTCTGTTGTACTGTATTGCTCTGGTTACATTGTATACATCTTGGAATCAATCTACAAACCTCAACGACCTGTTATTGAATCTGCTGCATCCAATAATAGAAATGAATAAAAATAATAAATGATATGAGATTCTCGTATCAGACATCAGTATAGGACAACTTTAATCAGAGACAGAATAATTTTTGCGTATCATATTTTAATCTAATTTAATAAATTTATATTCTTATCTAATATTGTAAAGTGTCATGTAAACCATTTCTTTCCATTATATTCTATTATATGATTTTCTCTCCTATAAAAATTTATATATATTTTTATGGACAAATTTTATGGACTAAATACACAGCCACATTTTGAGTTTGAAATAAATTCAAGGAATTCGATATAACCCTTATGTACACTGGACGACTATGACGTGAGTGCATGCTAGTATGTATGTGTGTATGCAATGCATATATGTATGTAAGTAAGTGTGTGTGTATTTGTATGTATGTATGTATGTATGCATGTATGTATGCATGTATATATGAATGTATGTATGTATATATGTATGGATGTATGCATGTATGCATGTATATACATATGCATATATATGTACATGCATGTATATACATACATGCATACATACATGTATATATGAATTATATGTATGTATGTATATATGTATGTATGTATATATGTATGTATGTACGCATGTATGTATGTATGCATGTATGTATGCATGTATATATGAAAGTATGTATGCATGTATATATGTATGTATGTATGTGTCAGAGTACTTGACGCAGTAAATGCGACGAATTTACAAAATAGAAAGCGAAGGCTTCGTTAATCTAACGGGTGTCGCCAATCCACCGAATCGTATGCCAACGAGGACAAACCACGAGAGCTAAATCACAACAACTTGCTGCTGAAACTTACCGCCGTGTTATTACACTTTGACATATTCTAAAAGCAAATAATAATAAAATTATGTATGAAAATTCAATTCAAATTCTTATTTTTCATTGACTAGTCCGTATGTTACTTGCAGGGCTGAAAAACATAATGCTTTTTGTAAAAAAATTTTTGGTTTTTGGCTTTTAATGCTTGTTTTAAGAACTTTAATGAACTCACAGTCGCACAACGGACACATAATGACGACCAGGGGCGTCAATCCACATCTGAGTGATGGAGGCAAACCCCCGGTCGCCAATATTAGCAAGGCAAGATGTTCCCCCTAAGACTAAAAAATTATCCCGCCTACCTGACATTATAGGCATTTGTCTCCACCCTCCCCCTATGCGGACGCCTCTGATAACGACAAAGAACATGCCATATATACAGGTCTACCATTATTCGGGAACAATGCCAAATTGTTTATAGCAGTGTGCACTGTAGAGTGCAGACTACTAAGTATACTAGGTTGTAAGCATGATTTTAATTAGCAACAAACAAAGTAAATCTAAATGCGACGTAAAAACCTAACATTATTACTTTCGTGGTTTTTAAAATCGATTTCTACAGTCGTGGACTGTCGTCGGTGACAAACCCTGCAACGCTCCTGCCTCGACATCTAGGCTTATGACTCGGCATTGGCTGCGAGTGGCTGTTGACAATCTTTTATCATCGTTATCTTCAGTCGAATGAGAACCATTGACACTTTGACTTGTCGTAAATTGCTGCGGGTAAATTAAACCGAGACGCAATTGCTCCAGACTCATTACACGTCTGTCCAATGAAAACACCTTCACTGTAACACAGCGTTTCGTGCTTTTCGAGACAAGGAAATCCATTCGTCTTCGTCTGTGTTGTCATTAATTTGCTGACGACGATCACAACGGCGATGTCGAGTCAACGGCGTCTGTTTTGTTTCAAATATTCATTACGCCAGTAGGATAAACGAGGACAAGGCCAACGATGTCGACACCGAGGCCAAGTCAACGAGAACAGGACTCCAGTTTGATTTAATTAGAAATTTATTTTGTGCCCTTTTACAATGCACAAGACATCAATCGATCCTCACTTCTTATGAAGCAAATTCGTTAATGAAAACCATATGTACCGAAAATGTCGAGATTTATCTCTCCGAAATCTATCTAGACCAATGAAATTTAATTACTTTACCTAAATAATAATAGTAGGCCTAATAAAAATTGTTATTATCATATCTAGGTGCATAATAATTATAATAATAACCATAGGCGCCGACTTGTTGTAAGATGTACTGGGACAAGAAGTTAATGTCCATGATCCGGTGATCGGATCGCTTATCTAGCCCTGTCATCCCTTTCCTCGAGTCCCCATTTCCTCAATCAATTTCAACTGGAAACAGGCCAATTGTAATTTATTTATTTCTTCTGAAATTTGACATCGCCCTTCTTCCAACATCTTTTGCTTAGAAGTGCACACGCCCTGACGGCGCAATTGCAGTTGTACTGCAGAGCAATTGCGCACACTGAGTGTTACGGGCCGACCGCTCTAACCGATCAGCCACCAGATGCAACAACAGTGCTTTCTCCCTCAATTTACCAGTCAACAACCATGAGCTAATCGCCCATTATAGGTGTCTGATATCGTTCTAACAACATCTCTCCACACCTCTCTGTAGAGTCTGTTCCTTGCAGCGTGGCTCAACGCTCAACTCTTGGATAGTTGTTCAGTTGGTTCCACCCCATTCTTCAATGTCATCTGTCCATTCCCCATGTGGTCTTCCTCTTATTTATTCCATCCTTTGTTTCTTCCTGCTCAATCGTAAAGACAGGTACACAACAACTGCGAGTATTACCTGCCAAAACATAAAAATTTCCTGTAACCACTAACTTAGTACTAACTTAAACTTTCGCTAACAAATCTGATGCTATAGCATTTACAGATACACACAATGTTTGCGAAATTTCCAGCAAAACAGACCATAGTCACAATCTTACTTTAACTTTATGTAGGGCCATTCCAGACTATATTTTCTTATTCTAATTAATATTCTATCCCTTGAGGGATCATGTATGCCTCGCTGCAAATAATAATAATAATTTCCATTATTGTTATAATCGTTATTGTCATTGTTATTATTTTTTAATATTAAGGTTCAGTGTATGGGAGAGGTCAAAATGTGTTCTTACTTAAGACGCCTCTCAATCGGTAGGTGATGTGCAATGTGTGCAATAAAGACGTTTCTTTTCAGCCGGGGTTGAATCGGAGCGCTCCTGAGTAGTAACCTCGAAGAGGCGCTATATAAATTTTCGCAATGAATGAATGAATAAAAAATCTAATTATAAAACGTGTTGATGGGACTCAGTAGTCAAATAATGGTATGATGTTCCCATATCATCCGCACGACAGAGAGCCGTAGAACTCTCTGTCAACAATTTAGTGCTAGACTTGCCATGGCTAATAAGTCCCATGTATTACTTGATAATGGGCATCGAAACAAAATGCAGGATAAAATAGAAATGGAGAGGTGGATTGAGTCGGAAGATGAGTTCAAGGTCACGACATCTGATATACTAACAATTGGAGAAGTGATAGGCTATGTGTAGCCGGGAGATTATGTGACCTTTAGGGTCGCGTCTAATCTAGCTCAAGAGAAGCTGTATGCGCTGAATCCACAGAGGCAACAGTCTAAGTTTGCAAGGTTCTGGGATGAGTGCATAGTTTCAACCCCAGTACTATGTTATTGTGGACAATCAATCGGCTACACAATTAAATTTTCACCACACCACTCTAAAATAATAAAATATGATTAATGGAAAAGGTATGCCTCTATATTTAGTGTTGATGAACGAAATTAAGACGTCATTGTATAGAAAGCTTGGTGCTGTTATAGTTAAGAATTCTGTAAGATTTGAGTTACTGATTGCTACAGCATTATAGGTTATTAATTAGTAACATACTAGTATTGTTATTACAGTGGATAACTTTGCTGCGAAACGTTCACGCTTAGAAGTAAGCTTACCAAAATAAGATATTGTCGCCACCGTCGGTAAATTAAGAACTGACTTGGTCATCAGATAGTACAGCAGTACTATCCTGAAAACAGACAGAGAATGGCAACGTGCTGCTGCCAATCTTCGCCAAGCAGTCAACCAGTTGGATTAACTACACGCCCAGAGACCACCACGAGGAGGTGTTGGCAAAGGTCTCCGTAGGCCATTCATTGCAGCTCTCAGGCAATAGAAAGTCAGCACAAGTTTGGCATCACCCACAAATAGGCCAATTTTAGAAATTTTCAATTTGAATTATTTGCTTTTTCGTGGATTGAAATGCACGGTAAACATTGGCGTGGGACAAACCGCGAAAAGATGCACATCAGATTGTGCGTAGAAATAGCCAGAGAAAGTTCGGAAATGACATACATGTACTACACAACCATAGACCTATAAATCAAAGACTGCGAATGAGTGAACGACAACAAAGTCTGTGAGAGTAAAATTGAAAGAGAGATAAAACGGAGGAGAGTGAGAAAGCAGACATGACAACGATATCGATAGAGTGAAACAGAGACATGGAGTTTGAAGATTGAGTACGAAAAACAGGGTTAACGATAGGGTAACAGCTGCAGGTGTATGTGAGAGAGAGAGAGACATACGTAGATGATAAATGGAATTAGATAGATGGATAGATAGATAGATGGATAGATAGAAAAGGCAGATATTTAAAGACAGATTGCATAGATAGATAGATAGACAGATAGATAGATAGATAAATAGATAGATACCTCGGAGAGATAAAAGATTAGATGTCTTGGTAGATGCGAGATTATATAGATCGATTGATAGATAGATAGGCAAATACAATGACAGATAGATAAGTGTATCGAAGTTATTATTGTTAGATAGGGAAATACACAAAGAAATTAGTGTACTGAAGCAAAAATGCCGTTTGGTTAATAAAAACTAAGACGAAAAGGAGACTGATATTAGGATCTAAACTGAAAGAATATGGTAGCAGCAGAGGTAGTACTTAATTAAGAGTGAGAGATAGGCTACAGTTAAAGTGAGCGAAAGATTAAGAGTATACAAAGTAGATATTTCTGCTTATTCCCTTTGATTTTAACGTCTCATAACGTTTAATCACAGACAACTGGGTCAGTTCATAGGACACAATGTCAAGATAGAAAATAATGAACTGCCTGAGAGACTTGTAATGAATGGACTACCCAAATGTACCCTATTTAATATTATCTCAAAGCCTGGACCCTACAGAGAAAATGTGACGCATTTGGCCCATCACATTTTCTCAAGCAAGCAGTTGGAAGATAGTTTTGTGTTGACGATTACGACTGAATGCAACATATTCATGCAACGCCTCTGAAGCTCTCTTGAATTTGCTGGTGTCCTGCACTTGACTTTTGAGTAGCGCTTTAGAAGCTTTCATAAGTTAACGATTACGATTAGAGTTCGCAGCAGATTTTTATACTGTACGCCATTCTCTTTTCGTCTGTGCATTTAGACGGAACTTATTCGTGCTGAATTGTTTACTTGTGTAGGCAATTAATTATCAGAACTTAACCAAAGGAAGACACACGGATCTTAAACTGACGTATACCAAAACTGACCAAAGTAAATTAACAGAAAAGAAAAGGAAATCTATAGCAAAACTGAGAGTAAGGCAGTGAAAAAACACAGAATGCACTGAGAACGGAGATAGAAAATAATGAAACAATCTGACGATGATGAGATGATGAGTCCTTCCTTAGTAGCCGTCAGAAAGGTCCACTTATACAAAACTGCTGGACTTCTTATATGCCACCCACGTTTCACAAGAATGAGGTGATTTCCCATTGCCTTCCTTCCTCACAGACAATTCTGGGCAATCAACGTATCCAGGGTCACTACGCAGTGGCCTGAGGCAGATTCGAACCTGCGACCTTTCAGTAACACGGCATAGAATTAGAACGTATTCTGTTACACCACCGCATCCTACACTCATCAAACCTAGTATAAAGCAATTAATTCTATAGCTTAGAATTCTAAAACTTAACTCAGTACTGTAGTCCTTCCCGTGTAGGTCTTCGTATCGAGCAACGCAACTCATCCTCCACTCGTCTCCTCTGTCCATCGCCAGCTCCTTCTCGGTCTCGTCCCATGACATCTCCACTCTCCAGGCATCCCAGGTTCCAGCTAGTTTTAAAAGACAAAGGAATAATGCAAAATGTCATAGTGTTAAGAAAGGGAGTAACCTAGATAACAGGGAGAAAAAGATGTAGAGTAGCATAGATTGCAATTGAGCAAACAGTAACTGTATCATTTAACTGAGCTGCAACATGCCAAAATAATTTTGTTTCAACGACAAAGCATAAGGACTATGTTGCCAAACGCTTTCGTAAAAAATCTCGTTCCATTCATCCACGACAGGGAGGCAGGCCAGACCTAAGGCAACATTTTGGGCACAAGAAAAGAGGAAATAGGTTCAGCAGACCTAAGAAGAGGGAAAATAGACATAATAGAGCTGTAAACAGACTTAAGACAAGCAGAAGAGAAATTTAGCAAAGAGACAGGTAGACAAGACAGAAAATGTTCTGTTTCATTATGCTGGTAGATATTTTGCTACATAAAAAGCATCTTCCAAACGACCTGACGATTTTATTAGCAGCCAATCCATGGGATTTATAGTAAAAACATTCATAAAATTAAAACTAACCTAGCTGTTTGCACGACAGTCGTAGATTGTTATTTCTCTTCTGCTTGTCTTAAGTCTGTTTACAGCTCTATTATGTCAACTGGATCATGTTAGTTGCTCCGAACTGGAGCTGTCAGATGCCACAGTGCCTCTACCAGGACGGACGGTGCCAAAACAGCCGGAGTTCTCTGGTCTGAGGCTGCCAGGATGGACGGTGCCAAAACAGCCGGACTTCTCTGACCTGCGTAATGTATAAACCTGCTGATATTGTCTAAAACTGCACGGTTCCTCAATTGAGTAGGCCTAGAGCTAATTAAGCACTAAAAAATATGTTCAATTTCAGAAACTTTTCAATCTACGATTGATATTCGATTATCTATAGTAACTCTCAGTGACACACTTTACAGACTTAGGTCACACTGACACTCGGTTAAAGCCAAAATTTACTCATCGTCTCTATCTAGGCCTCCAGTCTCATCAGCTCTTATGGCGCAGAAGTTGTCGAACTCGCCGATAAATGGCAGTTGAAATCAAGGTTTGTAGCTAATGATGGTTAACTCGATCTCTAAATTGAAAAATTCGACAAGAAATCGCTGTTTTGTAATCAGTTGCGTTTACCTGCTACCCCTCGAAGAAAATTCAATCGAAACTTCTGAAGGGACTGAAGATAAAACGATGACGTAATCATGACGTCATTTTTTTGCCTTTAGCAAAGTGCCAACGTTTGTCATTTTTAGGATGCAGTCTAAATTATCTGTTAGCCTCTATTGTAAGTAAGTAACTTAAGTTAGTATATTCTTTGTTAATGATGACGATAGGCCTAATCTTCGAAAAGAGGCTATGTTGGAATATACACCGTAGTTTGCAGTCTGTTAATTCAGACGGTCATAAAGAATGAGAAACTATAGAAAGACGAGTAGTAATGGCCCATGGGCCATGGCTCATATCCTAGAGACGAACGCTTCGCTCAAATACCGCGAGCAATAATTGCTCACATCCAATTAATCACATCCAATTTGCTAATTTGTAAATACATACTGCATAAGGAATAAAATTGCTTATTGGAATCAATTGGCTTCAAGCAATTTCACAAAAAATTCGCTACGTATTGTTTATTCAACATGGGCCCAAGCACATATAATGTCCAATGCAAATAAAAGTAGGGGACTGTTGATTAAATTTATCAGACCATAATTTTATGTGCCAGAAGAAAGAGTCCGGCGTTCAAAAACATTATATTAATTGCTTTGGAAGATAAAATTGACTGTCTGCACTTCGTAGTCGTTATCTCCGAACTTCTAAAATGGCACTTCCAAGGACATACTCCTAGAGCTTTAAGCTATATTAGTTATGTCACAGTGTATAATATAGCCTATAAATCAGTCAGCAAGTAAATCGGTGAATTGACTGGAATATTGTTAATAAATATTAGGCCTACCATCCACTCAGTTAGTCCATTTAACAGTCCATTTGATAATCGATTAACCGATTTCTTAAATTGTTTATCGTTTATAATTTAGTTACTGAAATGCGCAAATTGACTAGAATGAGGATTAGCAAAATCTTGTAGCCGGCACCCCGACAAATTTTAACAATATATGCCTAACCTACAACCGGCTTCTGTCTGTGTTCATTTTTTCTTATTTTATACGCTGCATAGTGTGACTGGTTACGTATCAACGCTCTATTTGAGCGCATTATAGGCGGCCATATTTTTTATTTTGGGGAAATGTATTACTTACATTTTCCCATAAATTGAAGCGGGATTGATGAAAAATGTACATCACTCCCTCTTCCATTTAAAAGCGTTTAAGCCCATTGTAAAAAGACGTGAGTGTTTATGACGCTTGACTTGTTTGTCCATTGTCAAATAAGCTTTAAAAGTGTTTAAACCCATTGTAAAGGACGTGAATGTTTTGAAGCTTAACTGATTTGTCCATTACTAAGTAAGTTTTAAAGGTGTTTAAGCCCATTGTGAAAGACGTGAATGTTTCGAGGCTTAGCTGATTTGTTCATTACTAAGTAAGTTTTTAAGGTGTTTAAGCCCATTGTAAAAGTCTCGAATGTTTCGAGGCTTAGCTTATTTCCCATTGTCAAGTAAGTTTTAAAGGTGTTTAAGCCCATTGTAACATACTCGAATGTTCCGAGGCTTAGCTTATATGTCCATTGCCAAGTAAGTTCTAAGAGTGTTTAAGCCCAATGTAAAAGTCGTGGATGGTTTGAGGCTCCACTTATTTCTCCATTGCCAAGTAATTTTTATAAGTGCTTAGGCCCATTGTAAAGGACTTGAATGTTTCGGGGCTTAACTTATTTTTCCATTACTAAGTAAGTTTTATAAGTGTTTAAGCCCATTGTTAAAAGCGAACCACAATCATTGGCTGCTTGATTGGAGTTATTTTATTCTGGGCTATTTGTCGGGGCTATTTTGTCGGGGACTATTTTGTCGGGGGCTAGTTTGTCGGGGCTATTTTGTCGGGGCTAATTTGTCGGGTCACGCTTGTAGCCAGTCGTTGACAATATTAGAATTTGCTGTTTGTGAAATCGATTAGAAAATCAAATAATTGATTTCTTAATTACCAATCAGTTAGAATTAATATTAGCTACTGAAATGTCCCAATCAATACGAATTAGAATTGAGAAACTTTTGCAGCTATTAGATTAGAAATAACTGCTTGTTTAAGCAATTTATAAAATCTAATTTGCTGATTAGCTGGTTGATTAGTTTCCCATCTCCGCCATCTATGGTCTAACAATTCATCTATTCATTTTTGCATGACAGATCCCTGGACAGCGACCTAATGAAGGAAGTAATCGGTGCCATGTTCGAACGCAAGGTGACGCCAGGCGAGCACGTGGTCCGACAGTTCGACGATGGCGACAACTTCTACGTCATCGAACGGTATCTTTGACGTGATCATCCGTCGCGAAAGCGACCAGAGCCAGAAGGTCCTCTAGTTCGACGGTCGTGGCAGTTTCGGTAAGCTAGCCCTCATGTACAACATGCCTCGGGCAGCTTCGGTGGTGACCATGACCCAAGAGACCCCCTGGGCCATGGACCAGAGGTCCTTCCGGCGGATCGTCGTTCACAACTCCTTTCGGAAGCACAAGATGCACGAGCGACTGCTCCAGAGCGTTACAATGCTACTGTCCTTTGACGGTTACGAGCGGATGACTGGCAGGCGCCCTTTTGTCGAGGTCTTAAGACGACGGGCAGTGTATCATCCGAGAGGGGGACGGGCAAGGGGACGGCATGTTCTTCGTCGAGTGGTGTAACGTGCTGGTAACGATCTGCGACAAGGGTGAGGAGAAGGTCGTTCGAGGGCGACGAGTGGAATGTACTTCGGAGAGATGACCCTACTCGAGAACAGAGAGAGGTCGGCCATCGTCTACGCCGTCGGAAGAATCAAGGTGGCTTTCTTGGAGAGGGAGCGCTTCGAACTGCTGCTCGGACCGTGCCTGGACGTCATGAAAAGAAACTCGATGGCCTACCAGAAGAGCAGCTTCTAACCGGGTTCGAGCATGATGATAAACTGGAAAATGGTGGACATAATTACTAAAATGCGCAAATAGACCAGAATGAGGATTTGCAACGTCTTGTAGCCAGTCGTTGACAATATTAGAATTGGTTGTTTGTCAAATCGATTAGAAAGTCGATAGAGGGGACAGTGTCTTGTCTCACACCATTTCCTCTTCCGACTTCGTAGGAAGATATGTTACGTTCCGCTACATTTGCACCACAGCGTGTTGATTCCAGAAGGAGAACAGTTTGTGGGGAGAGGATTCTTTCACGTTCTCTCCCAGGCATGATACTACTTTGCAATGGAGACAAATACCTGAAACGGTACTGGGGCGAGAGTATTAGGTTCGCCCCAGTACCTTGACAAGTACTGGGGCGAATGTCCTGTTGTCCCTGAGGAGTCGGCGCCTATGATAATAGCGATAAACTAAAAAATATAATAACACCAGGTGACCCCGTTATTTGCTGGTTGTTTATTGTCGGCTTTTGTATTGGGGTTCCATATAAAGTCGGATGCCACAGTTATTTCTAGAAGGAGCATCATGCGTTTCTAAAGCAGGTTTACTACAGCAAGACAGGCAGCTTGTTATCCTGTTTCACTGTACTTTATTGAAACCTGTGGCAGGACATCTTTTGTTTCCCTCTAGGCCCTAATGTAGGGTAAAACATCAAATAGGTTATTAGGCCTTTAAGAAATCTGTTACAGTTACACAAGGCTTTTATTAAAATAATAATGGCGTCTAATCTATATAGAGACTCAAGAACTATACGTAACGCGCATAAGGGCAACGTCTTATACATGTAGGGTGGCCATTAAAAATTAATTTCCTCTGGGTTTTTGATAATATTTCGGCCAAAAGTAGAGATTAGTAGATGAAATTTTACAGGCGCTAAGCTAAATCATATTTACATATAAGCTCCAAATTTGACAGACATATTTTACACAGAACAAGAGTTATATCACTTTTCGGGAGTGTAACTTTTTGATAGAAAAAACATTTTACGTAGCAAAAGTTACTAAAACGATTTAATGAGGTCACATCTCAAGTAATTGTTATAAAACAAACATCATATTGTTTCACAACCTGTATCTACCACCACCAGCCACACTTATTCTGATTCTATTTGGCAAGTTTTTTTGACCTGCATGGTTGGGGGTCATTGCATCGGCGATAATTTGCCTAGGGACACGACGAAAAGCGGTGAGGTTCAGATCTTCTTTGGCAGTTCTTCTAACAGACGTGCGGCTGATGTGTAACTTCGCTTAAATGCGCAGAGTACTGTGTTGATTTCTGATGTTGCTATTCTGTTAGCAAATAGGTTCGTCAACATGCTCGATATTTGTTCGGGTGCCTATAGATTTCGGCCTCCCGCTGCCCTTACGACGTTCCACGCCCACCCCTATCATCAATGAGCCCGCATATTTTTATAAGTGCTCATCTCCAGTGATTTCAGAGTGAGCTTTGATTACAGCTTTGGCTCCAAGATCATGCTCGTGATTCATAAAGTGTCTGTATACTCATTTTATCTGTCATGGACACTTCGCCCACGTTTATTTTGCTACAAATGCTATCATAAAATGATTAATCGCAACAAAGTCTTTTTCGACAATATAATCGACTGTTTGCAAGATGACGTCAAAGTGACTTTCATATGCAATCATTTCCAGTTTTCTCAATAATAATAATAATTATGAAGTGTGTTTTATTACAACTACTTGAAATGCGACTTCACAAATTCGCTTTTATCACTTTTGCGGCGTTAAATGTTTTTTTACCATCAAAAATTAGTAGTTGCACTCATTAAAAGTGATAACATTTTGTTCTGTTTGAAATATTTTAGTCAATTTTGGCAGTTATATGTTAATATGAATTGACTGTCAACCTGTACAATTTCATTTGAAATTCCTACTTTTGGACGAAATATTAGCAAACATACCTATGAGTTACTTTTTTTTGCCCACCCTGTAGATGCAATGACAAATCGTCCTGATCAGCGACGATGCAATTCTGTTGCAGCGTTGCATTTAATAAGGGATTAGGCGCAGAGTCATCAGTCACTCGGTTTGTTAGCTTTTGTCATCGACTGCAGAGACTACTGTTGGTCTCAACGTGTCTCTTCTGTTGTCTTCAGTCGGTCGGTCGCTCTTCTTATCGCCAAACTATCCAAATTAACGAAGGACACAACACTTCCGCCATCAATCTTACATCAAGCGATTCTCTGCCACGCACACACAAACATCGTCTGTGTGAAATACGATAGGCACTCATACACGCACACACTCATACACGCACACCTACATGTACGCACGCACACACTCACACACACACCCACGCGCACGCAAGCACATTCTCACACGCGCGCGTATACACGCACACACACTCAAACACACGCACACACACTCTCGCACACACACACACACATACACACACACACATATGGACATCAAGTCGAGCTTGTGTTGTCGCTATTTAGGTCGCAGTCACACAAATGACACAAATTCTCTAAATTTTTAAGCCCTGCAATAATATTATGCAATATTTAACTGACACGTAAATATCTTTGAATGCATTCTCGCTTCCAATATTCGTAGCAGTCTTTTGTAGGTTATGCAATAAGATATTGGAAACGGAAGAGTGGCCAAAAGATTGGACAAGATCGATTTTTGTCACGCTACCAAAAGTCAAAGGCACGAAAAAATGGTAGCGTTTCACACAAACATCGTCTGTGTGAAATACGATAGGCACTCATACACGCACACACTCATACACGCACACCTACATGTACGCACGCACACACTCACACACACACCCACGCGCACGCAAGCACATTCTCACACGCGCGCGTATACACGCACACACACTCAAACACACGCACACACACTCTCGCACACACACACACACATACACACACACACATATGGACATCAAGTCGAGCTTGTGTTGTCGCTATTTAGGTCGCAGTCACACAAATGACACAAATTCTCTAAATTTTTAAGCCCTGCAATAATATTATGCAATATTTAACTGACACGTAAATATCTTTGAATGCATTCTCGCTTCCAATATTCGTAGCAGTCTTTTGTAGGTTATGCAATAAGATATTGGAAACGGAAGAGTGGCCAAAAGATTGGACAAGATCGATTTTTGTCACGCTACCAAAAGTCAAAGGCACGAAAAAATGTAAAGAACATAGAACCATCGCATTGATCAGTATGGATCACCATATCAAGAAGTGGACGAGTAATAAGCAACCTACAATACGCAGATGATATCGAACTCATCGTCACATCGGCTTAGGCGCTGCAGCAGCTGCTGGACAGGATAAACGAGATATCCAAGTCATATGGACTGGAAATAAACAAAAAAATCGAAGGTAATGAGAGCGAGTAGAGCTCATGAGAATGTGGACATCTCATGAGCAGGTGGAATCTTTCCGATACTTGGGAGCCTTGCTGGAGGAAACAGCGGATGGAAGTGGAGAGATAAGAGCCAGACTAGGAATGGTGAGAGCGGCTGTGGGATCATTTGCTGTCATATGGAGGGACAGATCAATTGGAACTTGGTTGAAGGCAAGAGTTATGAAGACGATGGTGTGGTCGGTGACGATGTATTGGTGCGAGACATGGACACTGAAGGCTCAGGACAAAAAAAGAATATCAGCTTTTGAAATTATGACATACAGAAGGATGCTGAATGTCAACTGGAGGGAGCACAGAACAAATGAGTCCATACTGCAGGAAGTACAACCGGACCATAGATTATTGTAGGTGGTGAAGGGAAGGAAGATGAACTATTTCGGACACATTGTCAGAGCGGACGGTTTGCCGGCCTTCATACTACAAGGCTACGTGGATGGTAAAAGAACACGGGTAGACCTAGAAGACCATGGATGAATAACATCGAGGAGTGGATGAGACTGCCGAGAGCGGATTGCATCAGAAGTGAGCGGGACAGAGTGAGATGGAGGAAAATGATGTCTTTGGCTCTGGTCTCCGATCCGCAGTAATGAGGAAGGACAAGTCAAGTCAAGCATAGGCGCGTTTTTTATCTTTCTTTTACCGTTTGAGTGTCTCTGTGGTTGATTTTTTCATCCGTTCGCTAGCTAGGCATCGTTTCGTCAAGTCAATCTTCATTGTCTTTCCTTTGTTACAATCTTTGCTTCTTTCGGAGATTTCATTCTTCTCAGCACTGTCTCAACTAAGGGGATAATGCTGAACGTTTCGCGAATTAAGACTAATGTCTAGCTGCGTTCATTCTCACCCTTATGCTATAGCCAAACTGAACGACATTTGTGTTTCTGCAGCAAAGAGCTTACCAGAAAACAGATTCTTTTCCACCTACCTCTTAATTTATCCAATCCGAAATTGTGCTAAAGCAAATGATCACTCCAGTGTTTAAGTATTTATGTGGGATAATTCATTGAATACGGGAATCCGTTGGTTTGTTCCACGATGTTGTGTGGGCTCAACAGTGGCGACTCTTTCGGCTTTCTGTGATCTCTTTTATTGACTAATGAAAAGTAGTCGTTAGTAATGACATTTTAAAGCATTCATGCAGGCTAGTGTAGAGAGCGTATCTGAGTAGAGATTATATATATATGTTAAATTACATTACACGACATCACATTATAAGCAGCTATTCATGTGTGCTAAATAAGCTTTACCATCATGTATTGCAAGTGTATGAAATGCAGAATTAACTTGCGAACTCTGTATTAATGGTTCGTCTGCTGCGACTGCGTACCACCAGTGGAGTTTTATATCGAGGCAAGTGCAATAACTAAGAAAACAAAGACAGAGTCCCGTCGACTCAGAAGAATTTTGTAAGTCAAGCAGCCACAGTCTGCTCGTGTACCAGCTGCTGGTTGGTCTTTGAAGGTGGAAGATAAAATACACGATGCTATCGTTACGGTAAATTTTTAAAACGACCATTCGGGAACACTCTAGGCTAACGCCAGGATTTTCGATATATGTGAGTTTTGCGACACAACAGAAGCTAAGAAGTCATTAAGATCAATGCAGTCAAACAGAGTTAACACCGCTGAGAACATATTATGCGCTTCATGTGCCTGATTCTAAATTCACACACAAACACACAAACATATATATATATGCATATATATATATAATATATATCTTCTTATGCGAACCCATTATTTCGATAAGCAATTCTACTCAGGACTAAATGTAGGATATCTTTAGGATCACGAACTGCATCTATTCATCTGTCTTGGTATCTAAGGCAGTGTCCTGTAGATATATGTGAAGCTACATGAGTCAAATAATTAAAATTTTGCCCTAATTTGCAACTCCAGGTCAAAGATGGCGGATCTCACCGTTGATTTATGCACGCTAATTGTTATATCAATACCATAAAGGTTGAATTAATATTCTACAATTATTTGATAATAAAGTATCATGCAAATTGCAAGAAATTGCAGCTGATTGTGAGATGTCAGCTCTTTTCTTCATTGCATAACTCCCTCCACTTTTTCAAGGCCACTGCAAGACAAAAAAGCATTACGATCGCAAATGTTCACTATTTCAGGTCCACAGATTGCACTATCCAGTTGATCTCGATCCCACTTTCACACACAATTTCGTCATTACCTTGAGTTTCCTTACGAAGATCATGTTATCCTACCACAAATAATTGTGACATTGGAAGAAATCTATCTTCAGATATCTATTTTAAAAGCTAAATGCCACCCCTGTAACGTGAAAAAGTAATAACTGTATTGGCCCTGGGACAGAGTAGAGATAACAGCACTAGAGGGCTGAAAAACGACAAAAGATATGGGTGAAGCAAGACTTTTGCACACTACATCCAAGCTATCCAACGCCGGAACGCCATCAGCTTTTTGTCAACACTATCATGCTAAATAATGGTAATAATAATGATGATAATAATAATAATAGCAATAATAATAATAATGATAATAATATTAATAATAATAACAATAATAATACTAACACTAATTATTATAATATAAACCGGTGAAGACTTAACCGTTCCAGATAATCCAAATTTTCTGTCTCGAGCCAATTTATTTTATCATCTGATGAGTCAGAACTATCTCGGGCAAAAAATTAAAATAATAGAAATAATAATCAAAATATTTATAATAATATTTATCGTGAAGACAATACGAATTATACGATTTATATAGCATGCGAACTAGAAGGTATCTCAGTATCAACTGCAGTTTCATTCAATTTGCTTGATATGTCAGAATAATATTTGGAAATTTAATGGTGGTGTTATAATAATTAGCGTGCATCATTCGATGTTGATTTGAAGTTAAAGTGCAATCCATAATCAACATCCTTTGAATAGTCACTCAATAAACTGCTCCTGCGTTTTTTGCTTGTGACTTTTTGATTCCGGTCACTTGGTGTTTTTTCTTTCCTTTTACTCCTATTTCCCTCAAGGTTTAATTCAAGCGGCTATCTTATTGTTCGGTTTTATAAGTTAAAGGGCTGCTAAAAGCAGACACTAAAGTGAGGATACATATTATTATTATTGGACATTTAACTACTCGAGACCAGCAATAAAAGAAACAGAGCAGCTGTGTATAGTCGTCACGTGTTTTGTTAGGCTTCATCCAACTAAATTATTTCTGATGTACACCTATTCTACTCTAAAAGAGCTATTGTTTGCATTGCAATTTTGACAACACTGTATTCCGGATTGGGAACTTATTCTAGAATTAATCTTGGTTGCGGAAAACTGAACGTATGAACAAATAACGATGACGACGACGATGATTCCGGAACTAATACATCCAAATGGATTCCAGTGCATTTTTTTAGTCCAATCATCATCTGAACACTATGGGACTATAACCGGAAATGGTCCTTAGCCACTCTACTTTCTATGGCAATGATCGACAAAATGTGAATGACTCCCACCTCATTAGAGGCAGAGAAAGGACATGTTCTTCTGACAGGTGGGTAGCACACAGTGGAATAGAGAAACTTATAATACCCAGAATTAGTCCAATTATATTTTCAAAGACAGGAACGGATTTTTTCGGGCAAATTCTGAGTTTAGAACCAAGGTGAAATTTTGTCGCGCCTAATAAATATCTTAGTCCTATGGCCAAACTGCAACTGCAGTTGAACAGAAATATTGACAAGCACGAAAATGGAGCTCGCAGAGTTCAAAGCGTGCATTCCGCCTGATGAAAAACCCTAACATCGTCATTTATTGATTGCCTCTCATAAAAGTCATCGGCGTGACATACATTATAAATTATGTGTACATTAAATACCTGAAGGCCGTGATTGTTGTCTTGCATTCGGTTAAGTCCATATAATTAAGGTGAATTCCCATTGTATCACGGTGATAGTTGAATTAAGAATTAAAAATCAACAGAAATTCATAGAGAATTAGGAATATAAATCCTAGACAGCAGTTGTCTATTGAGTAATTTTTGAAAATATATATTTGAGTGCATTTATATCAATGTCAGGCCTGATAATAAGGACCATTTATTTCGGGCAGGTGCATAGCTAGCCGCAACCATCTAGCTTCTTATTTAAGTAGCCTAGTTGCATAGCCTACCGGTATCCGTTATTGTTTTCGTTTTCTGTAAACTGCAAAAGTTACACTTTGAAAGATATTTTAACACCAAACACAACTCAGAGTAAGAGCCATGCTATCCAGATCTTCTGTGATATCATATGATCATTAAATAAATAGATGCATTACGTGAATGGATATGATATTGATATGAATGTAATCTTTCTATCAGTGCCTGCTGTTTCACTAAGAATATCGCCTGCCAACTCACATTATTGCCTGTGCAGTTTCTTCTATAAAAGTATGTGCGTCCGGAAAGTGTTAAATCGAAGCTGTCTCGATCAAAGGTTCGGCTGAGTCTAGCATTGCTTTGAGTGCGTTGCAGCTGCATTACCACTTGAAGTGTATTAAAATTTTAGAAAAACTCGATTGGTTATGAATTGCTTATAGATTGGTTCACGCAACTTCATAATGACGAGAGGAATAGTTTGGAATTTGTTCATCTGCTTCCATGTGAAGGCAGTCAATTCTAAAACTATTTTCCCTTCATTGGTTTCTGTCGACCATCATTTACAAAACGTACCTACCAAAGTCTAATTAAATTGCTAATGAATGATGCTTTAGGACTTTTGAACGTGCGACGTGTAGGTTATGGCTGCAGAATTTCTTTTGGGGAAGCACAGACTATCAATGATTATAATCTTCGTTCAAACTGACATAGCCGTACTATGATTACATACATGTACATGGACTCAAATAAATTAGTCACATGTTTGTCTCCTGTAGCTAGGTTGACTTGAAGAATTAGCTGTAAGTTCGTAAATATGACACTTTTAAGAACACAAGGAATAGTAGCAAAGTAACTAAGCAAGCAAGTGGAACCTACGCTTCCAAATTGTAACAGATTTTCAACTAATTATTTTAGCAAAGAAATAAATGTAGACAGCATACACTGTAAATAAATTTAGTTACAACGACTGCATTCGTACTTCTAGTTGTCTATGTTTGCAAGACTGGTTCCAATGTGCACAGATAGTAGACAGTTACCGTTAACGTTGAATAGCTAATACACGATGCCATAACTTCTGAAAAGGTTTAATCATTTTCGAATCGCACGAAGTCTTAACAATTGCAGAGCAGCAACATCTGCAACAACCAGACTGTACTTCAGTGTTTGAAGTAAGACATCCTGGATACATTTCATCCAATGCAACTGCACAACCATCAATAACCACAGATAACGAATGCAGATCTGTCTGCATCAGAGATCAGCGATGCATGTCTTACCAAGTAGACTCAAGACCCGGACAAACATTTTTCCGTATACAATATTATTACTCAATCGAGGATTTGGCCGGTCCGTACAGTGCAACAGATGTGAAGGAATATGTATTCACAGTAAAATGTCTCGACACAACCAGTAAAGGTTGGCCATTGATAGTCTTTACTAAAATAGGCCTAATTAAAATAGGAGTGGACGAATTTGTCCTCAGAATGATAGTCAACGCACTCACTTTCTCATAGAAGTGATATTCCATCAAACACCTAAATTGAAGGCAGTGCACAGCTTCATGATTAAATGCACTTATTTATAACGTACAAATGACAAAATATAGATAGGCCAATGAGCGTTTATTATGTTATCTGTTATTGCATAATTAACACTGCATCGTGGTGATTGATTTGGTCTTGTAACCTGTATGCAAAGTTAAGAAGGCTATTATGCTGTCTTCTCTGGAGTAAACCACAATTCAGACTTCATTTTGAATGTGCTTCTTTGATCAAGCCAACATAATGACAATAAAATTATAAAATAAAAACAATTTTTTATAGCAATACTTCGGTTATGCATCACCGAGGTCAGTGTTCGGATCCTGGCATGTGATAAAAATGCGACCAATAAGCAAAATTAATGATGTATAATTCTATTCATATAGTATTTTTGATGCTTGTTCTCTAGAAAGCTATTCTTTGGAGTCAATGCGTTGCGCCGGTTAACGCTAGCGTTATATGTATCCGTATCTTACTACTTACTGAATTCATCTGTAATTTGAAGATGCTGTCATCGTAGAATGAAGCCAAGGTTATGATATTTTACCTGTAATTTATTCGATGAAAATATAGGACAATGGACCCCTCTAATCGAGGTTCGACTTCGTAACTGGAACTCCCATTTTGCACTCGAACAACCGTCAGTGAATTCGGAAATGGAATGCAGGTCAATGTGTTTAGAAGACCAAGGCTGTGTGTCGTATCAAGTAGATACCATAGCAGGCCATCCTTTATGCTACATACAGAGGCACCCGGAAATGTTCCATAAATGGCAACTATATATGGAATACAGAGTAAAAGGACACGTTGTCGTTGATCGATGCCTTGATAAATATGATGTCTTTCACACCAAAGGTTAGTCTACTTCAACCGAAATTAAAAATCTGTCACGCATAGGCGTTTTTGCTAATGACGCAATCACTGTCACAGATGATATCATTTTTTTGCAGGAATTATTTACACGTTTAGAAGAGGTCCAAAATATGTTATTAGCCAATTCTTTGTAGGAGCTCAAAACAGTTGTACTTTATTCCATACATAATTGTAATTATTGACCGTTGATGACGGTTAAGATACTCACTTAAGGGCAATAATACATTGCAAAAATATTAAACAGATAGATTTTATTTATTAAAAATTCTATAAAAAATAACTGCAACGAAACCATGAAATCTTGTTGTGAAAATATCTGTTGAATAGCTCGGTTGCAATTGACAACTTCATCTGATTGCAGTAAACAAATTATTCTGATACTACAGATTGTTCTCCGGTTTTCAAGAAATTATTTGGAGAAGTTTCGAAAATCCTATCCTTTATTTACAGCTGAGCAATTGTGCAGACTGGCGTGTCTGTTTGAGTCGGATTGCGTATCCTATCAGATAGACAGGAAACCAGGAGCAGCATTCTGTTCAGTACAAACGAATGACAACGATTTAATGCAAGATAAGCTAATTAATGCTGATCTGGTCACGGAATACATTCTTGTAAATCCATGCACCAATAAATCTTTCGACAAATCTGCTCCAGGTAAACATTTATAAGAAGTGATTTTAGAAGAGTTTTGACCTGTGTGTGCTGTTGCAGTTTAATGACACTAGGCCAGAAACAAAGAATCGAGCTCGGTTCCAGCTACACCCTAGGTCTATCTCTCTTGTTTAGTCTTTCTGACATGTATGAATGTCGAACGTACACGGATTGAGGGTACATTACATGTAGGTCAGAGATATACATGTATACAGTGCAACTGTGTATTGTAAATATCGAGACGTGGAAAATATGGTGTTATATTGGGGGAATCGCCCATAACACCGAGGTAACGAAACATCTACAGACAAGAGGGCATCCGGAAGGTCTCAGGGTATAGTTAGTTAGAGCTTGTGAATACGGTGTTGCGCAGCGCACGGCTTTCGAGTGGCGCTATAAAAGTGTGGGGATTACGATTAAAATTAGCTGGACAGCAAGACGTGAAAATCTGTGAACAAGATAAGCTGCTACCATTGGAAAATGATCCCGCATGCAGTGTGTGGTCGGCATTACAGTCCTAGTCCGGAATTGGAGAATGTGACGCTTCGGAAGCAAATGAGGCAGTCTATGTATCTAGAGAAAACATAGAAAAAGGATCAGAGCACTTCCCGATTGGGTCACAATAGGCCAAGTCTCTCTCCGATTCGGTAACTACGAGGGCGACGAGATGATCCATGTACATATGGTGGACAGATACAGTGGGCCTTGTTTTCAAGGTGGAGACTATGTCAACCTACCATAATAACGCGAACAAATAAAGGAAGTGAGACGTAGATAGACAAGGACAACAATAGCCCTGAGTCACACGGCCATGATACATGTAATAACTGACAAATAGTTCGCGAGTAGCTCCCTCCCTGTTGTATGAACCCAAACAAAGGTCAGAATGCAAGCAGTGAGACGCCCCGATGGTTTTGGAAACCTTATAGGCAGTTATGGACAGAGAGGCAGTACACTTAAAGTTCCATAGATATCCTATGCAACCTGGTTACGCAACTGGTTGCGGAATCTGCTGCTACTTATAGCTTATATGGAAGCTGGATTAATAAAATGAATCTTGTTTAATTGGAAGTTGGATCGATGAAAGAAGTGCTGTTAAGCATACGTACATACATACATACATACACACATACACACATACATGCGTACATACATACATACATGTCATACATGCATACATACATACATACATACATACATACATACATACTTACATACATACATACATACATACATACATACATACATAACATACATACATACATACATACATACATACATGCATACATACATGCATACATACATACATACATACATGACTACACTACACGCGCGCCAACTGTGGCAGCAGAATTGTAGAACTCACGTTTAAAGCACCCTAGAAGTAGCTCTATATAAATTGTCGTAATTAATATTACTATTACAAAGTATTGAAAAAAGTACCTCAATAATTATTGTATCTTGGAGCTCAGAGACGGAAGACAAATTCAGACAGATTCAGTAATTCCCAGTTCAAAATGATTCTAATGATTTCAACCAAACCCGATATTCCAACTGACGTGATAAAGAACGCACTTAATTGTTTTGGGGTTGATCAGTAGTTATGGTTGTAATTGTTATTACAACTGATGACATAATGTGGACTAAACTACACGCGCGCCATCTGTGGCAGCCGCAACTGTAGAGCTCACGTTTAAAGCACCCTAGAAGTAGCTTACTAATGATGGCGCTGTACAAATGGCCGTAGTTACGCTAAGTAGTGGGTAATGAGTGGCAGTTGCAACGGACTGCTGAGGTCAATGAGAGAAACGACCGAATGGCTCGAAACAGAATCGCTCAGTTCTAGGATTCACTCTGGAGCCACACCCACTAGCAGAGCTCGTACCTGAGAGGGTTACCACAGTGAGAATGTCAACTGTGACAGAATACAGCTGTCAGAGAATAGGAGTGAGATGCGCTGCCACTTAGGCCTACCACTCTTCGTAATAAACGATGGGACTCGAAACATTGTGCATTTGAAAGCATTTGGAAAGTTGTCATTTTGTTGCAGGTTGCAATCCATTTGTGTTTCCGAAACCTTATCCGGGCATCTCATACGGCGCTCAACCACCCGCAGAAGTGACCAGCCCACGCCCACTTGCGTCTCTTATCAGAACTCTACCTATAAGGACCTTCTGTGCTGGATTCAGCATGACTGGAAGAATCTGTTGCCTAACGAAGCCTATTTTACCGTAACAGTTAACGAATACATCGTTGTTCGGGGATGCGCTGCAGGTAGGAAGCCTAAAGGTCGTTGTTTCAATGCAGTGACGGCTTTATTTCAGCAGTCTAGTCGACATACATAAATTGGGGTCTGAGCCTATATATACCAGCCAATAAATCTTATAATTATGCAGCTCTTTGTGAAAAGCAATTTAAGTAAGGCTTAAAGTGAAACGAAACTACACAATACCGCCAGGAATCTAATAACCGTTTAGACTTTCGAATGAATATTTTCTCGATAATCATTCTGTTTATAATGCACTAATGCTCAAAGGAGAGCTAGGCCTATATCTAATTTGTGCAACCGCTACTTCATTCGTGCACTGGCAAAAGGTAGGCCTTTGCACTTGTCAGACTACCCCGTAAGGCACAATTGAAGTGAAGAAGTATGTGAAGAAGTATGTAGGTGATATACTATTTTCATTTGGCTCATTTCCAACTTTAAGGCCTCATTGTATAAGGCGCTTTGCTAATTATTGCATCATGTCTGTTAAATTGGTTATTAATTATGCCTGACCGATAAATATCTCACTCAAAATTCTGAGCACATCTCAAAACTAGTGTAGTATAAGTTATTTCAGCGGTTTTTTTGGTAGGAAGACGCGTCTGCCAACGCAGCGTGGCTCGCCAAATTGCTGTAGTTGCTGTTACAAGATTTCTTTACAAGAGCCCCTAAGACTTCATCTTGGTATATAATTATTTGGATTTTATCCACCATATTCTATAGACCTTATTCCCCAATCATTCATCTCACCTCCTTTTCTCCTGTCCTGCGTTACCTGATTGGCTTCTTCATGCTAAGATCATGAATCAACTACACTTAATCTCTCTTCCAACAATGGCTTCATATCGTTCACAGAACAAACCATTCGGTCTATTTACCGTCTTATTAAAACCTACACCCTTTGCCAGTGCACGAATGAGGTAGCGGGTTCCGCCACCATTTAATGGTTGCAAATTAGTTACAGACCTAGCTCTCCTTTGAGCATTAGTGCATTCTAAACAGAATGAATATCGAGAAAATATTCACTCGAAAGTCTAAACGGTTATTAGATTGCTTGCGGTAGGCCCACTGTATAGTTTCGTTTCACTTTAAGTCATACTTCAATTGCTCTTCACACAGAGCTGCATATTGTCATTACTAGGTATGCATAATTATCATTACACTAACTCACATGAGATTCTACATTAACGTTATCTTACTTAACCTAATTAGCCGCGTTGTGAGAATTTAATTATCTGCGATTATGTAAATTCACAGGACCTTCAAGCAATTCCATTGGAGTCCCTCAGAACGAGGCCCACACGCCTGAGATACATATGGATGAATGCCTGCCATCAGAAATGAGGACATCCTGAAACGACACGCGAAGAGTGAAGAACGTCTTCGAACAATAAAGACATTTCTTTCCAACGTCGTCGTCAGTCTGAATGTCGCTTCGAACAAGGATCGGATATCTCTGGTGACGTTTGAAAGCAGGGCTTACAGTGAATTCGAGCTTAATTCCTACAACGATCCTAGATTAATAACAGAAGCGATCGCTAAGTTCGGATGCCATGAATGCAACGCGACGGAAGCGGGTGTAATGGCTGCTCTGGACACAATTAAGACGTAGGTTCTAACAAAACCCAAAGGCTACCGAGCGAATGTACCTCATATCATCGTTCTAATTACAGACCGACTACCAATCATTGATCCTGTGGCTATAAATACGCTTGTAAAGGATTTGGCGGCCGTTGATACATACATAATTCCAATCGGAGCTACAGATATGGTGGATGGAGATAAACTCAAAAGATTTCGCCTCTCCTAAAAGTGACGGAATGTCGCAGAATCTGCTGTGGGTTAATTATCTTGCTTCCTTGAATACTTTGGTTTATAGGATACACGATGCAATACTTTACGTCTTGCCAAAGAAATATTTACGGCTTTGCTTCAAGTAATAAAATATCCACACTTGCCGTTACAAACAATATATCCACATGCATAAATTGGGATTAACGTAAAAACAATAAATATTATTCCGGGTTTACATTGTGCAGTCGAAGTTGTTGGGTATCTGATAGCTCTGAACGTTTAATCTGCAGTTGTTTCTCTGGTTTATTATGATGTGGATATAATATCGGGCACTTGATATATTATGTTATCGTACTTGAGGTGAAGGGAGAATATGAGATTGCAATATTACTATAGAAATGGTGAGGGGCTTATTTTTAATCCTTTAAAAGGAGGAAAGTGTCCTATTATTTGTAACGAACCGCTCAATGGTGTAAAATACGTGTGACGTAATTGGTACTGCGTAATATTAGTATGTATACAAGTTCTTCCTTTGAATCTCACTGATCTATAATTAGCTGATTGTCTAGGGCATCACATTTGTTTAATTGCTGGCTATCAGTTACAAAGGTCTTCAATTAGAATCATTAACATCTTGGATATTTTAACACTGTGTGTCTGTCTAAGTGAGCGAATAATTATTGAGAGACAAACATTTGTCATAGGGGAGACCGAGGCTGGTTGTAACAATCTACACAGTTAGATTTTTATGACCGAACTTTTTCTCCAACTACGGTTCACAACATTATTGAAATCCTTCAATGGTGCTTTATCATTATGTAATGTTTCAGATGTGTAGCTCTAACAATTCTGAAAATATGTGCAATTTAAAAACAATTTAAGTTTTACAACTTGCCTCCGCTGTAACGTCTGCTGTTATTTCTCGTTCTCTTTCTCAAGAACGCGCTTCTCTGGTGTGTTTATCAACTATGCAACATGTCTCTGCTTTCATTCACCTTTGGTGAATTTTCGTTACCCGGCTTTTGGGTGAGGCTCTACCAATGCGGGATCAAAAGACAACGAAGACTGGTGGTATTTTGAGTAAGAAGCATTTTCCACATTAATAGTATAGATGATGTTGCATGAAGCTGTATTTTTAGCAAATAAAATTACCAGATACTGATGATTATCATCAGAATAATCAGTTAAAAAGAGCAATTAAATGACATTTGGATAAGGCTACAAGCAAAATCAAAGTATTTATACAGTGAAGATGGCGCTGAGGCAGGTTGTAACAGCGTTGCAACAAGCCCCGAGAAAAGTGTTACAACCCCGGCCATGCGCCTATGAGATGATTCAGTAAAATGCTAACACGCCATTTTAGCTGACGAGATTTTTGCGTTCGGTCACGTAATCCAACAGCAACAAGCTTTGCAATGACCTACCAATAGTTTTAATAGCGTGCGCATTAAGTGCACAATGAGAAAAATAGTACGTGTTAAAAAATTACTGTTAGTGTCGTAAATCACAATTTGAGAAAACTAACTTCCGAAGTTAGAGTGTCAGCGAAGACCAGAGGAATATAAATAGGCAACGCTCGTTTTGCTCTGTAGGCCTATGCACATTACACACACTCATCAGAGTCATCAATCACCCTATGTGAATCTATTACATTAGAAAATACTTAAATGACATCGTTTTAGGTTGTTGAAGAATCTACAGAGCTTTCTTCATTCAGCTAAACAAAGTCAACTGTCAGCATTTGCAACACTTGTGCACATTGGCTAATATGGCCATTATCAGCAACAGTAAATGAGTAAAGATTTGTTTCTTGTGCTGCATCATGCGTCGTGTATATTTCGAATTCGTAAACACCAATATCGAAGATATACAAGAAAACCACAACAAAATTAAACAAAGCATTTTCCATTATGGAAATGAATTTGACTTGACAGACTACTACTAGAGTCCTAACAGAAAGGAATACATTTGCGATAGAATTTCTTAATTTCAATAATATCCTGAAGAACCTGGAGATAAATATGTTCGCTTTTTGGTAGCCTGCATTTCATTATGCCCTCTGGAGACGTTGCTAATTCAGGTCATTGTCCGTCTTCCGTTTTGTTCTGAGCTGATGCACATCAGACTTAGCAACTTAGCAAATGCACTGAAAGCACAAAATTACTATTCCATTTGAAATATGGTTTTCAATTCGACCATTTCACCCTCATGCCACATCTCAATATGCAAGACATAATTTCTTTAGCAAGAGCAAACAATAGAATTTTCTTCGACCTATCAGCGGCTTTCAAGATCGTAATTCGTCATTTTTCATAAAGGTAATTCTCTTCCCGCTCTGTGCTCAATGAACATTGGAGCTCCTCGACGATCTATTTCAGACTCGTTGTTCTTCATAGAAAATAGGCTATCAACGACCTTCCAGATGACTCCTCCCTCACCAAATTTATCCCATTCGCAGACGATATGCAGACATCTTCTACTCTCACTGCTCCGTCATTGCCTAATACGGGGTTACGAACGTTGAATTAGCCAAAATAGATGATTGATTTAGAGCAAATAAACGTAGGCCTACCTTACAATTTGATGGGATCTTGTATATATGTATATATGTACAATTGTACATATATATTATATAATGTTTTAAGTTCATAGAAAAGTCTCCCTCCACGGCCTCTATTAAGCTGAGCATTGACGCAAATATTATCACAAACGTCTACTAGACAATAGCATCATCATTGACTCGCTTCTAACCTGGAAGGAACCCGTTTCCTATTATATCTAGCAAAATTGTCAAAAAATGGATATTCTATCCCGCACCGCCAGCAGTACTTACACGTAGGCCTAATACCATAGAGGTTTCCCGAATATTATGCTTTTCCTCTCTCTATCATTACCTCAAATAATGTAACCTAATCTGGATACTCACTTTCACATCGAGCCTAGAACAAAGATAGGCCTAGTTATCGGCATTTTCGTTTACTTCCAAACTGACAACCCGCAGTATGATTACAAGCATAGGCTTACACAGTATGAACAGACGATGACAAGTTATTACAAGAGTCGAATTTAGCTGTTGGTAGCCACGCAAGGCGCGCGTTGCGCCATGCGTCTAATTTAGCCAACGGCACCGCCTTGCGATAGAAGGACTAGTCAACCTCACGGGGATACGGGTATCGAATGCGGATCATCAGCTCTGCGCCCCAGTGTGTTGTTCAACTCTCCTAACATTACTTTTACACTTTAGCAATTATATGGTCAATTGTCTTTCTAAAGAAGATTAACTGGTGTCCTCACGTGGAATAATATAACTCCATCTCTGTTGGTCAATCTTCTGGTCGGGCGATCCTTAAACTCAGGTTTTATTCACTTTTGCATTGCGTTAACGTAACAGTTGACGATTAACCTAATGTTGGGCCGTCATCAAGGCCTACTGTCTTAATTCGTCGCATTTCCAATTCGTTAACCGTATCATGAACATTTCCTTCCAGAAACCAGCTTAACAACGACAGGAACCATAATAAAGTCAATCTCCCGTTTCTGTTACTGTAGCCAAAGAGAGGAACTGAATGTTCATTGAACACAAAATAGCATAAGTCGCATTTTGGACTCGATTATCGGGGGGTTCACAACTAATTGGTCTAGCAAAATTAATTTGAAACATAGCAGTGTTGCTCCTCAGTTGGAACAATTTCCAACTTCGTCGCCTCTTTCTCCTTATTTTCAGGCTATTCAATGAAATGAGCCCTACGAAAGACGTTGACTAAAAAATATATTGAGTTGATTCAAACAATGAAAAGTCATGCTCAGTAAGTAACTCATTTACGATCGGCCTTTGCTGTTTTAATCGACATTCCGCAAGAGTGGCATCTATGCGCTCAATGTGAAAAGAGCTGAAGTGCATTAAAGAATAATTTTGTGCAAGCATATAATAAATACGACGCACATAATTATTCAGAGATCACAACAGTAATAGATTGTAGCATCCACGTGACTTTACGTATGAAATTACGCTTAATTAAAAAAAACTGCATACCACAATCTAAACATTATTATTCAGACGTCCATATATTATACGTACGGACGACTGACAAATAATGTTTAGATTGTGGTATACAATTTCCGACGCCATCGATTGTAGTTGAGTATTCGTATGTGCACTTCTGAAAATTGGATTTCTACTATACTGAGTTGTCTCCCTATTGCGTCGCGCATCCGTTTTAAGATTCACAGTTCAATTGGTGCATTGCGCCGTTCAATTAATTCAAAGCTGGCGTCGCTCACTGGGTCATTTCGTAAGACGACGCTCGTTGCAATTTGATCGATACGCAATTGTGAAATTATACTAATTTAAACTCTATTATTGACATAATATAATAGGCACAAGTGAATACCTTCTATCTATTATGCCGTGGGTAAACGCACACACACACACACACGCACGCACAAACACATATATATACATATATATATAAATATATATATGTATATCGACGATATCAATGGCCTCCTAGTTTACATTCTCTTCCATCTCGACATTACTAGGAGGCCATTGCTATCGTCGACGGTAATTTCCTGAGAGTGAAGGTCCATCCCATTGATTCATTGATTATTCATGAGGGCAAAGGTTGGCTAAAAATATGTTTATATTTTCTGCACGTGTCTAATTGCCTAGAATGGCATGCGAACGTTTCATCCATTGGACTGTTCATCTAGTGGACTGTTCATCTAGTGGACTGTTCATCTAGTGGACTGTTCATCTAGTGTCATCTAGTGGGACTTATCATCTAGTGGACTGTTCATCTAGTGGACTGTTCATCTAGTGGACTGTTCATCTAGTGGACTGTTCATCTAGTGGGACTGATCATCTAGTGGACTGTTCATCTAGTGGCTCTGTTCATCTAGTGGGACTGTTCATCTAGTGGACTGTTCATCTAGTGGATTGTTCATCCATGGAATATTCACCCCTTGGACTGTTCATCTAGTGGCTCTGTTCATCTAGTGGGACTGTTCATCTAGTGGACTGTTCATCTAGTGGACTGTTCATCTAGTGGGACTGTTCATCTATTGCACCGTTCATCTAGTGGGACTATTCATCTAGTGGGCCTGTTCATCTAGTGGACTGTTCATCTAGTGGGACTATTCATCTAGTGGACTGTTCATCTAGTGGACTGTTCATCTAGTGGACTGTTCGTCTAGTGGGACTATTCATCTAGTGGACTGTTCATCTAGTGGACTGTTCATCTAGTGGACTGTTCATCTAGTGGACTGTTCATCTAGTGGGACTGATCATCTAGTGGACTGTTCATCTAGTGGCTCTGTTCATCTAGTGGGACTGTTCATCTAGTGGACTGTTCATCTAGTGGATTGTTCATCCATGGAATATTCACCCATTGGACTGTTCATCTAGTGGCTCTGTTCATCTAGTGGGACTGTTCATCTAGTGGACTGTTCATCTAGTGGACTGTTCATCTAGTGGGACTGTTCATCTATTGCACCGTTCATCTAGTTGGACTATTCATCTAGTGGGCCTGTTCATCTAGTGGATTGTACATCTAGTGGGACTGTTCATCTAGTGGACTGTTCATCTAGTGGGACTATTCATCTAGTGGACTGATCATCTAGTGGACTGTTCATCTAGTGGGACTGTTCATCCAGTGGACTTTTCATCTAATGGACTGTTCGTCCAAGGACGATTCATCCAAAATAATTATTTAATTTGTGCACATTTATTAGCTATCCCGACATCGATTAAAAGTGTGTTCAAGTTTATTCTTAAATACCGTCGACAATAGCAATAGACAAACATCGACCAAGAACACCAATTCCTAACAAATTCTGATGCAATATATGGTAGCCTAATCTTATGTTTTAGCGTAATTAATTATTTCCTGTTAGAATTTTTGAAAAATAGTGTAAAATACGCGCGACTAAATTGTTGGTGAGAAGAATTTCGTTCGAATGGAAGCTGGAAGCATGCCTAAATAGAATCTGGATTGATGAAAACAATTAGGCTTAAATGGAACTTGGATAAAACGTCCCTGGATGAATCGTCCGTGGATGAATCGTCCTGGATGAATAGTCCGTCAATGAAACGTCCTAGAACCCCCAGAATCACATAATAATATAATGGTCTACAATTGACCTCCTATATTGAGGGTTGCACATTGTTTATTCTTTATCATTATCCGGAAACTTTTAAGGTGACAAGAAAAGTCAACCTCTGTTTCTCTATGTATTATTTTGTTCTGTAATGTGGGGGCCTCTGGTCTTTCTTGGGGATTTATCCCCCTATTGGACTCGCTAAATTGTTCACATCATAATAATTCTTTGTTTACCGATTTTGAGGACAATAAAAAGCACCTATTTATTGTTTGTTTGTGTTTGTTAAACTCCAAGTGGCAGCACTATGCACTTTATGATCGAGAAGACTTAGTGTAAACCACAGGTTTGATTCTTGCATATTAAATTTGTATAATACTGGATTCTGCCTGTTATTAAGTCCAAGATACAGTATTTACATTTCTATAATCAAAAATATTATTTTACGATCTTTCAATGCTCGCTGTTTGTTCTATTTATAATTCGTCTCAGAACAACACTGAAGATGACCTTTAAGGCACTGTGTAGAACTGCATCTTAGATGAACATTATATGCAATTTATAAGTGAATTCAATCTTTCATCAGCCAAGCAAAACATAAACGTCAGTTATTGCAAAACATTTTAGAAACAATTGTGGCGCAGTAGCACCTGCTGCACCACAATTCGACGTAATTGTATTTACATTTCATGTATTTACATATAATTACTATTTCATATCGCTACATTATTATGAGGCTCATGTGCCCGTGTGCAGCTTAGTATTTTGACAGCTTAATGCCTGTGCACTCTCCCAGTTGCTCAAAATTTAAAGAACTTTGGAGTTGCGCCCATTTTATGGTGCTGTTATAGGTCTTCGCTGTAGCCACTAAAGCAATGTGCACTACTATATTCCTCGCCAAGCTACTTCATCTTCACTCATATATCGCACAGGGACGGCGATCCCGAGGGCCGATGGGGACAAGTCCCCCCATCATTTACAGAGAGGGTACACGTTACACGTTCGTCCCCCATATTTTCTACCTCTGTCATTGGATGCCCCACCTGTCAAACGAGATATCTGTATCGCAGCTTTGATAACGAATGCAGTTTCTCTGTAGACAGGAATTATATATTTTAAACACTTCGGGCGTATTTGGTACTGGGTCCTTATTTGGAAGAGGATGCAGATTTGGTTTTTAGGAACTCATTGCATGTGATGGAACACCTTTCTCCCGTAAAATTATAAACCGATGTTATAACAGGTTATACTTTATATTTATTACTGATCAACTCTAGGAATATTGATTTTCTTTTGCAAATGCAGTACTGTGGTGCTGTACAAAGTCGTACTATACTAAACTGTTCTGCACTGTACTGTACTGTGCTATCTATTAAATTTTGGGTATACTCGAATACAATTTTTTAAAATCTCCACATACGTCAAATAACGCCCACAGAGTTCAAGTGGTAGGCTAGATTCCGCTGTTCAAATGATTCAAGGCTAGCATCGTCGTCGGTGCTCATGAAAATTGAGTGCCACCCATATTGATAATTATTTATTTTATGAATATTAAAACACGAATCGGCTTCTGTTTTGACATATTTGCTTATATTTTAAGCAAAATTGATGATATTTTGTGTATTCCCATAGAAGGTGGGTAAACTATGAGTAAACAATGCTTCAGTAAACTGGAATGCATCATTCGAAGATCATTCTCTCAGTCAGGGTAATGGAAATTTCAGTCGTCTCTTCATGAGCGTAAATAGTTGGTTAAGTATATGTTTTTCAGTCTGAGAATACTTAATTTGCACTTACATAATCAACAACAACAGATATCGTTGCATTGCTACATGTAGGTCTATATAAAGTGTTGCCAATTGTTAAATTTTCATCTTCTTCTGGAAGCTGCAAGTGGTGACAATTTACGAAGACATCAAAGGTGACGTTCGCTCCGTTTAAGGTCTCACTCTTGATGACTATTTATCGTATTGATATCTACCTGTTACTAAGTTCCAGTTAAATATCGATGTTAAGCTGCTTCAGAAAGACCCATCCTTTGCCATTATAGGCTTACACCTTTTACCCTCTAACATAAACATTGCCCGGCCTTGTAAAGTTCGTATACGTGTTCTTGTCATTTTGTTCGTCAGGGAACATCTCTGAAAATGGCATTAAGAGGATTTTGTAAGAATGGTCTGAAATGAACAATAGGTCTACAATTAATTTATCCACGAATTAAAATATTTGATCAGTAGCAGCAAAATGGTAACGCCAATTCTTGTTTAATCGTACTGCAGTAACTACGGCATCTAACATGACCTAGAGTTCTAAAGTATTATTATTATTACAAGCATTTCTATAGCACCCCTTTCAAGGATTCTACTCAGAGGCGCTTCCTGCGATAATCTGTTATGATGTTATAGTCAATATGATTGTTTTGATTGTTTCACGCTTAATATTTGGGAGCTTTTAATATCAAAACCCTAATATAAAAATTGTGGAATAATCTACACTGTTGCTATGCTATCCTGACAAATTAATAATTTACTTTACATCAATGCTCGCTTAGAGTAACTTTGTTCCTAACCCATAATATCGTAGATTAAGGAATGAACAGAGGTCTCTGCAAACAGGTCAGGAACTCTTATCTAACTAGCAGACATGATATATTTTAAATCAATCAATTAATTTTCGTTTATTCAGACAAAGGCGCCTACAAAGGCGTCTACATCATAGTAGTCTTATAGCAAATGCTCCTTCCGAAAAATAGGGGAGATCTCATTTCGAAATAAAAGGATACTTAATTTGTAATGGTATTATACGTTCAAAAATCTTTTATTATTTGCAGTTGAGTCATTCTGTTCTATGTGAATTGTCAATGTGTGTTCTATTAACGCGATTCTATCCATAATTCGTCCTTGAATAATATCAGTCACTCAAAATTGGGGGGAGTTGCTCCAATGACTTTGGGGTATTGAGGAGCACATTGCTCCAATGACTTATAGGGTGGGCAGACGCCCTGAATTCAGATATCATACTGAAAAAACCCGCAGCTTGTTACACTGGTAAATACACCGTAGTACAGATTAATATTCAGTCGGTTTATGGTTAAGCCGAAAAAGAAAATCAGTTAGTTTTAAATTCAAAAGATGAATCATGTTAGTATAAGTATTAGTATAATATTCTCGATATAAAATTTCTTTTCCATCGTCATCGTCATCGTCGTCGTCATCATCATCATCATCTAAATCCACTTAACATTTATTTTACCGAGTTTCAGCAGAGTTGGTCTACATCTTATCATGATGGCAAGATAATCAGTTTGGGTTCTATTCATCTGCTTCCATGTTCAGATCGTCTTCGGAAGTTCGGAAGCGTAACTGTACAGGCGTACAGTCCGGTTGGTGCACACACTTCTCTTCTTGAATTGTCAAAATGTTCTGCCACTCAACGAATTGCTCTGGATATATGATTCAGTTGACAAATAATTATGTAGTCTATTGTATACAAGGTAATCAATTATCAACTGCTTTCATAGGCGGCGTTCTTGTTTGACAGGTGAGGGGGTACCCAATGAAGGGGTAGGAAATGTGGGAGGAGATAAACGTATGACGTGTCCCCTAACTGTAAAAAAGGGACTTATTCCCCTCGACACCCAGAAATCGCCGTCCCTGACTGCTTTATGATTAGCCACTGGTAACAATGTAGAACCACAGATTAAAAAAGCTTATTTCTATGGTGGGATGACAATATTTCTCAAAGTTATTGCCCAATCATTTCGAAGATTCCATGTCCGTTGCGTACGTGTAGGATTTATGGTCAACCAGATTTGTTACAGAGTGACGAGATCCACAGCGATGTGCAGATGAGAATGAGACAATTTGCAAATAAAGTGTCTGGTAGGACAGGTGATTGGTTCGAGCAGTCGGCCTGTAACACGGAGTGTAAGCCAACAGTGGGTCCACTGGTTTCATCATCGTGTATTAACATGTGAAGGGACAGCGAACAATTCCTTTGCGATCAATTATTGCTCTGCAGCAGACGAATGGTTGTGTTTGCACATTTGAACTGTGAAAGAAGAACCTTATAAAGGTGCTGTTGTATTCCATATTATATAAGAAGATAGGTTGCAGCACAACCGGTCAAGCAGTTCCGCATCTATCAATCAATAAGAGGATCCTAAACTAAGTGCTCTATCGCACAGGCAATCGATTCATCTAGTCTCGTACGTAAGTAGAAATATGACCAAACATTGGAATCCTCCCGATCATCAAAGCCAAGGCGGATAATTAGACATATTAGTTGTGTTTTATGCTATAACAAACGGGTAGCCCTGGATAAACGTTTTCAACATCAACTCAAATCAGTCAGCAGTTTGGTTATGAATATCAACAAGAGAGCCTAGGAAAGGTCGGCATATGACTTGGCTCAGCAGTTCATAAAATAGGCCTACGCCAGATGGAACCACGTGGCAACTTAACTGAGACTGGTCACCAGCTCAAATTTGGTGGAACTAAAAACCACCACCACTCCAACGCTTAGGGTGTTCTTAAAGTGACTGAGAACCTTATATGTTCTATGTTTTTTTATCATGTGTCATGCGTCTGCAGACGGTAAAAGAGAGTATACATACATACTTAATTACTAACAGTTCAGCTAGTCGTTGAAATATTACAAATGTTGCTTTAATAAGATAAACGTTGGATTGTGAATTAAATTTATTTTACAAATGATACAATATTGATGACATAGGCTCATAAGCAGCTTGAACAGAATACTATTAATGAAAGAGCATTTTGTAGCTAAATAAACCCATTTCTACTCAAATCCTCCAGTTTCGCTTCCAAAAACATTTTGCAGTATGCAGTCGTACTACTCAATTGAAGATTTGCGAGGTCCACACGGTGCAGCAGATGTGCATGAATATGTGTTCACTGTGAAATGTGTCGACATCAACAGTGCAGGTAATTTTATCATCAAAGTATTATAATTAACATCTTAGTTAGCGGGATTTTCCCACAACTATTATGATATTGCTATTGGGCTGTGTTTGAACAAAAAAAATCGCTAATTTCAGCCTTAAAGATTAGAGAATGAGGATTTTAAATCCTAGGCGATCATGGAGAGGGAGCCAACGAAGTTCATCAAACATAACGGCAGAGGTGCGAGAATGCTGGGAGGACAAGCAGCATAGGCTGTATATTTTAGCAACCATGTTGAGAACAGATTGGAGAGGAGAGGACGGACCTAGGAAGGTTAAATGAGAATGGCATTGCAATAGTCAATTCGAGAACATATAATAACATGAACTGAAACATTGAAGGTGGAATATGAGACAGCATGACGACTGGCTCTAAGACGGTTCAGATCAAAATAGGAAGATGGTGTAAGATTAGAGCTGTGCTCGATACAGGTAAACGAGCAATCAATGATAACACCCAGATGATAGGCCTACGCACATAACGAGAAAGAGAAGAGTAGAAACTTCTCTTGGAGGAGATCGAAGTCAAGCATCTGATGTTGCTGAGGATAAATTGAGTAATAGAAGCATTAGGGAAGAGGCGATTTGGCAACATCCAGAATTGAAGAAAATTAGATAGAGATTGAATACTACCGATTAGTAGCAACTGGGATGATCGGTTTTATGAACAAATGCCTGTACATCATCCATGAGCAGCAAAGAGATGACCACCCACCCCGCAATGCATATCTCTAAAAGAGAGCCAGATAGACTACTTGTACTAAAGATTAGCCGCATAGGCCTATAGAATCATTAAGACAGGAACGGGGCAGGAGCCAAGTAGAACATGCAGGTTGGTGATTTCATAATTCACTATAGAAACGCATTGTACGCATTAAAGTCTCTTCCCACTGAACTACCTCGTGCTTCAAATCCAAACCCCATCCACCTTAGCCAACTGATTGTCTGCCTGCCTAACTCTCTTAATCTTTATGATCATCTGCCTATTGTTGCGGCGCCTATAAATAAGCTAGCTGACTTTATGGGCATTTTAGAAATGTCGAGTTTACGATTACGATTTCGATAACAAGGACCTATAGTGCACTTTAGTTATCGAAAAAAACAGTTAGGGTTCATTCAGATGGGTTTGAGTGGAACCAACAGAAGCCTATAAGTAGTCTTGAGACGCTGTGGAAAAATACTTGTACTCAAACCATATTACTATAAATTCCTAAAGTACACCAAGATCATTCTGTGTTGACAATCCAGACTGTATGTCGTATTAAATAGATGCCACATCAAGTAACTATTTATGCCTCATCCAAACGCACTTGGAAATGTTCAATAAACGGCAACTATACATGTCAACGAAAGTGACCGAATACTTCGTTGTTGACCGGTGTGCTGAAAATTATGAAGTCTCTAACCATGATGGTAAGTCCTCTATTATATCAGTCTGCATTGCTGTGACACATCGCTGTTCAAAGAAGGTACGAAGACCTCTCTGCGCCTTTGAAAGGATGATATTTACTAACCCAGATGCATGATATTATATACAAACATACAAGTGAACAATAAATACGTTCATAATGCATGATGCATCCATACTTGCATACATAATACAATGCATCCGTAAATGCGCAATCTATAGATCATACCTGACTCAAAATGCACTATTCTAATCGTAACAATAACATCCCTGTGAGCTCAAGCACCATGACGACAAATCACGGATGAATTGTTTACACTCTGCTAGGAATTTGTTTATTGATCCATGGAACTGATAAAAAATGTAGTTCGTATGAATTGTAAGTATTCTAAAGAGCTGTAGGCCTATGCACATCGAAATTGCCCATTGTAGATTAATATTAATTCGGTGAATGCTTAGATAAATAGAAATAAATAGAAATATTTGTAATCGGTAGGATGCAAACAATGTCTTTATGCTCGCATTTTAATCTGCCCCTGGGTAGGCCAACTCTGCAAGTTGTCCTGAAAATTGTAGACTGTTCACCGGTCTTCAAGAAATTACACGAAGATGTTTCGAAATATGCGAAACCCCATTATTTTGTTACAACGGAGCAATTATGCAGACTGACATGTCTGTTTGATCAGGACTGCGTTTCCTATCAGATAGACAGGAAACCAGGATCACCATTCTGTTTGATACAGAAAGATGGAGACCATTTAGAGGAGGATAAACGGACCAATCATGACCTGGTTACAGAATACATTCTAGTCGATTCTTGCACAGATGAGCCGTTGAATGAAACCACAGGTTAACAGTACATTAATATTCTCCAGCTATTAAATAACAATGAATCAATTCTTGAATATTAGGCCTACTCGGCCTGGAAGATGATTTATTGCCAGACAACAAACCCATAGCGAACTATGCAGATCTAGTCATAATCGTTGCGGGAGACTTTAATCAGCTACCATCATCCAGAATCCTTGAAATGGGACTGTCTGTTGAGTTTGAGGGACCCGCGCACGAAGGCTACTCTCTCGATCGCATCTACGCATCATTGCATCTGTTTGAATCCGGCATCGCTGTCAAATCAACAGTGAAGACAAAACATTATGCCAATTTAGACACCTCTTCTCCTTCAGAGGCAGACATGGACCGCGGACGCAGGGTAGTCAAAGGTTGCTTTTCCGCCCTCGCACACCTAGTCAGTTTGTCTCCCTTCAGTCCCATCTGATGGAGCAGAGTTGGACTTTTATAACCGAGTGCCCCTCTCCTGATGAAGCCTTTGAGGCCTTCTACACATTTACTACGACATCCTTTGATCATTACTTTCCAATTAAAAGCATTATGATAAAGAAGAGGGACCCACCCTTTCTGACACTAATCGTCAAACACCTGTTACGGAGGAGGAAGAAATTGCTAAAGAAAAAGCGTATAGAAGCTGCCTCCTGCCTTTCCGAAAGGATAAACAGGATAAAATTGCACTACGTAAGTAACACTACCGCATTTAAAAGGGCTAAGCGGGGGTCCCGTGAATTGTGGAAGGAAGCTAATCGGCTTCGAGGTGGAGGAAAGAAGGATACAGCGCATCTAGACTGCCACGTCACGGCAGAATCCTTAAATATATACTATGGTTCCATCTCTTACAATGAACAGTATGTTGCTCCTCTCCTGAAATCAACTGTTGCGGACGAAACACTAGAATATATTGATTATTTCACCATCTATAGGCTCCTTTCATCGGTTGGAAGCACAGCTGCTGGTCCTGATGGTCTGACAGCATGGCTTCTCAAGGGGGTGGCCCCTATACTTGCAGAACCTGTCGCCAAACCTTTTAACATGTCAATAATCTCCTCCTTTGTTCCGCCACAGTGGAAGAATAGTACTATTACGCCAATTGCAAAAGTCGCTCGCCCGTCAGAAGAAGCCGACTTTCGACCTATATCGGTTACCTCCATCCTTAGTCGTCTTCTGGGAAAGTTCAACGTTTTTTCCATCCACTCCTGACACAGCCGCAATCCAATCAGGAATTTGAGGGTCAATTTGCCTTTCGTCCATCGGGTTCAACCACTGCAGCCCTCATAGCCTTGACCAACAACCTACAAGAACTCCTTCATGACGACCAATATGCCCATTTGATAGCCCTAGACTTTTCAAAAGCTTTTGACACGGTCGAACACGCATATCTCGCAGAGCGGTTGGCAGAGTTGTCCATTTCGGATAGTATATACAACTGGATCATTAACTTTCTTAGCAATCGCAACCACGGAACCAAATACAATGGCGTAGTCGCGGCAATCATTTGTATTAATGCCAGCATTGTCCAGAACTCGGCCCTTTACACTTCATTACGGCCATATCCAGATTAAAAACTGTCCATCCTGCAAATAGACTGGTCAAGTATGCTGACAACACATGCCTGTTGATTCCTGGTTCCAACAAAGACACGATTGAGATTGAACTAATTCATGTGTCTGAGTGGGCTGCCAATTGCAACCTACGACTAAATATAAAAAAGACACAAGAGATGATTATACGACGTCCTCGGGGGCGGGGGGGATAGGGGAAGACCCATTGGAGACGCCAGGACTGCCAAGGCTCAAAAGTATGGTTATCCTGGGGGTCACCATGACTGAAAATCTCAGTTTTGAACCTCATATAAATAGAATATGTTGTCAGGCAAGGCAATCAATGTATGCTTTGCGTATAATGGTGGCGCATGGCCTCTCAGGACTATTGCTTTTTGACGTGGTGCATTCGACAACAGTGGCTCGCACGCTGTATGCGGCCCCGGCCTGGTGGAGGTACGTGGGGCAGCAGGAGCGTGCCCGGGTACAGTCAGTGATGAACAGACTGATTCGCCAATGCTATCTGCCAGATGATGTTCCTCCAACAATTTCGAACATTTGATCCGGTTGGCCGATACGGGTCTATTCAAAGCTATATTGGAGAACCCAGGTCACGTGCTGAACTGGTTCCTTCCTCCTATAAAATCGACCTTTCACTCCCTACGTCCGCGCCCACATGACCGTGAAATCCCACAGGCTGACAATCTAGCGCGAAAATCATTTTAATGAGAATGTTGTATTAATAAAATTAATGTATTGCTATTTTTAAGAAGATCTGCTAATCCTCACAACTGCATGTATGTTGCAAACAATCTAGAGTGGAAATTATTTTTCAATTGTTTAATTAGAATGTTATACCTTAACATGTTTGTACACCAGAGTGCGGATAAGCAGTTGGTTCAATAAAGAATATACTTACTTACTTACTTACTTTGATAGGATGTTGATTCAAAGCAGTGGTGTCGCTACCATTGAGGCACAGATGCGCGTGCCTCCCCTGAGTTTACTATTAATTTGTTATTTAAATATTCTTTCACATTGAAGAATAACCCGAGCTGCATTGACAACGTTACCGCAAAGACTTGATGAGAGCTTGCTGTGATCATTATACGGTGGCCACAGTCTGAGAAGTCAATTACGCGTGATGCACCAAGCCATATTATTGTCAATGCATTCAAATTCAGACCAACAGACCATGCTAAAAAAAAGTTATCAATATATGTAATGTTTACACAAATATTCTAATAGAGACTCGCTTTTTAGCGCTCGAACGATAATTACCTTCTAAATGTAACTCACTTGTCATATTTAAAGGAATATTTCCTAACGTTATACCTTCGAAATTACACTACCAGTAACAGCAGGCCAACTGTGGGTAAAACTGTCAGTGACATAAAGTACAATGAGATTCTGACCAGGGGGGTTGGAAGTTAAAGAATGAAAATATCACGCCAGCTTTGGGCTGTGGCCTGAACATCTAAGAAGACGATGACTTTGGTAGAACGACGGACAAGATGACAAAAATTTACTTGACCTCGACTCTCAACAGATGGGCCATTTATCATCCCACTCAAATGAGAAATTTTTGGAAGTATTTAATAGGTAGGTTGACAGATTACGTGACTGGGCTATGTAAGTATGTAAAACACGAAATTGTGTTGAGACCTGTATTTCTTGAAAGGGAATTTTATACTTTACCGAATTCCTTTCATTAATGAAGCAAAGGTTGAAGGTGAGATCCGAGAATATATTTTATGCAACTCATGCAAATATTATTAGGCCTAAACCACCATCGAGCAGAATTAGAAATCCATTGATGATGGTCAAAGAGACGTACGGATCTTTAAAATTTTCCAATGAATACACTGGTTTGTTCATTCTGCGGATCTAAGAGTTGCTTTTTAGCAAATTTGGAAAATCAGATTTGAATTCAGTTATTTATTGTCGGACATTGGACTTGTCCTGTTAAGTAATCTGATTAGTGAAAAATAGTTTTTGAACTGTATGAACTTTGTTTGGAGTGATAAATTGAGGACGAGCATTTGTGTAAGCATAGGTGAGATCGTATGCAATTCGTATGGTTTCAAAGCCGCAAAAATGGTTTTTATTGAACCGTAATTGTGTAGACGATTCTGCCCGACATTCGGATGAATGGAAAGTCCATTTACGGCATTTAGATGCATTTATAATGCAAGTTAGATTGCATGACATTGCTTTGAACTTAATGAATTGTGTTTTGATAAGAAGACTTAAGCAAATTCATTTGCCTGAATTTTTATTAATTACCGACATTTGATTCAGGATTTTACACAAATTTCAAAACTTTTATCGGATTAAACAAGCAAACATGTGTGGACAAGATTGCTTGGACGAACAAAATCCAATCGACAAATGATTTGTTGTACGCTCTAAAGTTATTTTAGGTGTGCTCAGTTGTAAAACATAGGTACAAAGTTGAGTTAAAACGTCATATCTAAAAAAAGCATCTTTCCAAACGGGATATAATTTCATGATTAAACCGTCAGTAACTGTCAGAAAACAATCATGGTAATATAAGTCGCAAGAGAAGTTGACGAAAAAATCTGCCGCTATTATTAGTAAATGAGAACATTCAAAACCTTTTGATATTTAATGTTTGGCAAATGATGTTTCTGATTGTGGTCTTTATAGATTGCAAACCGTACGTTATTCCAAAGCCGTATCCAGCCGTCTCGTGGAATGCCGAACCTCATGAAGAAGCAACAAACTATGACGAGTGTAGAGATATATGTCTTGACATAGATACTTGCGCTGGTTTCCAAATCACATCTCAGGAAGTGATTTGCTGGATACAAGATGACTGGATGCACCTCATGCCACTTAAGAGCTACACAAACGGACAAGCAAAAGAATACGCTGTGATTAGGAAGTGTTCAAAAGGTAGGACAGAGTGTCGTCGTTGTGTCGATTTTACTGGATGCTACATAATTATCAGCGTTTCGAAAGGCAACGTTACAAGAGGGCTAAATAGGCTTAATAATAATTAGAGAAATACCTGTGTTGATTTATCGTCGTTAACAACGCTGGAATGGCAAGTTTCATTTTCCGTTTTATTGCTGCCATCTTACAATAGCAAATTATGAACGGCGATAAAATATTTACTGACCAACCACCTTGTGCACTGTATTATTTAAAGGCGCCATAGAAATAGCTTATTTCATTTCTCACGATGTTGTATATATATACAACATATATATATATATATATAGCCCAGTATTTTCGCCTCGATGGAAGGCGGCTGACACGGCCATTGGAGTGTTTGACATCGTCACCGTGACTACATTCTACATTCGTTGCTCTACCCTTTCGACGCAACTTGGCTCAGAGACTATGAATATCCATGCAATCTGTCAGCTGTCGACTGGAATTCGTTGATTGGTTCCACGCATCTGCGTGGGCCCGCCAGTGGCGACTCTTTCAGATTAATGTTGATTGCTCTGTCAAATAATGTAAATTATTTGTTTGAAATGACAGTTAGCATCACACAGGCCAATGCAGAGAGCGCCTCTGATAGGTATCTTGAAGAGGCCCTATATAAATGCTCGATGTCATTACATATCATTTATGTACATATATATATACTGTGTATATATGGTCGTAATTGAAGTTAACTAATGTTAGATGCATAATTGAATGGCTCGTGCAGGCCCCTATGCAATCATGTATAACTCAAGCGATTGATTGATTACTATAGCTGTGGTGTAGGGACCTTGAGCAAGTCCTTCACGCACAATTGCTCTGCAGTACAACTGCAATTGCGCCGTCGAGGCGTGTGTATGCACTTCTGAGCAAAAAATGTTGGAAGAAAGGCGGTATCAAATTTCGGTAATAATAGCTAAATAACATTATTGTCATTATTTCTTTAAAACTGCTGGGTTTCTCTGTATTTAGCTGATATCACAGAGGAACCGATATCAACCAATACAGCATTTTCAGTTGGAAAAAATTACACGTCCCAGTGGATTGAGGAGGAACCGATATCAACCAATGCAACTTCGTCAGAAGAAACCAATCTGTCATCTGAGGAGACTGAGGTGGAACCGATTTATGTCAACTAATACAACTTTGTCAGCAGAAACCTCTGTATCAACCACTTCAACCTAATCTGCAGAGATTCCAAAACCATCCGAATCAACTGAAAGTCCGCGGACTTGAATAAATGATTATGACACGATACAATCATATATAGAAATAAAAGTCATTAAATTGCCTATTAGCATCCAGTTCGAGTTTGTGTTTCTGTTAATTTCAATTCTATCAATGGGGAAAACATGAATGAAGTAAACCTTAGAAGCCATTCAAACTATGAAAAGCCAGTTATTCCGCCGCGGACATCGTTGATTAAAAAGACTTCATAGTCTGGCTTACCTCTCTGTTTTACCAGTTTCTCATAATCATCTTTCGAGTTACTGACCTCATAAAATTCTCTTACCTGTAAATGCTTTCTGCCTAATGATCGAAGCATGATCTTATATTTTTTTCTTGCAAAGTAACGTTCTTAGAAGCCTCGGATTGAGATGAATTCTATACCGTATGTTAGTTCGATTGGTCTATAACTCCATGGCGCAACTAAACTTATAGTGTCTGTTTAATCATCTGACTGTCACGATGCCATACAGCCTCAACACAACATAGAACGAGTTTAGGGACGTCTTGTGGCAACAATTGTCATTACCTGTTACCATTTTTTAAACTCTGTGGTGGCTATCTCTCACCTAACACTCTAGTTTCAAGAGACTGGTCGGGGTATTTCTGCAGTCGTCCACGGGTCCAATTTTCATGACCCACTCAGATTGGACCCGACCTGAACCGACCCTGCTTATAAAGTAAACTTTCTGACCCGACTCATAAAGCGCATGAGACGACCCATTACAACCCGACCCACCTTTGTAAAAATTTTACGTTTTTGCGTCATATTATAATGTCATAAAAACGCTGCACAGTCAGACAGGCATTATATGATCATAATATTGATTTGTGAAAACGTTTCAGGGAAGAAAAATTATGCTCTTCATATATTCCATTTATTTACGTTTTAGTACTAATTCCTTCGCCATAGACAATTTATTTGTTTGTGACTGATTAACATTATGAATAGCACAGAGCTGAAAATTAAGCTCTGCGAATAATTGCTGGGTCGAAATGGGACCGGGCTTGGGACCCGACCCAAACCAACCCACCAGGATCTGGACCCAACCATACCTTCTAATGCACAGATATTCGCGACCCGGCTCTACCAGACAGTCGTACGACTGCAAGTTTCATCCACGATAAAGGAACATATTGCAATATAATGGGCCTACAAGAGTTGACTTGCGATTTGAGCTATGCTATGAAAGAGTAGAAAGCCTACTTTCGCCCTTTCCACTTGTCTGCATTCCACTGCTCAATATCACGTGACTGCGCCAGTATACTAGAGCAATTGGTGGGGTGGGGGCCAAAAGTGGCCTGGTGTCCGTTGTTAGGTAACTCCATACCGTATTGACTAAGCATTTAATTATATGAAAATTAAAACACGGATCAGCTTCTGTTTTAGCAAAGCACGATTCGGTGTATTCTAATGAGAGGTGGATAAACTTCCAAGAAATAATGCTTGAGTACACAAGAATACATAATTCGAAGGCCATTGTCTTTGCGTGAGTGAATCGATTTTTCATTGTCTTTTCTTGAGAACAAATGGCTGCTGTCTATGTGCGTGTTTTTAGTCTGAGTATGCATAATCTGCACAACATATTACTTTGATTTCCTATATAAACTGTTCCCCATTCTTAAATTGTCATCGTTTTCTAGTAGTTGCAAGTGGATACACACTGCGATGAGATTAAGGTAAGGCCTATGTAGGCAATAGGTCGATTTCTGCCTGTTATTAAGTTCATTATATATAGTTCGATGTTGAGCTGCTTAACAAGGACCCATCTTTTACCTTAGGCCTTCTCAATATTATTTGCTCTCAAACATACAGCTCTTCCTAAGACCCTTAAATGTTCGTATACGAGTTTTTGTTATTTGTCCGTCTTGGATCATCGCTGGAAATGGCATCAATAGGATTTTGGTAGAATGGTTTCGAAATGAACCATGCAATAAATTATTCGGCGAATTTAAATTGTCATCAATATCAAAAATGATTATGGAATCGGAAATTCTTGCAAAAACAGTTGTAAATCTATTTTGCTGCGACAGGAAACATCAGTAAGCTTATTGTGATTACGTGTCGATGTTCAGTTTCTGTTGTTTCACGTTCAATATTTTAACACTTTCTTCGTAACTCTTATACTTTATTGTCATTTACGTTGTTATTATTGTACTATGGTGCGACATTAGTCATGTGACATACAACATGTATCGCATAGAGTAACTTTTCGTAATTTATACCTTGTAGCTTGAGTAATGCATACGGTTCTATGTAAATAAATAAACTTGATATATCGCCTCTTCAGGAAATCTACCCAAAGGCGATCTCTGCGCTATATAGTCCGTGTGATATTATATGTAATTTGCAACGAATATGTTACCAAAACAGTTCACATTAAGCTGAAAGAGTCAATAGTGGTGAGCCACACTTCAGCTTTAAATCAACCGATATAGTCGACAGCTGACAGATGTCATGAATGCTTAGAGTCTTTGGGCCAAGTTTCGTCGATAGGGTAGAGCGACTACCGTTGACAGCGTTCTTCGACGCGGTGACAATGTCGACGAGTAATCTCGCAAAGGTGGAGGATGAATAGTGGCGCGTATATTTATAGGCGCACTAGGCACACGCCTAGGGCTCCCAAATCTCAGGGGGCCCCCAAATGATGAAAATATGAAATACAAATTGTGAGTTAAGGTAAATAACGCCTCGGGGTCCCCCAAAATGAATGAAAACATTTCATAGAAAATGACTATCAGAGGCCCCAAATGAATGAAAACTAACTACAGAATAACATCTCAGGGTGCCCCAAGCGAATGAAAACATAAATACAAAGTAACGTCTCAGGGGCCCCCATACGAATGAAATAATTTCACACAAAATAACATCTCAGGGACTGTGAGGGGCCCCCGAAAAATGAAAACTTTCATACAAAATAACATGTCTCACGCCGGAAATATTTTAAATACAATAATTTATATTCTCTATTTTTGCAGCTAAGCATTCACATGACAAGTGTAATGTGGTAATTCATAATTGCTTTGTTAATGTGAATATCAATCGGCTCGATTAGCTGTGTTGGTAAGAGCGAAGGCTGCGTGTTTTGTTTTGAGTCTCTTCGCCACCAGAAGCCTTCTCACTGTTTAATTAAGTGACATGTTTAAATAAATTAAGTTGCGTATTTGATGTGATGACGTGACGTCACATATCTCAGATATGATAATGCCCCCTTCGCAACAAATCGTCACAGATGTATGACCCCTCCAAGGGGTGCGTAACGTCATTTATAGACGGCCCCTTAGACTCAGTGTATAAATTCAGAGGCCACCCCCCCCACAAAATGTTTGCACCTAGGGCCCCGTTTTCTGTAAACGCGCCTCTGAGGATGACGCATGTCCAGATATTCGTCGAGGCATAAGGAGGACGTAGAAAAGGTGTTCGTCGTGTTTTGGTCGATAGATTGAAACGCCACATGTGACTATCGGTCAAGGTCACTCCAATGGCCGCGTCAGCCTCCCTCCACCAAGACGAAAACACTCTGTTACTGGAGGCGAACACAATTCGCATGACTGAGAGTCGATCGTTTACATAAGAAGGGAGCGTCTGATGAAGTCACATGACCTAGGCAATTTGCAAACAGGAACTGTTATCTAAGTAACAGGCATGGTGTATATTAAATACTGCGACGTCTATGGAACGTAGCCCATCTGGGCAAATATGTCGATTTTTACTGCGATGAGCTCATTCCACGCCCACCCCGGCCAATTCATACGTAGCAGCAGACTCTTTTACATTCACGATTCCTCGATGATAAAACCATTATGACTCTTCTCATAGTAAAATTGTACCATAATGCACCATACATTTCTTTAATTCATATTTTTTATACAATAGTAATGATTTTTATCATTCATATTGCTTGCAGTTGCTAAAACCCGTTTAAAATTAATTTTACTAACTTTCAGCAAAGTGGTCTACATCTCATCATGATGACAAAAAGATCAGTCTGTATTCTATTCATCTGTTTCCATGTTCAGATCGCTATTTCTGAAAGTCTGGACGAGGAGCTGCTAGCTTTGGGTAAGAATGTGTTTTATTGCTATTAAACTTATTATCGTTAATAGTATTTGAATCAGTGGCGAAGAAGACTCACTCATTAATATTTACAATCCAACATTTATTGTAGTTAAGCAGTTAGTAGTATACCACTACAACGACAGAAGCTGCACCGGTTTCCCATTTACTTTTAGAACACTCTCAGCGCTAAAGTGACCAGTGGTTTTTAGTTACACCAGATTCAAAATGTTGCCCAGTCTCAGTTAAATTGACATCTGGGTCCATCTGGCGTATTCTTTGAATTGTTGATAATATTAATAATATTTTATTATTATTATTGCTATATTGTTATTATTTTTGTTACAGCTACTAGCTGTTGACTTGTGAAAAATCACAGGTCGTAGTTAACCCATGATAAACAATTGAAATAAGAGGTCGCTGAAGGGTTTATTGACTTTAGCGAGCTGTCCCATCTTTGCACTCGCTCGCGATTCTGGCGCAACTGGCGCTCTTCTCTAATTTCATCCATTAAGTTTCCATTTAATTTTAATAAATGCAAATATACTTATATTACGCGATGTATAACTCATACGCGCCAATAACACATTTTTAGCGTATGAATAACCCTCGTCGCACATCTAACTTTATTTGCATACGACGGACGCAACCGCACCCGATGCAGTAAGGTATTAACGTCCAGTCAACGTTATATACGTACGACGAACTCAATAAAATCTTTTTAAACGTATTATTAACGCTCTTCACAAATTTTATTTTATTCTATTACCACGGACGCAACAGTACCGGATGCAATAAGGTATTATTAACGCTTGGTGAAAGTTATTTGCATATGACGGACGCAACAACACCGGATGCAGCAATGCTCGCGCATACGCCCGTAAAAGGTGAAACGTAAAAGTATGAAACACAATGACACACGAACGGTATTTTTTGTTTTATTGATTAATATCATTATTATTATTGTTATTATTATTATTATTATTATTATTTATTATTATTATTATTATTATTATTATTATTATTATTGTTACACTCTGCGCTTGAACTCAGATAATGTGACGCTGATGCATTGGAGAATTGCTAAGACTTTGTTATTGATTTTAACTGAATTGATCATAAAATTGAGTTCGTTAAATAGAGTAGTGCATCAAAACTTCTCTAATGTAGGCATAAATCAAGGTTAAATCGGCGACTGAGCTGATAAATAAATAGACATATTTCAAGTCGGTACGATGCAAATGATATCATTACGCTCGCATTATAAACTGCTCTTGGGTACTCTGCAAATTATTCTGAAATTTGTAGGCTGTTTTCCGGTTTTCATGAAATTACACGAAGAAGTATCGATAAAGGCGACACCTTATCCATCCGTCACAACGGAACAATTATGCGAACAGACATGTCTGTTTGAGCCGTACTGCGTTTCCTATCAGATCGACAGAAACCCAGAAGCAACACTCTGTTCGATACAAACCGATGGAGATAATTTAAAAGAGGATGTACTGACCGAGCTTGATCTGGTTACGGAACACATTTTAGTTGATTCTTGCACAGCTGAGCCGCTTGATAAAACTACTACAGGTTTACAGTTCATTAAGGGATCGTTCACATATTATATAACGCATAAAATCCCAATTTTTAACCCACCCCCTACCCCTAATAACGTTATATAACAGCAGCCGTGACCCCCCACCCCTATATCATATAACATATATGCTACCCCCCTACCCCACCCCAGCCTATAAGTACATTAAAAGACATACAATCGACATAATTGTATTGCACAATTTGACACTTTTATAACAATACGATGTTAGTTGTCACTTTAATAGTAGTGACTCAACTGATAATTGCCTTTATCCAATTCAAGAACTGCAGTAAAAATCATCGTACGCTCAATTATCTATGTAACAAAAGCCATCTTAAAATTGTGTAGTCTCTCGTGCCATTGATGATTAGACCGCATGTATGAAGCTCCTCTGCATCTTAATAATCGCACTTTTAATGGCGCTAAATTCACCTGTATTAATTACGGTAACTAATTGGGTAGTCGGCGATTGTCACCATGTATCTACATATAAGCCTACTATAATACAGCATGATAATATATGGTAGTGACGTACATCCTATTTAAAAGCACCATTTTAGTTTCCCTCTTGTTTTCCACTAGAAATGAGCATTACAGTATCACACAGAATGGATTGGTTTAATATTGCAATATCAGGTATGTATCGATAAGTTCGCGGTACAACTCTATCTATTTAATAGCGTATGATGTATACAGAGTGCGTACTACAACTGCAATTGGGTATTTAAGCAAACATAAACTATTTACACATACTATAGAAAATGAAATCAAACATCATGATAATACCTACCAAAATAATTTTTTCAAGTGAATTAATTTTTATTTAAACCAGAATCAAAACAAAGCACTCAGAATTGAATTTTAAGGCGTTTAGAGCAATGCACATGAAATTGCTAAAATTGTAAACAGCAAATTGTTAAAAGTGGATTTATAAAACAATAACTAAGAACGTCAAATCAATTCACCAGGTGGCAGCTAATGGTGCTAGTTTTGGTTCACAACGTATTGTGAACTTCGATTAAACAATGAAGGTCCGTGTTATATGGAATTTCCAATTGGCAGGCAAACAGGCAAAATAGCATAAGCTGAACAAAATTGGTTATATAACAAACCCTTCAACCTACCCCCACCCTACACAATATAACGTTAACAAAACCGGAACCCACCCACCTACCCCTTGAGCGTTATATAATATGTGAACGGCCCCTAATATTCTCAGGTTATTTATTAAAAAAGGGTTAGTTCTTGACTTCTTGCAACATTATCGTCGACGCAACATGGAAGACAATTTCTTGAGGACGAACCTACATAATTATTTAATAGAATGGTGTTTCACAGACGTTCGAGTTGTTTGTTGACAGATTATGAAGGAACGGAACAGATGAGGATTGGACCCAACCCTAGGTTATATTGAACTTTGTTCTAGCATGTGAATAGCATGACGATGAAAACTTGAAAACTGGCACTATACGGGTGACTGATCATTTGAACAATTCTAGTGGTCAATGCCATTGACAGTGACGACAAAATGGTTTGACCTACTTTCAGGAATGTGGAAGAAGAAAAAGAAGAAGAAGAAGAAGAAGAAGAAGAAGAAGAAGAAGAAGAAGAAGAGAAAGAAGAAGAAGAATGCTGAAGGTACCAGTAGAAAGATAATAAGGTTCCTGTAGACAAAATATTTAGAATTTCTAGGGTAGACTATAGTATATTTAGGCTGCTACAGCTGCTTTGACTCAATTGACAATGTAATACAGTTTGGATAAAACACCTAAGAGTTTATAGAGGGGACGTCCCTTTTAATGGGCCGGTGGTCAAACAGCCCACCAGGCCAGCCAATCCATTTGGAACTTACAAGGAAAAACCTCAATTGGTGTTTTACTGTAGTCGAGTTCGATCCTCATAGGCCATTTGGCGCTTTGTGTGAAGTAAAGCTCGTTCAGGATGTTAATTTTATGAAAACAGCATTTACTTAGCATCATAAGAATGGCCAAATTGACATATAACAGCGATACCACGGAATTTGACGTAAATTAAAAAGGATGAATGTCGTTGATATCGCATTTATAGTGATTACTGAAACAGCAGTGTAGGCCTGCATGTAACGGTAGTTAGGTGATCTCAGGGAAAATGAACTGGAGAAAACCATGCAGATGTTAGCGAGAGGTATATGATTTGGTTCGGAGGTTGTGTGAATGTATGATTTATGTATATTTGTATCTATAACTAGAAATAAAAAATTCATATTCGTTGATTGAAGTAGTTTTTTGTATATGGAATGTTATACCACAAACAAACAAGACTTGGTGCGTTCATTTATGGTCGCTAACAGCATTGGAAAGAGGAGTAGAAAAGTCGAGTCAAGGCATTGAAATTGAAAGTGACGACACATCTATCGACAGCATCTCTCTTATCGGGACAGATATTCATGAATAAACCGCCTGTATCTGTCAGTTACGGACTGTCGCTCACATAATGAGGGGCCGACTACAAGAGGATGAAGGAAGAGGCCCAGAACAGAGAGAAGTGACGACATTGGACATTCGAACTTGTCGATAAGCCAGAAAACTATAGCAGAGGAAGAAGAACAAACAGGGTAATTAAAATCGCAAGAAAGGACCTGTAGGCGTCGGAATGAAAGGCAGACGAAAATAAATCTGCCACAAAGAAAACAACTCTATATTTAATGTTTGCTACATTTTTGCAAATGATGTGGAAATTTGTTTCTAGATTGCGAACCAATCGTTATTCCAAGACCGTATCTTGGCGTCTCACTGGGTGCAGAACCACACGCAGAAGTAACAAGCTACGAAGACTGTCAATGGTTATGTCTTGCCACACCTTCTTGCGTTTCTTTTCAAACCAGCACCTCAGACGTGTATTGCTGGCTACAGAATGACTGGACACAACTAGCGCCCACTAAGGGTCATCTCATCACCCTTGCAAGTGAATACATTGTGATGAAGAAGTGCTCAGAAGGTAGGACCAAGTGTTGTTGTGTCAAGTTAGATGTTGGGTACATTTCATTATCTGAGTAGCTTTCTTGTAGGAGAGCTATTGAAATATTTTGTTACATTACATATTATATGTGTTCAAAGTACGTATACATATATATATTGTATACTATATATTGTATACTATATATTGCATATTATACATATATACCCTTAATTCCAATTAATTATTATTCGGTACATTTTTGTAAGGCACTTACATACAATCGGCTACAGCCCAAGCCATTGATTCAAATATATTACCAATATCACAATTATTTTAATATTGCTGAGTCTGAATCTGATTGGTATCACAGAGGGACAGATATCAACCACTGCAATTTCGTCAGAAGAAAGCTCTGTATCATCTGAGTCATCTGACGATGAACCTAAATCACCCACTTTAATTTCGTCAGCTTCTAACTTCGTTTTTAAGCGAAACAGGGGTTTCCCCCGTATCATCTGAGTGGACTGACGATGGACCTATATCAACTACTGCAATTTCGTTAGAAGAAACCTCTGTATCACCTAAGTGGATTGGGGAATGATATCATCAACTACAATTTCGTCAGAAGAAACTCCCATACCATATAAGTCAACTTATAAATATAAACAATGACATAGTCATCAACGGACTTAAATCAAATGATGAAACATGGAACAATCATATTTAATAATTAGTCATTAAATTGCCTTCGCAGTCGTTTGTGTTTGTGTTAATTTCATTTCTATCAATGATGAAAATTAAGTATGAAGTCAACCTTAGACGTATTTCAGAATATGAAAAGTGAATCATTTCGCGGATATACTTGATTAAAAAAGACTTCAACCTATGACTTACCAGTTTCTCGTAATCGTCTATCGGATTTCTTGGATAGTGCAATGACCTCATAATAATTGTCTTATGTGTAGGACTAAATGCTTTCTACCTAATCAGCGCAGCCTTATTTTAAACTTGTTTCTTGATAGCTTCTGAATTAGATCAATGGCCTACAATACCGTGTGTTAGTTCGAATGGTTTATAACTCCATGGTGCAGATACGCTTATGGTGTCTGTACAAGATCTTCAATCTCCATTGCAGCCACCTGTAGCCATCTGATCTCACTGACACGTTATAGAATGAGTTTCGGGACGACTTGTGGCAGCAATTGTCTGTTACCATATTGATAACTCTCTCTGGTAGATTTCTCTCACCTCGATTTATTTAATTTCGGGAGTGTTTTCGCAGTTGTCGGGGTCATTCGATGTGTTTTCTATTTCACGCTCGTTTGAAGCCACTTTTGCTCCGCTAAACGTTTATAATAGTAAGACAGTTGTAAGACAATAATATGTGAATGCAAATTTCATCTACGATTAACTGAACATTTTGCACTAAATAGGGTTACAAGAATTGACTTGCAAGTCAATGCAATTGACTTGCAATGGAAGATAAAAAAATATCAAGATAGCTTATCTGTATCAGTGAGAAAGCAAGAATCTTTCACGAAGCTTTGAACATGAAAGAAACACACGGAGCTTGTGGTTAGGCCTAGCTTAAATTACTGCTGTCGGTTGATCGCTGTTAACGTCCACAATTAGCGCACTATTTTTAACGTCGATTAAATCTATAACGACAATTAGATTTTTGGCGCAGTCGTTGCTTGCACATTTTTTTTATTTTGACGAGTTATAAGAACTAGCACGATATAAATAGTCAATTTCAATTATTTACTTCGTCCGCATCATGCTGCATATTGCTTCCAGTTGAACGAGATTATTATTTTCCATTCCTTCTTAGTCAGGGTTTCTTTATGGTCGACGTCTCTGCCCCCATTTGAACTACCCTCCTCTTGTTTCCATGGTGGGGACTGGCTCTGCTGTTGTAAAGGATCAGAGGCAATGTAGCGGTTTAACATCAAAGGTTGAAGTTTTCCTTCCCCTTACCCTATTTCTCTCCCGATGCGCGACCTGGTCTCTCCATGCCACAACTCAGTCAATTGGTATGTAGTTTTTCAAGGTGGTTGTGTCGCCACTCACCAACCCACTACACACTGGTGAAGTTGCTGTTGTTGGTCCGCGACTGTTTATTCGTCGGGGTCAAGCCCCACTTATTTCGCAGCTATAGTAGCCTACAGCGTACCATTTTTACTGAGTGGCACTTATTTTATTCTCCGCCACCTGTGGACGCTCAGGTTTGCAGTACTGTCAGATCTGCAGTGTTTTAGGAATGTTTTAGCATTTCCTAACACCCAGGCCTTAAAGACAATATATTATGACCTCGACTCGGCTCATTTTTCAACCAGAGTTTGTTCGGATGAGATCCTTCTCCACCGCTCGTCCGTTTGAATGGACGCTACGCCATCTAGGGTAACCTTGCAAGGATCGTAATGACCAGAGATTTTAATCTCTACAGTAATCAGTCAGTATCAGGAAGCGAACTGATAGAGTAAAATAATTATGCCAGACATCGGTAATTCAGTTTAGTGGTCTAGTTCAGTGGTTCTTAAAGTCGTGGTCCGCGGACCACTGGTGGTCCGCAAAGCTCTAGTCAGTAGTCCGCGAAAAGTTTTCTTGAAACCAATTATTTGTACACTTCCTTAACACTAATTTAACATTAATTATTTTGTTTCATTAATTTAACAATCTCATATAATCAAATTAAAAACTAAAACGTGCGAGTACAGCATAGACTCATAAAGGCATAAGAGTGGCCTGGTATTGTGCCCACTGTAAGCAGATAAATGTATTGTTAATGTTTAATCTTTGTTTCGTTTCAGTTCCAATAGTCTTTGGAAGATGAGAGATAAATGAAATTAGTAGATGACGATTTGTAGCAGAGGATTCAATATTTTTTAACTCTTAATGCGAATTATGTAGGACAACAATATTATTAATTGTTAAATATTAAAATTTTAATAAATAAATAAAACATAATCATGAGTAAAAAGAAACAATCGCTTATGGACAGCTTTATGAACACAAATAAACAAATCTGCGCAAAGAAGCGAGACAACCCAGACAGTGAAACCATTCAGATAGTGAACCCATTCAGATAGTGAAACCGAAGGTAGAAAACGATACTAATGGCCCCGCAATCACTGTGAACAATACAGGCAAGTCTAAGAACCGTCTATTGAGACGAAAATATGATCCAGCATATTTAAAGAGTGGATTTTGTTTGTACAAGAGGCGAACCTTTGTGCATTATTTTTGGAGTGACACTCCGTAACGATTCGATGAAACCTTCAAAACTAGTCCGTCATCTAAAGTCAATTCCTCCAAATTACAAAGACAAACAAATTGATTTCTTCGAAAGAAAACGGAACGAAATATCTACAGAAATAGATTGCAAATTTCACCAAGATTAAAATCTTCTGTTTGGTTCACATCGCATTGCAAACGCTAAGAAACCTTTTAAAATAATGTTCATGCAAATGACCTCTTTTATTTTTTCATTGTACTTATATAATCACAACATCAAATGTTTACAACGCATCCCCAGAAGCCTTTATCGTGGGCGGGGAGGGGTGATTCGCGGCTTTGGCGCTCGCTTGTTCACTTAGACTTCGCTACATGCACCAACGTGTTCTCACGCTTGGTGTTAGTGGTCCGCACCAATTATTAAAAAGTCATTGCTGGTACCTGGCGTCAAAAGTTTAAGAACCACTGGTCTAGCTAACTAAACCTATGAACCACGAAAAATACGACAGTCTGACAAACGCTTTCGCAGAATGGACTGCGCTGACGACCCGTGCATATTGTTGACGATGAAGGTTTGTAGGACATGATGGTCATTAGGCCCGTAGCCAAGTGGGTACGAAAGGTGCGAGCGCATCCCTTCTCGATTTTAATGTAAGGTCCGCTAAATGGAGAGCTGGCTACGGGCCTGGACTGCATCTGGGAATCATTCGTACAAGTTGCCATCGAGGTAAATCATCTGAGCCCGTATCGGCGATTTATATGAATTGAAAAGCGAAGTAATAGCAAGGTGATGCTTGAAGCAACGTTTGTTGTCCTGCCTGCAGAGTGCAGACTGCCCTTCTTCCGTAGCGTATGATAACTATTAACTACATTGGACTGACTGGACAGTTGACACCTTATTGACAACATCTGAACGTCAATCGTTCGCCCTTTATAAATGTATTTATTAATATAATACCCTGGGATTCTTCATGTGTGTCACTCCAGTGGGCCAAATATTGAGCTGATCTTCAATATCATTCAAGTTCCTTGTCTAGCTGAGTAGTTTTACTAAATTGGACACAGTGTCTATTTTATTCTTATGGCGAATCCACAATTATCTGTTACGTATACACCTACAGTTGCATCCATAATTTTATTTTACACGTGTTATTCATTGTATACATAAGGTGAACAATAAGTTCGTTCACCGTTTTAAAACCTAAATATCTCAGTCAAAATGATTACGATCTCGAAAATAATTTGTTAGCAAGGATTGGTTGAATGTAACAAACGTCGCAGCGTCGTTCTTGTATAGCAGCTAACCACCTAATTAGGATTTAACGGTAGCTCATTCGACAAACCAGCTCAGTTAAAGCACTTGAGATGAGATGTAATCGGGGGTCGAGTGATGGTGAGGCAGGAGGACGATCGGGTAGAGCGGGTTGGCTGGATGATGAAGAGTTCGCGAAGATATTTAGGCTGGGAATATTGTATGGAGTTGTAAGTTAGTGTTAACACTTTGTACGCGTCAGTGTCTATTCTCGGTTTGTTTATAAATTTGCGCACTTTAGCAGCTATTCACTCAAAACCTTCGCCGTTCGCTCGGAGAACACCTCGGTTACTCAGTACAGGGTTTGGTACCCCAACAAGTGTTGAAATCAGATACTAACAGCATTTAAATTTTAAAAACTTTAGTGCTACATGAACTTTATTAGCTAGGAATATAGAGCTTAGTCCATGATTAAGTTTTCAGTTCTGGTTTTAATATTCCATAACATTAGGTCTGAACAATCTGAACGGAATTTAGTTATACTAAGAAATTTTAGAAATCGAGGCTTTTTATATTCAAAGATTATTACGTCATTGATTTTTTTTTAGCTGACACAGTGACTTTTTCACATATCCAGTACCACACACTTGATATTTCTCGGTATTTAGTAAGTACGTGACTAATAAAATGCCATCTTGACGATCATAGGATAATCATATAAATAAATGTATAAACAGGCTAATGTGGATTTCATAATTAGATAGGTATCTTTGCGTACGTACACATTTTTCGTTATCTGCGTACGAGCACATCTTTCAGAGTCCTTCTCCCTGCCATAGGCACCCGTACGCAAAATCGCCGAGTCCTTCCCTCACTGCATTCTTATTAATTATGTGGACTGGATGGGCCCCAAATGTTAATGATGCGTGTCTTCCGAGAAACCGTCACTGTAATATGATGGATACATTCCACCCTCGTTGATTATTATAAACCAAAATTAATAACCAATTGCGATGTTAAATATTGAAATTACAATTGTTTCTCAGCAATCCTACTTAATCAGACTTCAATTGACCCAGACTTTTTCACCAATCCAGTACCATGCGCCTGCACTATGAAACAGTCTTATCAATCCATCTTCTACTTACTTATAATATTTTTCATCATTCCAACTTCTATTTGAGCTAGGATCAGTTTCATCAATCAAATTTCCATTTACGTACGGACACGTTCCCGAAGGCAGCATGCAGGGCTATAGGCCTACACGTTCACATTTGGCAATTATCATTGCTCGAAAGTTTAAGTATGGGCGACGTTTTAAAGTTGACAGCAGCACCACCTTGCGACTTTCATTATATGATGATGGGCATAATTTATTTGATCATAGGCATGATTTATTTTTTCGTCCTAAGACGACCAAAGTATCATTCATATCGCATCGGAGCGGCATCTTCTAAAATAAAATATGAGTTTTGTTTCTTTCCAGCCGCCGCCGTATCCTATCCTCCCATCGTCTCCTCTCCTCATCCCATCCACCATCCTCAACTTCCCTCCTCTGCACTGCCATGACCTGCCCTACCCTCGCTTGCCATTTCCATTCCTTCCCCTCCCCATTTTCTAAATTAAACGAGTCTCATTCATAGCGTAAGACATTAGTAGCATCTCATGACTGCAGCATAAAATGTTTCCTTCATGACAGACAGACAGACAGACAGACAGACAGACAGACAGACAGACAGACAGACAGACAGACAGACAGACAGACAGACAGATAGACAGACAGACACACAAACATTTCTCATCTTTTGTTACAATAATAATTTTGGGTGAATTGAAACATCTCTGCAAACATACATTTTTTCAAGTCTACTTTAAGCAGTGACTGAATTGTCGAGGGTTGGGAGGGTTCAACTCCCTCCAGTTAATTTTTCAACCCCGCCAGTTTATTCTACAAAATTAACCTTGAGGTCAAGCTAACCCTTAGATCAGCTTTCAGTGGCACCCACGGTCCCACATCCACAGTTATCCTCTGCAATTTTGTCCGTATACCGAGTTTAGGTTCGCAAAAATTTGGCCTATAGTTGGGATATTTGAACCTCAACCCCTCCAGTTCAAGTTGGACAATTCAAATCCTGACTTTAAGGAATATAGAAAGATGCCAAACTCGGTAGATTCTTCCTAACAGCTAAGATTGTGTCTGCTGTTATTCCACCATCTTATCCTTAATGGTTATTTCTGTGAATTTTTAGGAAACAGAATTATTACTAAATCGTCTGGGCGATTATTAGTTACATGGTTCACATCTATTTTCCTACTAAGCAAGACTAATGTTACTATAATATTACTAATCGTGTGTTATTCAGTCCAAAATCGAGCGAAATTAATTATAAAGCCGAGTTGGATCTCTTTCTCATGCTGCGTTTCATGCTTTTTATAACAAACCTGTTGTGATAAATTATAAAGGAAAACTATAAACCAAAAAACCAAAATAAAACCAAGTAAAGCCAAAAGGCCAACTTTTGATTTTAAAGAATCTTGGTGTTTTGCACCCCTGAGTAAAACTAACAACCTTCTTCCGATTGCATATAATGAGCATTATTGCAGCTCTTTTATGTAAGTTTTCGAAACTCATGCCAAACCTGATAAGCTAGTTCCTATCATAGAGCCCTAGGCCCACACGAGCACCCAAACATGACATCATCTACTTTCATAATTCTCTTAATCATGAATCATAAGACTCTTTATAATATCAGTTGTCACAATAGCTGCTGTAAATACATTGGTAAGAAGTTACCCATGAATAATTAAAATACAGCAAGCTCCGAAAGAAATAACCCACTTGCTGTGAGTAAGGCGAATTACAATTTTCATGAAAACAACGCATAATTGGCGGTGGGTGGATAAACTACGAGTAAAATATACTAGATTGCTATTGAAATTCAGCAGTCGAAGGCCTATATCCTTCCGGAGTGTGAAGAACTTTCTATTGTCCTTTCAGGAAAACAAAGGTTGGTTAAGTACATGTTGTTTAGACAGAGAATTTATTTTCTGCACGTCCCTAATCGTCTATGATCACTTATGGTCTATCTTTGACTTCTTATATTGAAAGTTGCATATTGTTTACTCTGCATCGTTATCGGAAGCATCGAGTGGTAACAATTGACGAAGAAATTTTAGGTAAAGTAGACTCCGTCTAAGCAATAGGTTTAACTCTTGCATAGTTTATCAAACGGAATCCTGTCTAGCTGTTATTAGGTGTAAGAAACAAATTCATATTTATAAAGACCAATCTTCTGACATTGGCCATTAAGCCTAGCTTTTGAATAATATTATCATGATCATTGTTTAAAATCATTTAATGCCCGTAAATATGTTCTTTTGCTATTGTTTGTCTGAGAACGTCACTGAAAATGGACCTTTAGGGACTATGTAAGAATTTTTCTGAAATGAACATACTTAAAATTTAACAACGAATTTAATCTTTCATCAGTCAAACGAGAATCCAAACGACACTTTTTGCAATGCAGTTGAAAAATACTTGTGATCAGGCAACATTGGTATTGTGCTTAAGTTTCTGTGTTCAGTCATTTTTAGAACGTTTGGTGTCTGTGTAGCTTACTTTCATCGTAATACGAATGTTCACAGCTTTGGACTACTTTAATTACGATCTCAAGCCACACCAACAGTGTGCATTACCACATTCCTTGCCTAGAATTCATGTAGCTACCGTATTTTGACCCATTTAATTATTGTAGCTCAGATAATGAATAGGCCTAGAGTTTCTCTGTAAACGGGATCTTTTTTTAAATACTGCACCGTCTTTGGGCCGGGACCCTTAATGGAAAATAATGTCAACCCCGGCCAACTCGTACGTAAGCAGAAGATTCTTTTACATTCACGATTCCTCAATGACATAATTCTGCCTGTTTTCAGCTGTGGCATTATTGTATATGCAGCATAGTAAGGTGTATCGCGATATTCCAGAAATGTCTCCATGATATATAAATACAATTACAGTGTCTTTATCACTCAAATTGCTTCAAAGGCATTACACGTTAATTTGACTATATCTTCGAACAAATTTGATAACAGATTGGTCAACATCACTTCAAGATGGAAAGAGGATCAATCTGTATTCTATGCATATTCATCTGGTACCATGCTCAGCATGTCATTTCCGAAAGTCCGGATGAGCAGCTATTCTATTTAAGTGAGAACATTTTCAATTCGTTACTAAAAGCCTATTCACGAATAGCGTTGTAGTCAACTAAGCTACAACTCATTCATCAATGTTGCATTACATATTGGTCTATATCATATAGTGTTGCAGTCCACAATATTATTATCGAAGCAATGGATGTAACAAGTTAACGACGACCTGCGTTGGTTTCTCATTCACATTTAGTCCTCGCTCGTGGCAAAAGTGGCGATGGCTTATGCATAAAGTTACACAACAGTCAGGCTGATGCGAAGTATCGTTTGGACCGAACAGTCCGCGTAACAGAGCGACCGCTCTGACCAATCGACCACCGTGCCATACACTTTGGCAGCTATGTGCATCAGTGCCCCCAGAACATGGCCGAGGATCTCCTCGCCATGTAGCAAATCGTGCTATGACTGGCCCCAGATCATTTTCGTTGGCAATGTAACCTGGGAGCACAGTCGTCGTTGACCTCTATCTAGCTCTGCAAGAGATTGCCTTGTAACCTTTCTGGGACTCCATAATCGCCAGCGATTAAACACCTTTCTATTCGATAGATTAGACTACATTCAGAATAAGCCACCTTCAGTATTTAGTTGGTTCTCATGAAGCCAATTAGTCATTATTCGCTTTTACACAGTCAACAACAGATTCATAAATTTCCTGAATCAAATGTCCAAAAACAATTCGTTCAGTGGCAGGTCATTTTGACAATTTCAGGGCAGAAGTTTGTGAACCAACCGGACTGTAGACCAATGTTTGAAATAAGACATTTTGGATACATTTCCTCCAACGCAATTGCACAACCATCAATCACCACAGATGACGATTGCGGCTCTACCTGTATTAAAGATGAGAATTGCATGTCTTATCAAATCGACTCAAGACCGGGAGAAACACTTTGTCGCATACAATCATCATACTCAATTGAGGATTTGAAAGGTCCATTCGGTGCAGCAGATGTGAAAGAATATGTATTCACTGTAAAATGTATCAATGACACCATTGAAGGTAATTTTATCATAACGATGTCATACTTCAAATGTGGCGTAGAGATGGCTGAACAGTAACACGCTGGTCCGATGTCCAGAAGGACGCTTTAGATACCCTCTAGGCCCGTAAGGTTGACTAATCGATCCATTCGCAACATGGCGATGCTAAGTGGGTTAGTATAATTATTATGAGAAGCAGCCCTCCATTTTCCGTAACAAGCTTTTAGTCGGGCTCCCACCCTCACCCCTTCGTTGCCTAAAGACTTTCATATTTCCTGGAGGTTGTCACGCTGAGAGCGCTTCTGATTAGCTAAGACTGTAGGAAGCGCTATACAAATGACCAGATACGATACTGGCGATACAGTTATATTCGGCCTCTGTTATACTTGTTATCATATGATAGCCTGTTACTTACATTACCATGTAATCCTGCTATCATTTGTCAGCTTGAATTGAACTAATCTAAATAATAACAATTTTTATAACAACAATAATAATAGCATCACTGACATCGTTATTATAATTCCAATCATTATTAATATAATTATTGTTATAATTATTTTTCAAACAACACAATAGCATCATCGATATTATTAGGCCTATATTAATGTATTTTTATTTATGTTTTTTATTATTAGTACGAATGATAATAATATTTTTTATTGTTAATAATAATGATAATAATTGGAATTATAATAATAACAATTCGTTCCAGAAAACCTCTCTCCGGAGAATAGTTTATCAACCCGTTGGATCAGTATTTACCTCTAGTAAAAAATGATGATAATAAAAACAATAATAATAATAACAACAACAATGACAACAATGATAACAACAGTAATAATAATAATAATATTAAATTAATGGTAGTTACGAGCTTAAGAGACACGAATGGTGAGTAGTTGTGCTCATGCATAGTTTGTTGGCAATATCTACCTTGAGCAAAAGAAATTAGAAAATATTTTTTTTAAATACGCCGCCCTACATGAAGTCATAATTGACAAAATTGAATTGGCTCAGGTTAATGCTGAGCGTCGTCAATTACTGCAACGATAATATTGAGAAATCAGTTTTATTATTCCTCACAACGCTAGGTTTTGACAATGTAACCAACAAATAAATACCCATAACCAAATATTTTTAGTATTTACTGACAATTCATCAGAAAAGCAAGCATATTATGTACAACAATTAAATACAATAAGCGATTGACAGCGAGCAATAGGAAAAAGAGTCAAACCCTAAAGGGACCGTGCATGGGACGCTAGCCAGGTTACTCATTGCGTAGGTGGTTGATATCGGTGATAGTTATAATAATTAGCCATTAGTTTATTTAATGAAAGAGACTTGATTAGTGAACTAAACAATATCTTACAAATCGTAAGTAAATGGCATAGCATTCACTAGTTACAAATGTGCATGGTGATTTATGAAAGATCTCCCGTTAAGAGGCTTGGCATATTTGACTGTGCCAGTTAAGTTCTTCATCATTAGGTTAGAATGCACTGAATTAAAGATTTAAAGATTTGGGCGGTTGCAACGACAGTTTTACGATGCTATTCTGCTTGTTTTGGTACTTAGAAGCTCAAATAACTTTTTTAAAAGTCACAGTAATATACAATACACTGACAATATCAATAGCGTGTTAATTCATCTGTGTTGAAATCATTGGAAGAGGCAGGGTTATCCAAGCGGATTGATTTCCATTTAAAGCATAGTGTTGTGCTAGCCATTGCTAAATTCAACAAAGGTAAGCTCATCGATAAATTTTGTACATAATTATTATATTTTATGTCATGCGAATATAGAAACATGTACCCCTCTAATCGAGGTTCGACTTCGTAACTGGAACTCTTATCGTGCACTTGAACAACTGTCAGTGAAGTCGGAAATGGAATGCAGGTCACTGTGTTTAGAGGATCAAGACTGTGTGTCGTATCAAATAGATTCCATATCAGGCCATCCTTTATGCTACATACAAAAAGACCCGGGTGCGTTCACTAAAGGGCAGCTATACATGGGAACGGATGTTAAAGAATACTTCGTTGTTGATCGATGTCTTGATAAGTATAGAGTCTCTAACAATGAAGGTTAGTCCTCGATTTGATCAGTCTGCATTGCTGTAACACATCACAATTCATGGAAGTCTCTGCGCTCTTCAGAAATTCTCAAATGGCGATATATATATATATATATATAGGCTAAGTTACCAAGACCCATAAATACATGTGTGCACGCATGCGTACTATGTACGTTCATAGCGCATACATCGTACATGTATCTATACATGTCTGCAGAGATGCGCACTATATAACTGATATTGCGCCACCTGGCTCAAAATGATCTGTATTATTGCATTCTATGTTTGACAATGCACTGGCGTGTGTATTGTTCAACTCGCAGTAATTATATTCTCCGCTTGAGCTCAAAATAACTGCAGAGAAAAGTCAGTGATGATGTCTGTATACTCTGTGAAAGATTTGGTTGTTGATTGAAACAGGACGGAAACTAGAATAAAGTTCGTCAGAATTATAATAATTTATTCTATAGAGAAGTAGGCCTACATGGTAAATGTGTTAAGCGTAAATTAAAAGTAAATCTTCGACTGCGTTAATAAATAAACATTTCTATTTGTAATCGGTATGGTACATACAATGCATTTGCACACAAGCATTAAGCTGTTTTCGATTGATCGTAATTACTGCAAGTAATTCTGACGATTGTAGGCTGTTCTGCGGTTTTCAAGAAATTGCATGAAAAAGTTTCGAAAATGGCGACACGCACACCCTTTATTACAACAGAGCAATTATGTAGACTGAACTGTCTGTTTGCGCCCAACTGTGTGTCTTACCAGATAGACAGGAAGCCAGGTTCAACATTCTGTTCACTACAAACGAACGGAGACAACCTAGAAAAGAATGGACTCACCGAGCTTGACTTAGTTACTGAATACATTCTTGTCGATTCCTGCACAGATGAGTCACAGGCGAATACTACTCCAGGTTTCCAGTTATTAATATTCTTATAAATCAATAATCATGGGTTAAATCTTGCAACACTATCGGGAACACATGTATGGAAGACAATGTCTGGGGAAGGAACTTATGGACATATTTAAAAAATATGATGTGAATTCATTGATGATACGCATTCAAGGATGTTACGGTTCCAAAAATATTGTAAATCAAAAATAATGAATTCATAGCTATTACTTCTCATTGATATTATAGATTCATATTAGATCTCATAGATATTATGAATTCGTAAATACTAGGTTGGCCTACTTAGAAATGTTCGTTTGTCAGAGATGCATATATCAAAGTCGCCTGTTCACAGTTTTAACCCTTAACGACCAGCGTGTATGGTAAAGTGTAAGGCATAATTAATAACGGTGGTAGTTTATGAGTTAAATTAATGGGACAAGTGAAGGTCGTATGAAACCTTTTCTATAGTCTATGTACAGAAACTACGACGACGACAATTATATTGTAACCTTCTTGAGGACAGGGCAGTGACGGTAATACGTTTTGACTTCAGCAGGATGTAAATCTCGGAATGCTGAAGGTGTCAATGAAACGCAAATAAGGTTTCTGTTTAATTAGGATAATTAGGACCTCGAGGGAAGACACCTATTTGACTAGATTAATGGTACCTTGACTCATAATCAACAACGCATTACAGTTTCGACAGCTTCATAATTATTGCAATCGCTGTTTTGATGATCGCTGTTTTGAAACAGTCGCGTTTTGTGCATCGCTATTTTGTGATCGCGGTTATTAACGTATACCGTACATCTTTAGAGGCTTTGGGATAGGCGTATAGGCCTACATGCGGTGCACGTGTGACGGAAATTCCAAACTGCTAATGTGAGGTGGGTCATAGATGGTGATCTTGAGCTGACAATATATAAAATATTGAGTTGAAGTGCAATGCTCGGTTCTTGAGTTTTGAGAGAATAGAAATAACTATATTTCAAAAACTATGGACGTTGTGACGTGTTAATGGCAATAAAATTAACGCATACGTCCTTTTTAAGGACACCACACTTTTCACAATATTATAATGGAATTTATCTGTTCCCTGTAACGCATAGCGTTCTTTTTAAAGTACACTTTTTTCCATTTCTTTTCCCCCCAAATTTTGTAGCACTTGATCTCTTATTTTTTAGTCTGAAGACATATGATAATAAATAGCACCGTGGAAAAATTATGCATTAATGGGTTAACTTTCCACCCGAATCTGGCTATATATATATATATATAAAGAAAAAGCAGAGCAGTCCTAGAATGGCTCAGTTAATACATGAATATGAGAGAGGTGACTGGTACTTCGGCAGCGTCTTTCCTTTAGAGATTGACTTTCCTGATTAAACAATCAGCTACTTACTGTGAGTAGTTGAAATCTTTTGTCATAGAGACTCAATGTAAGTCTGACTAAGACCTCGGAGTGAAAAGCAGACGAACAACAATCCGTCACTAATCTCAATGCATGAGAAAATGTGAAAACTTTCGAAATTAAATGTTTGCTAAATAATGTGACTTGTTTATAGATTGCAAACCGATCGTTATTCCAAAGCCGTTTCCCAAAGTCTCATGGAATGCCGAACCGCATGCAGAAGTAACCAGTTATGAAGACTGCCAATTGCTATGTATTGCCACACCTACTTGCGTTGCATTCCAAAATTCATCTACAGGCGTGTATTGTTGGATACAGAATGACTTTACACAACTAATGCCCACTCATGGTTATCTCAACCAACTTGCAAGTGAATACGTTGTGATTAGGAGGTGCTCAAAAGGTAGGACAAAGCGCGGTTTTGGCAATAACAGCTTTCCTAAAGGCGCTGACTATTTATTACAAGAGGCGCGGATTTCAGTCGAAAATGATCTGTGTAGATTTTCTCCCGATTCTAGTTCGTTGAATTATTATCGCGATGTTGCACCCTTAATTCTCCACGGTCATCCGTACGAGCATTAGTCTGTTTCTTTGGTTTCATCGAAAGTATACATGCTTCCGCTCACGGCCTTCTAAATCTCTACTTAGAAGACCGTGGTTTCCGTCTCTGTCCCTGTCCCTGTCTCTGTATCCATCTGTTGTCGACTCTGTGTCTGTCTGCCTGTCTCTTTCTCTTATGCCACATTATAAAGCGAGTGATTAAAATCATCAAAGTGAGCATTGCCGTTATTTCTTCACATAATTTCTTCATCAATGCCGGGACTGTATTTAATTGATCTCGGAGAGATCAATTGTCTCTCGGAGAGAGACAACTAGAATCAAATGTTTGACCTTCTATAATCTATAATGGCTGTGCAATTTTAATACGTCGACCACAGTGAAGTGATTTCTGTACAAACAATTTAACCTTTTTTGAAATTACAGGACCTTCAGCACAGATGACGACACCTGGTGTCATTGGAACCGTTTCATATACTACAACGTCGTCACTACTCACACCTGATAAGTGTTCCAATCATGACGTCATTTTTGCTATCTGCACAATGGGAATAATTTCAGGAGACCTGGAAAGCGAGGAACGGCTTACAGCATTGAAATCTTTTGTTACAGATGTTATTTCCGGGCTGAAAGTTGCATCCAAAGCGGACCAGGTTGCCTTAGTGACATTCGAAGACAGCGCTTATGTCGATTTCTATCTTAATTCCTACGGCGATCAAACCTCATTATCGGAAGCAATTGCTAGAATCGGATGTCACAAATGCGTCGATAATGATACGAGCGTAACTTCTGCGTTGGCCATCATTAAGGAAACGGTTCTAACGGAAGCTAAAGGATATCGTCCTGATGTTTCTCAAGTAATCGTTCTCATAATTGACAGATCGTGGACCATTTACATAAACGAAACAGGTGTGCTCGCTAGTGGCTTTCAAAAGGCTGGTGCTTACATAATTCCGATCGGCGTAACAGATGCGCTCGACGAGGATGATGTCCGGTCCCTAGCGACTCCGACCCAGAAGGGAGACCCCCAGGAGCTGCTGTGGGCTGATGATTATGCTTCTTTAAATAAGCTAGTTCGTAAGGTTCAACAAACTATCGAAACCATTGCCTGTTAGAAAAAGACAGACTTTGAAGCATTTTACCAGAACCGGATTCTGAAAGTTATTAGATATCTGAAGTCAGACACAAATGTGTGATGAACAATAAAACTCAGTTCTCAACCATTAAGCTTATAAGTTTTCGTTCGTGATGTTCACCCTAATGTCTTGCTACAATGCATTACATTTTAGTGACAAATGAATCATTATTAAAAGGGGACCGAGCGACTTTTGCAGATGGCTGGTAAGGTCAGTTCCTCATTGTCAGCAAGCATCATTAAGGCCAGGGTAGATAGAGCCTCTGAGTAGAAATCTTGAAGAGGCGCTATATAAAAACCTGACTACATTACATTGCTTTACATTACATTACATTGTCATTCGATCCCCAACCGCAGTCAAACTGATGAAGTGACACGCCATCCACCCTCCTGCGAATGTCATTAGTTCCCCAAATATATAATAAGTTCAGCAATCAACATGCGTGCCAGGTGCTAGGTAGGCTCTACTGGTCTGAAGTGGCCTCGGTACATATATTTCTTGTTCTTCTACTCGCCGTTCTGTTTTTTCATGCATAGATTTTTTTTATATTTCTTTTGTTCCATTCTTTATTGTTCTTATTGCAGTCGGTCTATTTTCGTTTTTATTATTATTATTATTTCTTTTTCTGGTTCTTTTGGTCTTTTGGTTGCTGTTCTTATTGTTCTTGTTCTTCTTGCTCCCATATTATATTTGTTTTCCTTATTCTTTTCTCTGTTATCGTTGTAATTGTTCTTATTATAACTGCTCTCTGTTTATTCTTATTGTTCTAGTATCTTTCGTTTTGTTCTCGCTTGTCTCTTCCTTATTCTTCTTGTTAACGTTTTACTGCTCGCTCTTCTCGTTCTTATATATCGTTCTTCTCTGTTGGTTCTTGTTCCTTTTTTCCTGACATATGAGTTCCAATTTGGGTTGAGTAAGGATAGCATGTGCAGTTCTTGAACGCGATACAACAGGAATTAGGACAGACGACAGGTGATGCTATTTGATGACAGCGGACAGCTTGCCATACTAGTCCGTCGCAAGTTATAGGCCTATTGGATGATGCTGCGGTCATCACTCGAGCCACTGGATATGTATACGAAAGCCTCAATTGGTCAAAGAATCTCTATTCGGTTAATGGGTAATTCAAAGACAATTCTCGCAATTCAAGATTACTCCGGTTTCAGGATACCGTACAACTCTTTTGATCTGAGAATCAATCATTAAGCTCAAAACCTGTCAACCGTTGTGCGTAAAACAATTCTTCGTAACAGCTGTTCGTTAAGCACAATCCTTCACAAAACAGTTAGTTATTTGTGCATGCAATTGGGTATAACACAATATTCTTCGTCAGGGTATATGGTGGATGTAGGCTCCTGTATAAACTATTCCCAGTAGCGAGTGCGAATTATAGATTTCAGATATCAGGCCTACGGGTAATTATTCCAAGTAAATAAGTATATTCTTTAATCAAACGTCTGCAAACGCACGACGTGTACAAATAAACAGGTACGAACAATACATCTGTGCATTAAGTGTGCATTAAAAGTAAAAATATGGTCATCATATTTTTAAAAGCGATTCAATTTCAAATAAATATTAGCTGTCTATAAGGTTCACGTCTTGGAAAATGTAAATATTATTTTGATTCAATAAAACAGATAATTTCAAATGTCAGGACCGCAACCTGAATCCAACGACGGTTCCTAATTTTAAATTCCAGGTAGTTGCTAATACGTTGTAATGACCATATACAATTTCTTTATAATTTCATAGAAACTGTAATATTCATTAAAGTGTGTACAAAATAATGCATCATGGATATGTTTTCGGTTTATAATATTTATTAAAGGTTTGCTACTTACTTAGAGCCTACAATTAGTTATGTCAGCCACCGTAACCGCTCTCGGCAAAATCGAACATCATTACATGGGTAATTTTAACATAGGCCTAACATAATATAACAGAAAATACTCTCTTATTACTAAGAATCAACACTGTGGCGTGTTTTATGATTTATACCAAACTTTAAACAAAGTCCCACAAAGAATTGTTGTATGCGACGAAATGCTTGACAAAGAAGTGTGTTACGAAGCATTAATCTCACGAAGAAATGTTTACGAATATTTGTTTCACAAAGAACTATTTACGAAGAATTTACCTTTAACTCTCCAGCAAAGCGACGATAAGAACCACAGCATTGCTGTGCTATTGTATCTTTTAGTGTAACCTAAGAGAGTAAGAATAAGATATTAACTGAAGGTTTCTTGAGCACAACAATGTCACAGCCGCAATTTGGATCCAATAGTCCTGCTTCTTAACTATTATTGGTCTAGCAAAAATGACGTTGAAACTTAACCACGTTGCTTCTCAAATGTAGAATATTCAGTGGCGCGTTTACCTCTAGGCGCACTAGGCACTCGCCCAGGGCCCCCAAATCTCAAGGGGCCCCCAAATGATAAAAACATTAAATTCAAAAGGTGAGTTAATGTGAATAACGTCTCGGACCCAAATGAATGATAAACAACAAAACAACAAACAAACAAAATTCTTTTTATTGACCTCAACTAAAACATTTGATGATTAAACAGAAATATTATAATATGCAAGGTACAATAGGGGGAAAGACCCAAGAAGGACCGAGGTCCTGTAGGCGGGGTCACCCATGTTAAGAGAAAAAGCAGTCAAAGGGCGGAGGTCGATATATAGATAATACTAATAATTGCTTAACTAGTTAACTATTACATCATAGTCTAGCTAAATATTTAAATAACCACGTTGACTATGTCATATTTTATAACAGTGAACTATTATGATACATTATATTTATGAATGATATTAAAACGTAGTATCAAATTTGATTACATTCAAGTGAAGTCAATAAGAAGTTCTCCCGCACACTCGCCTTAAAGGTATAAAGATTTGGTATTGCTTTAAATTTACCTGGAATGTTATTCCATAACTTAGCACCAGAAAATGTTATGGTGAATGTTCTTGTGTTAGTTCTGGCATAGATAGATCTGTATGAGGAGGAGGAGGATGAAGGGCGCAGACAATAAGGGTTAGCATCAGTTGGCGATATAAAGTAATTATTGAAGACCGGAGGTAATTGATTGTTGTATTTGAACATAAATTCAGATATTTGACACAACGTTATTAGTTTTAACTTAAGTAATCCTAGCTATATGTATATGTGGTCAACCCGAGATAAAGGAGGATAACCAGCAATGAAGCGAACTGCTCGGTTTTGGAGGATAGTTAGTCGCTTCAGCCGAGAGGGGGAGTTGGATCCACAGATAATATTGCAGTAATTTAGATAAGGGCGTATCATCGTATAATATAAGCTTTTACGTATATTTGTTGGTAAAAGGTAAGCTACTCTAGATAGTATCCCAAGACTTTGGCAATTTTTGTTGAGATGTTGTATATGAAGTCGTTCCAAGTTAAGTGATTATCAATCAAAACACCAAGAAATTTGATTGAGTTAACTTTCGGTACTGGTGTGTTGTTTATTAACAGAGGAATTTCAATTAGGGGCAATTTCTTACGGTGAGAGCTGAATAGTACGTAGTTTGTCTTTTTAATGTTTAAAGATAGTTTGTTGGCTGCAAACCAATCATTTATATTTACAAGCTCATGGTTTAGCTGTTCGACCAATTTTTCATAGGACTTATTAGATGCACATATGTTTGTATCATCTGCGAACAAGTAGAAATGGAGTGCAGACGAAGCATTTGGAAGGTCATTTATAAATAGTAAAAATGTAAAGGACCCAGAATTGAGCCCTGCGGAACACCATGTTTACTAGGTTTAGGGAAGATAAATGATTATTACATTTGACTTGTTGGTATCTACCAGTTAGGTAACTGCGGAACCAAGACAAGGTGACACCGTGTATGCCTAAATTTTCGAGTTTAAGTAACAATGTGTCATGGTTTACCGAATCAAAGGCCTTTGCTACATCCACGAAGATGCCAATGGCATATTCATTTCGATTGATTGCAGCAGCGATAGTATCTTGCACACTGAGAAGTGACATTAGGGCGGAGTGGCCATGCTGAAATCCATGCTGAGATTCATAGAGTATACCTTTGGTAGCTAAATAATTATATAAGCGAACATACATCACTTTTTCGAGCAGTTTGGAAAAGTAGGGCAATATTGAGATTGGTCGGTAATTGGCAATTTCCTCACTGTTGCCTTGTTTATAAATTGGAGTGACTTTGGCTACCTTTAGTGGACCAGGTACAATGCCAGTAGTCAATGAGCAATTTATTATGTCGGCCAAAGGTTTAGCAATAATAGATAGCAAGGGCTTCATTACAGAGAGATTTAAATCGTCCGGGCCAGTACTTTGGGTGGTTTTCAAAGTTTTGCTCAGGGAAATCACCGCTTCTGCCGAAGTTGGATATATTGCAAAAGAAAAGGGGCTGGTCGGGTTTAGGTTTGTTGCTGGTTTGTTGGGCGATGGTATTTTAGCAATTATATCATCTGCTATATTGGTGAAATAATTATTAAACAGTTCAGCCATATGAGCGTTATCTGTGATCTTAGAGCCATTAGAGTTAACAAATTTTATTAAAGAGTCGTTTTGCTTCGTATTGAGAATCGAATTTATGGTTACCCATGTATTTTTTTAAATCTTTACTATATCTGGTAAATTCAGAGAAGTAGAAAGTTCTTTCGAACTTCTTACATAATGATTTGAATCTGTTTTTATAAGCAGTATAGTTGTCCCTATTTTCTGGCGTTGGGCTATTTATAAAAGCTAAATAGAGTTTGTTTTTAGTCCTGGTTGACTTGTAAAGGGCAACCGTTATCCATGGTTTTCTATAGACAGTTCTATTAACTCGCTTGGGCTTAATAGGAAAATCAAGATTATAGGCCGTTGTAACCTTGGAATTGAAGAGTTCGTAAGCCAGTGATACGTCCTATCACAGGCCTCTATAGTACTACTCCAGTCACACTCAGCTAAAACTAACTTAAAACGCTCTCTAGAAAATGAGTCAAAATGTCTGGATGAACTGTTGGTAGGGCTTGCAAGTCTCATAGGGGTTAAATCAGCCTATATGAGAACCGGGAGATGGTTAGATAGATCCTCCGCTAATATGGTCGGTTTTATAATTTTAGAAATGCAGTTAACAAAAATGTTATCAATAAGTGTAGCCGATGAAATAGTAATTCCAGTGGGTTGGGAGATAGTTGGCAGAAAATGAAAGGAGGTCATTATGTTATAGAAAATCCAAGTTAGCTTATGATCTTGAGATTTAAGTAGATCTATATTAAAATCACCAAGTATAAATATATCCTTAGCCTTGGATTGGATAGCTGATAATAAGATTTCCCATTCTTGGTTGAAATTATCCATACAGCTACCGGGTGGTCTATAAACCGACCCAGCAATGAACTTTGAATTATCCTCCGTCAGTAAACAAATGAACAAGGATTCATATGTCGAATGGCTGTAACAGGAAGGTGGCAATTGGAATAGACAATAGGTTAGGTTCTGCTTTATAAAGAATCCAGAATGATAACATAAACTACAAAATAACATCTCAGGGAGCCCTCAAACGAAGGAAAACATTAAATACAACCTGACATCTCAGAGGGCCCCAAATGAATGGAAACATTTCATAAAAAATAACAACTCAGAGGCCCCCAAGTGATGAAAACATAAATACAAAATAACGTCTCAGGGGCCCCTAAATGAATGGAAAAATTTCACACAAAGTAGGCTAACATATAAGGAACGTTGAGGGACCCCCCGAATTAATGAAAATTTTCATACAAAATAACATGTCTCACGCCTGAAATATTTTAGATACAATAATTTATATTCTCTATTTTTGCTGCTAAGCATTCCCATGACAAGTGTATAATGTGGTAATTCATAATTGCTTTGTTAATGTGAATATCAATCGGTTCGATTAGCTGTGTTGGTAAGAGCGAAGGATGTGTGTTATGAGCCTCTTCGCCACCAGAAGCTGGCTCACTGCTTAATTAAGGAAAACATTATTTTTAGTGACATTTTTTAATAAATTAAGTTGCGTACTTCGATATTTGACGTGATGACGTGACGTCACATATCTCAGACTCCATCCCCTTCGTCACAAATCGTCACAGATGTATGACCCCTCCGATGGGTGCGTGATGGCCCCTTAGACTCAGTATATAAATTCAGAGGGCCCCAAAATGTTTGCGCCTAGGGCCCCGTTTTCTGTAAACGCGACTCTGATAATATTAAGTTAAAACAGTTTCCGTCAGCATCGCTTCTTTCTCCCTCTTATCCAGCACTATATAATTAGGGAATGGTTTCAATAGTCGAATAAGCAATTCAAACAAGCAAGCCCTATGAATGGTGTTGTGTTGACTATTGAAAATTGAAGTTGTTCAAACCATGAAAACTTATGTTCATACCTCTGTAGCCACGTCATTATCTATTCCACCTTAGATGTGCCAATCGACATTGAGCCAACACATGTTGGCCTATATGTAGTAGATAGAGGAAATTCTTGGGGAAATTCCCAAAGAGTGGTATCTGCATGTTTCGTCTCAATGCGAAAAGAGCATAAGCTGGGATGTATTAAAAAGCGATGACTGATATTGCTTAGCAATCGCTTACGGTTTGACCATATTATGTTTACTATTCTCCATTAAATCATATATCGATACAACAGATGACTATTATGATCTCCATTTGATCAGTGCTTAAAGTGTAAAACAGGAGTGCCTGGACGCTAGAGGAGCCGTCCATAAATGACGCAACGCAATTTTGGACAATATTTCAAATTATTATAGTAGAACGAAGAAAAATGGAAAAATTTAATTGCTTATAATGATTACAATCTTATGCATTCCTCACGATGAAAGACTATCAGAATCATAATTAGTGCTGTTTAATTGTGGTAAAAACTACTGCTAATTAAGTGAAACTTGTCTAAATGAGTGTAAGTTTTTAATAAAATTACGTATTTTGATGTGATGATGTGACGTCACATTTCGTAGGCCCTCTCCTCCTTGTCACACATCGTCACAAATTTTTTACCCCTCCCTAGGCGCGTGACGTCACATATGGACAGCCCCTTGTGTCAAAAAGTTAAAAACTAACAATTGCAAAGGCAGAGCACCAACACATTAAGTCGACGACAACTGGTTCGTGCACTATGGTCCACTGTGATCATAAAATAGAAGCTGGATTGGTGATATTAATGATGCTGAAATAGAAGTTGGATGGGTGAACGAAATTCTTCCAAAACAAATGCTATTTAAATAAACATAACGCCTACTGAAATAAAAGTTTGATAATTGAAAAGAATATTGGCCTAAATAGAAGTTGAATTGACAAAAATGGTTCTTGCTGAACCAGAAGGTGGATTTGCAGACATTATTATCAATCCAACTTCTATTTAATCAAATACAATGGGCGAGAAATGGAATTTGTTATCGTTCGTTAAGCTTTTTGTCCATCAACCATTATTTAGTCGTCAATTATTTGCTGGTGAAATATTTGTTGTAGTTTAAAGCGTAGACCTGCAGAGAATTGCTTTCCTGTGTGAAATTGTCGACAAGGGGCCAGTGGCGCCGGCATCGTTTTGAAAGTTGGCTGAAGGAAGGTTGTAGACGCGCGAAGCGCGAAATTTTTTCCTCCTCTTTTTCCTGCGGATAATAACGTACGCATATAGAGGAATTGCACTGCTGCATGGACGATCATGGACGGTGTCCAGGCTCTGCTGGCCAAATAAGTGGCAGGACGGCGTCCAGCCTCGAAAATAAGTGCCTGGACAGCGATTAACAGTGAAGGGCTGAATTTTCTGTCGGAGCCGGGAAAAAAACTCAACTGCGTCACGGGGGAGCCACGGGAAACGGCATACCTTAACCAACGTCAATCGATTACCATACAATGTTATAACTCCATAACGTTCAAAGGAACTTTCGTCGTTCAATAGACCTATCAATAGGGCTATATCCCAGATAACCAACATCATTGGGTTAGTTTTATTGTCTCTGAGGGATCATATGTACCACGTGACCAAATTTTTTATAATAATAATACTAATACTAATAGAGAGACATCTTATCTTTTCCAACTCCTAACTACCGCAACCCAACGCCTTAATGCCGTTGCATTCAGAGGCACATTTGCCCTACCACACACTGCCCACTGAGTTGCCGTTCCAGAAAATCATCATCTCCGGATATTGTTTGTATTGCCTGAGAGATCATTAATACCTCGGGCACAATAATAATAATAATAATAATAATAATAATAATAATAGTAATAATAATAATAATAATAATAGTAATAATAATAATAATGACGACAATTTACAATGCACCGTAAGGCGGCCATGCCACTGCAAAGACCTCGGGCAAGTCCGCTAGGCATCACTGATTAACTCTATTGATTTTTCTCTTGCATGGTCGTGCTCGTCCTTTTGAACTTTGAAGGGAGGGCAAATGCAGTTGTACTGTACTAAGTTATAGGCCTACTGGTGAATTTCGGGCATACTCGGTTACTTTAACCGCACAGAATCTGAACATGCGCCAAATGACGTCCACATAGTTCAGTTGGTACACTCCGCTGATCAAATAATTCACAGTCAGCGTCGCTAACAAGATTCGTGGGTAAGGCGGCGCTCATGAAAATTTGATTGATACCGTATTGAATTATTATTTAATTTTATGAAAATTAAAACGCGAATCGTTTCCTGTTTTTGGCATTAGGCCTATATTATAAGCATACTTGACGATCTTCTGTGTATTCTAATAAGAGGTGGACAGACTTCCAGGAAATAATGTTTGAGTACACAGGAATATATTATTCGAAGGCAATTGTCTTTGCGTGAGCGTAAAGAAATATTCCATTGTCTTTTCTTGAGAACAAATGGTTGTCCAGGTGTGGGTGTTTTCATTTTGAGAATGCAAAATCTGCGCAACATATCACTTTACTGTCCTATATAAAGTGTTGCCCAATGTTGAATTTTCATCGTTATCTGGAAGTTGCAAGTGGCTACACTGCGCGAAGAAATCTAAAGTAAAGCAGACTCTATATAAGAAATATGTAGGTTTACTGGTGATTTTTTAATCAAAATAATTTATGTTTGTTTTTAGGTTCAATTTACAGGTCGATTATGAGCTGCTAATAAGACACCGGCTCTTAACATAGACCTCCACCCTCTGTTTCTAACGTAAAAATTGTCTTAAAACCTGTAAATGTTCGTACACGCGTTTTTATTATTATTTTGTTTGTCTGGGATTGTCATTGAAAATGGCAGTTATAGGATTTTATATGAATGAACCATGGTCGAAATGAACCATGTAATAATTTTATCGGCGAATTTAATTATTCGTCAGTAATAAACGAAATTTCTCGCAAAACATTTGTACTGCTGCAGCTAATATTAGTATGGTGCGTAAGTTCAGTTTTGATTGACATGGATGTTCAATATTTTAGCACTTTCTTCGTAACTCTTATTTTAATGTCTTATAGTAATTTACATTATTAGGCCTATTCTATGCTATGATGCGACATTAATAATGTGACTTACAACATCTATCGCATAGAGTAAATTTGTTCTAACTCATATCTTGTAGCTTGAGTAATGAACACGATTCTCTGTAAATAGATGATTAATTCAAGCAGTTAATTAATGAAACTTGATACAGCGCCTCTTCAACCCAGAGGCACTCTCTGTGCTAACCCGTATGATGTTAAATGTCATTTATATCGCATATGTACAACAATTAGCTAAGCAGAGCACATTAAGCTGAAAGAGCAAGCCATACACAAGCGTGGAACCAACCAACGGATTCCCGTCGACAGCTGACAGATGGCATGGATGCTCAGAGCCTCTTGGGCAAGTCGCCTCGTTAGGGTAGAGCGACAGCTGCTGACAACTATCGCAGACACAGCGACGATGTCGACAACTAGTTCCTCGCTGGTGGAAGATGATGCATGTCCGAATGTTCGTTGAATCACAAGGAGGACAAAATGACAAAAGGTATTCGTTGTACTTTGGTTGGCGGATTGAACAGCCGTCTGTGACTATCGGTTGAGGTCACTCCAATGGCCGCGCCATTAGCCTTCACCAGGACGAAAACACTCAGCTACAGGAGACGTACAAAGTCCGCATGATGAGCCTCGACCGTATATATCAGAAGGGATCGTCTGATGAAGTCACTTGACCTAGGCAATTTGCAAACAGGAAGTGTTTCCTAAGTAACAGGCGTGGCGTATATTAAATACTGCGACGTCTTTGGAACGTAGCCTATCTGGACAAATATGTCGACTTGGTTGTGAGGGACTCACTGGACGCCCACTCTGGCCAATTCATACATATGCAGAAGACACCTTAATATTCACGATTCTTCGATGACAAAATTCTTCCCCTTCTCAGTGTACGTATAGTTACGTAAAATGCGGCATCTGAAATTATATCATGACGTTCCAGAAACATTTTCCTTGATATGTAGGTCTAGGAATACAATTATTTTGATTTTTATTATTTAAATTGTTAACAGCTGTCAAACCCCATTTAAAAGTAATTTCAATAAATTTCAGCATTTGATCGCACAGGGGTCTACATCTCATCATGATGACAAAAGAATTAGTCTGTATTCTATTCATCTGCTTCAATGTCCAGATAGTCATTTCTGAAAGTTCGGACGAGGAGCTGCTAGCTTTGGGTAAGAATGTGTTTCGCTACTATTGACGCCTTCTCATTAGTAATATGTTTTAATTAGTGGCGAAGAAATCTCAGTCATTAATACCTTGTCATCTGTATGATTAAAAATGCTACAATCAAACATTTATATCGCTAAGTAGTGAGCATGCCACTTCAACGAGTAGCTGTATTGGATTCTTAGTCACGTTTAGCACACTCTCAGCGCTAAAGTGACGGTGGTTTTCAGTATCACCACATGTAGATCAAGAATGTTGCCCAGTCTCAGTTGAATTGCCATGTGGACGTGGTTCAATCTGGCGAATAATTTGAACTGTTGGGCCAAGGCATATCCCTACCATTCCAACGCTCACTCGTCGCTATTCGGATGACTCTCTGGCAAAAATTCGTGGTCACTATGCTGACTGATCCTCCTTAGTTGAGTTAATGTTGAAACATCAATCAAGGGCTACCTATTTTTTAGCATTAAGCAACATTGAGCTTAATCAGCTTAGTAATGGCTTTAGGGCTCACCATTCCACAGAGACAGTTCTCCTTTCCATAATTTCTTAGATCTACTCTGCTGTTGATAGATCTCAAGTCACTCTTCTGGCTCTGCATGATGTCTCAGCAGCGTTTGACATGGTTGATCATGATATCCTTCTCCAGCGCCTAGAGACCTCTTATGGCCTTAAAGGCCTCCCCTCTGTTAGTGCCGCTCAAACCTTTCTAAACGAACTAAAATGATAGTTACTGGTGATCCAGAACTCAATGGGTTCACGTTACACTGGGAGTTCCTCAAGGCTCTGTTCTCGGTCCTCTTTTGTTTATCCTATATGCGGCTGACATTTCCTCTCTTTTTCCGATCTGTGTTGCTGCTGGTCATCTATTTGCTGATGATGTGCAGGCTTTTGTTCATGGTCCCACATCATCCCAATTGCAATTGGTTGAGAGTATTCAATCTCTATCAAATTTTATTGACTCTTGGATGTCATCTAATCGCCTCTCCCCTGCTGCGTCCAAAACTCAATTTATCTGGATTGGTACTACTCAGCAACGTCAGACGCTTGATTTCCTTCTTCTCTCTGAAAAGTAAGGCCTACCCGTTCTTCTCTTACTCGTCAAGTGCTCGTGATTTGGGTGTTACCCTTGATAGTTCTCTAACATTTGTCGAACACATCTCTTATCTCACACGTTCATCCTATTTTCAATTAAGGCGCCTCCGGGTCATTCGTCTGTCTCCTCCTCCACCTTTACTACTTTAGTTCACGATTTTATATGTTCTTGAATTGACTACTGCAATTTCCTTCTCATTGACCTTCAAAAGGTTCGTCTCTTTCCTCTTTAGTCAGTACTTTAATCAGCTGCTAGACTGATAGCTCATTTTTCTCGTTTTTCTCGCATCTCAAAAATAAAAAATAAATAAAAAAGTGTTTTATTGTAACCAACAACAAAATAGAGTACATCTCACAATATGCACACGCAAATTTATATTGGCTACAATGGAAGCTCCAGAAGGGATGCGAATCCCGCTAAATAGGGACCCCCTTGTAGCAACTATATCACACTAATAAATGGCAATTTATTAGTGTGATATAGTCTCTACCTTAATGTTTGATGAACTTCATTGGCTCCCTTTCCATGCTCGCATACAGTTTAAAATTCTCATTTTAATCTTTCCTCAAGGCTCAGTGCGGTCGTGCCTCGAGATACCTGGTTGACGTGGTACCTCGGCCTCAATCAATCAGTCTCCTCCCTCCACCCTCTTCGCTCATTCAATAGACTTACCCTCTTAGTTCTTCGAAGTAGAATAACTATGGCTCAGCCTCGATCCATTACTTCAATTCCTTCCATCCGTTCGCTCTAAAATTCTATCTGGCAGTCTCTCAACCTCCTTCGCTTTTCTCAAAAGCTAATTCTAATCGCGGGGACTTGCGCACTGGCAGCTCTTCTAAACAGTTCACCTACTAGAAGCACTCTAGAAATGCTTAAGTACAATACAAATACAATACAGGCTGACCGTCATAGAAGAAATCGCCCACCGTGCCATACACTTTATCAGCTATTTGCTTCATTCTCTTCTTCGCAAGATTGCGGTTTCTTCTCTCTGTTGCAAATCGTGTTCTTGCTGACCCTTAATCCTGTTTGAACATGATAGATTCGTAGTTGATGGGTCTCTGGCATTTAAAAGGATTGGCCTGCAACCTTTGAAATTAGCTTCTTTAGTTTATGTGGCTTCATATTGGCAGCTATTAATCATCCTTCTTTCCATCGATCATTTTCAGGCTGAGCGAGTCGTCAATGGGTTATCATTAGTAGGTAAGTAAGTAAGTAATCATTTTCTTTAATATGAACGCCTGCAATCGCACGGCATGTATAACCGAACATTTCACACGCACTGTACACACTATAAAAGCTAAGTAGTAGAATAGATCAGATAAAGACAGAAGACGAATCTCACTATATGTAAGCTTTTCATACTCTTATACAACAACCTTATGTTAACTCAACAACGGATAAAATCATCCGCCCGTGGGACGACAAAATTGTGTACACGTTGGTGCAGATGGTAAAACGAGGCATTAATCGGTGGAAGCAAACCTCTTAGACTGTGAGCAGAGTTTGTTGCAGTAGATGCGAAGAGGGAATCATCAGTACGATCACGAAGATCATAAAATGATGGCTGATCATAAGGAAGCATGCCATTTCGCACCAACTGACGCAAAACAGGATTTAGTCGACTGCGATGGGTAGCATTAGTAAAACCGTACATCATGCAGGGATGCATATAATAGTCGGGCCAGCGTGGTTACCCAAACAGCATCAATGAGAGCCGGAGAGGCCATGGGCGACAAGAACTCTAAATGCATAAAAGGACGGGTGAGTTTTGTGGCAGACTCGGCCAAAATGTTTATCAAGACATAATCGACAGTTTAGAACAACCCCCAGAACATTCACCTCATCCACCCTGTCTGTACCATTCACCAGGGGAGGAAGGGCAACCCCCGTCACATTGGACCGCTGAACAATCATTTCATTTGATTTGGAGGCATTGAGTTTGAGGTTTCATTGTCGATCCCATGACTGAATTTGAGCATGGAGCAAGTTTGCAGTCAGTAGCAGCAATGACTGAGGCTATTTACTTGGTCGCGTAGAAATAGACATCTGTTGCTTTTTATACAGTAAGTTTACTATGTTACATTGTTATTTGTCTATTTAATCAAATGTCTACAACTACAGCAGTTCTTTGCATAGCAGAACATTTTCATAATTTCAGAGCAGAAGTTTGTGAACCAACCGGACTGTACGCCAGTGTTTGAAAACAGACATCCTGGATACATTTCCTTCAATGCAACTGCACAACTATCAATCACCACAGATGAAGAATGCAGATCTTCTTGCATTAAAGACGAGAATTGCATGTCTTATCAAATCGACTCAAGACCGGGAGAAACACTTTGCCGCATACAATCATTCTACTCAATTGAGGATTTGGAAGGTCCATTCAGTGCAGCAGATGTGAACGAATATGTATTCACTGTAAAATGTGTCGGTATCACCAGTGAAGGTAATTTTATCATCGAAGTACTATAAATATTTAGTTAACGACCTTTTCCTTTGAACGGACATTACGTTGTTTTTATTTGCTACTTTTCGCAACCCAGTTTTACGTAGAGCAACTCGCCTGTACTTCGCGACATTCAAACTCTAGTGTATTTGGCTCATATCGCGTGGTTTCGGACACAGTTTATTCAAGTAATTCGACTTGCATTTTCTTGATAATCCTATAGGACTGAATTTGAAAAACGATGTATTCCTGATTGTTTAAAGATTATAAAAGTCGGAAGGTAAGTGAATGTGCAGAAGTACAGAATCTATTCAATATCAAGGAAATGGATGACTGTCGACAAAAGTGACTGGAAAACTAATGCACATAGTTGTATTGGTTTACTAAAATAAAGTATGCACTGATGGACTCATTAATTACTGAATTATTCTGGATTGATAGACTCATTTGTAACGTTGAAAATCTTGCATTACATTTCCTCTTAGTGCAGTTTCCAATTGGGCCGCTATCCGTTTACTTCATTGATAAATCGTAAATATAAAGCGCAATCGAAAATATAGATAATTCCATTGTCATCTTCTTTATATATATATATATATATATATATATATGGCTAAATGTGTCTACGCCAAAGGTCCCCAAAGTTTTGGATACCGAGGGCCACTTTAGTGTTACAGTGAGAGCATGCGGTCCACAGGGTACCATACGAGCGCCAAAGTCACGGAGTCATCGCAGACTTGACTTATAAGTATAAGGTCTATGAGCATAAGGTTTACCTACTTGTGTATAATAAAGTCAAATAGACAGTAATGAAGTTCGTGAATTTTAACAAAATATGTATAAGAATTTCATAACTCATGAAATGTTTATTTAATTTATTTATTGATTTTTATTCTAATCTAAGGCCACTATAGGCTCCTAGGCTACTCGTCAATCCATTTTGGAATAAAATTAAAAGTGGGTGTTATCAGAATTTAGCTTAGAATTTGTGCCGAAATTAAATTTACTCCTTGAGAAATTGTCCTGTGATTCGTGAAGTTGAGATTTCTCAGCAATAATATTACCAAATCGAGGTTTAAAGCGTGTTGCTGTAATGCGAAGGATTGCATGAAGATGATCAACAGTTAATCTCTCATTAGTACGATTGTGTGATATTCATAATGGAAAATGTTTTCTCACAAATGTACGTGGCCCCAAAAAGTGATACGACACGCTGAGCATGTCGTCGAATAATCAATCAAGCTGAAACTGATAGGCTTTGATAAAATTCCATCAAGCTGAACGCATGAAATAAAATTTGCACCTCTGAACTTTCCTGCAAGTCGATAAGTTCTAATTGCAAATCAATTGGCGCAATCCTTGGCTCACAAGTAAACCGATTCTGGAAATTGGCAAATTACTTTTCGCAATCTGAAGTCAGAAAAACGTCGTTCAAATTCATATAGGCCTAACAGGCTGAAATATTTGTCAGAACGCAAAAGTTCAAGAACGTGTCCGTTTTTGTTTGATATATCTGTACAAGTCGATAAATGGGCTAGATTTTTGCTCTTCAGTTGTTTCTGCAGTAAGGTTAGCTTTCTTGCCAACGATTTCAACACTGTTCAATAAAATAATCTGAAACTTTCCGTACCCTTCCAGTTTCAGATTAAGTTCGTTCAAAAGTGAAGTGATGTCCACTCGGGACGCTAGATCGTACAGCCTTCCAACATTTTGTAGTAGAGCTAAACAGTTTGTTCATTTTCCTTCAATTCTTATTGAGTTTCGTTTTTTATTCAAAGATCCGGCGATTTCGTTTCTCAGATGAAAAAATGCGTTTTAGTGTTGCACCTCGTATCGGCTTAACCATCGAACAGCTAAACTAGTAAAATGCTAAATGCTGCTAGAATGAATATCAAAATAAAAATGCGTTTGTCAAATTGGACATAGATGCTTCAAATCTAAACGCCTGACTGGCTGGATCTTGACCGCCTTCTGTTGATTTTGTTTTGATGAAACGCCTGTGAAGACAGAATTACGACTGACCCTGAGACGCCTTTAATCAGAATAGAAGTTACGTGTGGAATTAGAGATGTAGACCTACTCGACAGAAGTAAGTGAACTATCGAGGGTAACACCCAGATACCGAGCTCTTAACTATAAAGCGAAGAGCGTAAACATTTGAGAGAGGTGAACGAAATCAAGCTTCCGAAGTTGCTCAGGTGTACCAAACAATTTAAGTTGGACTTCTAAAGGGTTAAGAAAGAGGCGATTTTACAAAATTAAGGTGTTAAGAAATATTAGAGAGAGAGATCGAATACTGCCGACCAATGTGGGTTTACTAAGTCTCTTTTTTCTACCTTCATCGCTGCTTCAAATCTGAACTCCATTCACCATAGGCACCTGGCTGTCTGGATCTTGACCGACTGCCTGTTGATTTTGTTTTGATGAAATGCTTTTGAATAATCTTCGCATTTGTAGGTGTTGTAGAAATGTCGAGTTTACGAATACGATTACGATGACCAGGACCCTTAATGTTCTGAAGTCGCCGGAAAAACCCGTTGGGTTTCGTTCAGATAGGTTTGAGCGGAACCAACAGAAGAGAAAACCTTAAGTCCATAAGTGGTCCGAGACGCTGTAGAAGAAATGCCGAATACTTATACTTAAAAGATAATATAATGCTACACATTATCAAATTGAACAAAAGTTTCGATTGATATTGACATAATATTCTGTTTTGTGTCATGCGACTGTAGAAACATGTACCCCTCTAATTGAGGTTCGACTTCGTAACTGGAACTCTCATCTTGCACTTGAACAACTGTCAGTGAAGTCGGAAATGGAATGCAGGTCACTGTGTTTAGAGGATCAAGACTGTATGTCGTATCAAATAGATTCCACATCAGACCATCCTTTATGCTACATACAAAAGCATCCGGAAATGTTCAATAAAGGACTAATATACATGGGAACGGAAGTTACAGAATACTTTGTTGTTGATCGATGTCTTGATAAGTATAGTGTCTCTAACATTGAAGGTTAGTATTGAAGCAACACATCATGATTCAAAGAAATACCACGCTGCGCCTTTAAATTTTTCTTAGAAGGCGCTACCGATTTACCCAAACACATAAATACTTACACACAAACAAACTATGTAGGCCCTATACACGTGCATATTACATGATAAATGCTTCCAATTCTTGCATAAATGCGTTCTTGCACACACATTATTTGCCTTCGTTAATACGCTGTTAACAAATTATGGGTGATTCATTCAATATATGATAGGCCAACGCAAATTTCTTTCTATGTTTGATAATGAACTAATAGTAATTTATTCTCAATTTAAGCTGAAACTGACTGCGACAAGGAGTCACTGATGAATTCTTTACCTTTGTAAAAGATTTTGTTTTTGATGTAAACGCAATTGATCATGAAATAAAGTTCGTAAGAACTCTCTTTGTATTCCTTGGATCTGTTGGCTACATCAAGATAGTGTCTAAAGTAAATTAATGGTAATTCACTGACTCTGTTGTGTGCAAACAATGTCTTCGTCATGTGGGCCTATTAAAACCTGCTCCTGGGTACTCTACAAGATAATACGAAAATTGTAGGCTGTTCTCCGGTTTTCAAGAAACTACACGAAGAAGTTTCGATAGAGGCGACAATTCATCCATTCGTTACAACGGAGCAATTGTGCAGACTGACATGTCTATTTGATCCCGAATGCGTTTCCTATCAGATAGACAGGAACTCTGCAGGATCACCATTCTGTTTGATACAGACGGATGGGAACAATTTAGGAGAGGAGAAACGGACCAAGCTTGACCAGGTTACGGAATACATTCTCGTCGATTCCTGCACAGACAGTCCATTGGATAAAACCACAAAAGGTTAGCGGTACAATGATAATTATTACCATGTTACTAAATTGTAATAGGTCAATTCTTGTATATTACCGGCGACGCATGCAGCATGGAAGACGATTTCTTGAGAACTAAACAATAGAGATTTCTTAATGAAAGGTGATTCATGGATGTCAACGTCTCTTGATGACAGATTAAGAAGACTTAATGGAATAGATGAATATTATATTATATGGAACTGAGCTTCGGCGTGCGAACAAAATAACAATGAGAACATGATGACTGGTGACATGCAGTTGATTGACCATTTGAACATTTAGATGCATAGTGACCAATGCAGGACAGTGACGGCACTATGGTCTGCCTTTAAAGAGATTAGATGAATCTTGGAATGCTGAAGATCCAAATCCAGAGATAATATTGCTCAATATAGTAGACAATATAGTTTAGAATTTCCAGGGAGGACTTTATATTGACTGAATCTATGCGTCTTTGATCGATCATCATCGATGTTATACAGTTTAGAAAGAGCACCCATAGTTTATAGAAGTTACTCCCCTTTTAATGAACCGGTGTTCAAAATTTTCAGTATACCTAATTGAAACTTACAAGAGCTGAAACTCAATTGCTGTAGTTAAGTTCTATTCTCATACGCCATTTGGCTCGTTGTTTGAAGGGATGCCAGTTTAGTATGTCAATTTTACGAAAAACATTTACTTTTGAATAATATGAATGGCCTAATTTACATATTACAATGATATTAAGGAATTATACGTGAATTGAAAGGACGACAGCGTATCTGTAGCTATTACAGAGATAGCTGTGTTGATGTAGTTAGATGGTTTGAGAGAATATGAATCACGAAAACCACGCAGAAGTGTATGGTCGAACTCATAGGATGTGCTAATGTCTGCATGCGCGCAGAGGCGTTAAACCATAGAAACCGTGGAACAAATGCTCCACCCAAGAAAAGAAGTGGGGAAAGATCTCATTGAGAAATTATGTGAAAAAGTAAATTTTGTTAATATTAAACCATGAAAAGTCTTTTATTATTTGCAATTGTCTGACAATAACGCGGTTCAGTCTATTACTGGTCATTGAATAATAATTTATTAGTTCGACTGTCAGTCAAACTTAGGGAAAAGTTGCTCCAAAGACTTAGGGGAGATAAACGCACCTGCATGTATGTATGCGTGTATGTAGTGTATGTGTTGGGTATAGACTAGGTAGACATAGAAAAACAGAGAGCGAAACAGAGAGGGACAGAGAGCGAGACTAATGTAGGGGTTGACTTAGGTGGCACACAATATGGATGGCATGCAGGTATGGTCGCAGTTAGGTATAAGAAATGAATATTAATTGTCGTTTCTGGCTATTATTGTTGATTGTGTTGAGAAATTGTCGCACTAGGGGACCCCCTCTCTTTCTAGTCGGTCTTGTTCCCACGGTCAGCGCTCCTCGGTTTCCGTGATCGTGCACCCTCCCACTCAAGCTTCGCTCCTTCCCCTCGCTTTTCTGTCGCCAGCTCTCTTCTCAATGCTCTCTCTTTCTCACGCTTTATCTGTTGGCACTGCTCTTGTTTGTTCTTTCCTCCCTCGCTTTCTGTCGTCAGCCTGCTCTTCGCCTGTCGGCGATTCCTTTGTGTGGCCGTTTTCGGTGGGAATTTGTTTCCTAAAATCTTCGCCAGGTGTTCTCTTTCCCACGGTCGAGGGCGGTTTCAGCGCTATAAAAGGGGGCCCGGTTTTAGTCGAAAAGAGAGTCCGAGGAAGACCGTCAGAAGGAGCAGTCGAAGCACGGCCTGATCGAACCGAAGAGAACAGTCTGATCTCCGCCAGCCGAGGGGAACAGTTCGAATAAGTCCGACATAGCGACACGGGGTCTGCCGGTCAACAGTAGGCTACCTGAAAAAGAGTACGGCAGTGAGATTGTGAGGAGGTGGCCACTCGTTCGTTGAGAGGACGACCGGCCAGGGCGAGATTTGGCGTCTGTCAAGAAATACAGAAATATTGCAGAATTGTCGTGGTTAAGTCCTCTGCCGGACCGGAGAGGCCGAAATTCGCGCGTGACATCCTTGTAGTAGAGACCCCCCTCAGATTTCGCCACATTGGTACCAGAAGTGGGGTGCGCGTTGGGTCTATATTCATTCGCGACGACTAGATCTGATGGAGGCCGAACAGAGCACCATAATCTACACCCTGCTGGACCTCGCCGATCCACCGACGAGTAGCTCTACGCCTGCTGTTCGGAAACCGACTGCCGAGACGCCCAGAAGCAGAAATTGTCTGCTTGAGAGTATTGACTTTGACTGACCGAGGTCGATATTGTTGGACGACCATGAGAAAAAGAAAGAGGCGACAACGATGTCGAAACAACCGGAATGTGTCGGCGTCCACCTGGTTAACCGACCGACACTCATGAAACCCGGAAAGTTCGACGGGACGGGATCTCTGGAGTCGTTCCTCGCCCAGTTTGAAGTGTGTGCGAGACACAATCGTTGGACGGCTGTGGACAGCGTCGACTTTTTGAGATGCGCGCTGGAAAAAGCCGCAACGCAGCTCCTATGGGACTTCGGAGCTCGTCAAGATGTTACGTATGAAGAGTTGGTTGAGCGGTTACGGCAAAGGTATGGTGCAGAGGGCCAAGCAGAGACGTTCAGAGCCCAATTGTACTATCGTCGTCAACGCACCGAGGAGAATCTGAGCGATCTCTTGCACGAGATTCACAGGCTTGTCGTTCTTGCTTATCCGATTCCCTCAAATGAAACGACGCAGATAATTGCTCGAGACGCGTTCCTTGAGGCCATGCGGGATCGCGATCTGTCGCTTAAAGTTCGTGAAAGAGAACCGAAGACTCTCGATGAAGCCTACCGTATGGCACTGCGTCTAGAAGCGTACCAGCGCACAACGGACTCCGACGACCGACGACGTCCACCTAACCGAGTGAGGGCTACGCAAGAGGCAGACGTAAGCGCACAGATACAGTCGCAACTGGACCGATTCCTTGCGACGCAACGTCAGGAACAGGAGAAATGGCAGCGCTCAATGGAAAGCCGCATCGATAGACACTTGCAGGATCTGCAGCGTGCTCACGCCTTGCCGAATGACGGACCGGGTTCGAACGCCCATCCAGGAGGAAGTCACGAAAGGACCGCCAGACGAATGGTTACCTGCTACAACTGCGGCCGGGCCGGCCATATCGCCCGAAATTGTCGCCAGCCACGCCGCAGCAACGAGACAGCCGTCTCCGGGTCCGAAGAGCCAGAGCCTGTTGCAAGAAATCACACCACGAGGCCAGGGCAGCCGAATCGCGCAAGTAACAACGCCATTTACATTCGAGGCTCGATCAACGACCAGCCACAGACCTGTTTAATCGACACCGGGTCTGAGGTGAGTTTGGTACCTGCTCATATTGTCGGGGGGGGTAGACTTACGCCCTTGTCACCGGGTGTTGATGGCTGCCAATGGGACCGAAATTCGTGTTTTAGGGGAAATTACTGCCCCGATTAAGGTCCGCAATGGGTTTGTGCTACCTACCGACTTTTTGGTCTCCGACCAGGTCACAGAACCCATGTTAGGTGTGTATTGGTTGAGAGGGCATCGAGTCAGATTGAGTTTTGGGACTGCATTTTTGTACGTAGGTCGTAGACGTATCTCCTTGTTGCGGGGAAATGGTTCCGCGTGGTGTCGGCGCGTGATCGTCGCCGAACAGGTCATAGTGTCGCCCAAAAGCCAGCAGGACGTCTCCGTTAGAACTCTTTATGGGAGTTTATCTGCCGTTTCATCGGCCTGGATGAAAGAAGCTTGTGAGGTCCGACCAGGAGTTCATGTTGCGCGGGTAGTTTTAGGGGATAAGCAGAACGACGCCCAGATTCGAGTGATGAATCTGACGGAGGAAGCAGTAACGTTGGATAAGGATCAGCTGCTAGGAGGTTTACACCCAGTTGAAGTCGACAGGTGTGTTGAACAGGACAACGGGAAAGTTGGGACGGTGTTGCCATGTGAGACGTTGCTGGCCGACTTACCTGAAGAGGTACCTCAAGAAATTAGAGTACGACTGGAGCGATTGTTGAAAGATTATCAAGACGTCTTTTCGGTGACAGAGGAAGATTTGGGACGTACCTCAATTAGTATGCATAAAATTGAAACAGGAGATGAACGGCCAATACGACAGCCATTGAGACGGCAACCTCTTCCTCACCGAACTGCCATTGACGAACATCTGAATAGGATGTTGGCAGAAGGAATTGTAGAACCAGCGGTGAGCGAATGGGCCGCGAATGTGGTTCTAGCACGAAAAAAGGATGGCACGTTGAGATTTTGTATCGATTATCGGCAACTCAACGATATGACGAAGAAGGATTCTTACCCACTCCCAAGAATCGACGAATGTCTAGACGCTCTCGCAGGCGGAGGCTGGTTTAGTACTTTAGATTTGAGAAGCGGTTACCATCAGGTGGCTATGGATCCACGGGACGCTGACAAGACTGCTTTTGTCACGAGGAAAGGCATTTTTCGTTGGAAAGTAATGCCCTTTGGGCTCTGTAACGCCCCGGCCACTTTTCAGAGACTGATGGATATCGTTTTGTCGGGTCTGAATTTCGAAGTCTGCTTGGTCTACCTCGACGACGTTATCATCTTCGGAAGCACACCGGAAGAACATCTAGACAGACTGGAGCAAGTGTTCCAGCGATTACGAGAGGCCAACCTTAAGTTGAAGCCAAGCAAGTGCAAGTTGCTTCGTCGGACCGTAACGTTCTTGGGCCATGTTGTTACCCCGGATGGAGTTGCGGTTGATCCTTTCAAGATAAGAGACGTGGTCGAATGGCCTATTCCGGAAAGGCTAAGGGACGTGCGTGCTTTTCTGGGTTTGTGTTCGTACTACCGGAGGTTCATACGTAATTTTTCGATTTTAGCGGCACCGCTATTCGCACTTACTAAGAAGGGACGTGCTTTCACCTGGGACGACACTTGCCAGGATGCATTTGCTCGCCTGAAGGTTTTGTTGACGACAGTTCCGATTCTTGCGTTACCGACTGTTGAAGGTGTCTACTTGTTAGATTGCGACGCCTGCGATGTGGGTCTCGGTGCTGTTTTGTCGCAACGAATAGACGGAGAAGAGAGAGTGATTGCCTACGGTAGCCGTCTGTTATCCAACGCCGAACGCAATTACTGCGTCACCCGGAAGGAACTGTTATCGGTCGTCTACTTTACGAAGTTATATCGGTAGTATTTGTTGGGGAAGCAGTTTGTCTTGAGAACCGACCATGCTGCTTTGCAGTGGTTGCGGCGCACTCCAGAACCTATTGGACAGCAGTCACGATGGCTGGAACGTCTTGCGGAATTTGACTTCCAGATAGTCCATCGGCCGGGTCAAGGCATGGGAACGCGGATGCTCTTTCTCGTAGGCCATGTCCTCAGTGTGGCCAGGAGGAGCGGAGTTTAGTAGCAGCTGTAACTACGATTGCTCAGGGTTTTTCGTTGAGCATGGAAGCTGAAACGCTTGAAAATGGCTCAGGCCGAAGACCCTGATCTCTCAAAGGTGCGTCCCTGGTTAGAGGAAGGAGCGCTGGTTCCGGAGTTGGTGGACATTCTATTCGAGAGTGCGATTGTGAAGACCTACTGGCATCAGCGCGAGGGGTTGTACTTGCGCGACGGCGTGATGTATCGGAAGAAACCGGACGGGTTAGAGCAACTACTACTGCCCAAGGCCCTTCGGGAGGAGTATTTGAGGCTTGCTCACACCGGAATAACTGGAGGTCATTTGGGCGTCCGAAGAACTAGATGGAAAGTTAGGCAACGAGCGTATTGGGTAGGATGGTCGGAGGAAGTGAAGAGATTTTGTCGGTGTTGCTCGCAATGCAACCAATATCATCGTGGTAAGCCTCCTCGTCAAGGACCGTTGCAACCATTGCCATGTGGAGAGCCATGGGAGCGACTTGATGTGGATTTGACTGGGCCCCATCCCCGAAGTAGTCGCGGGCATGTCTACATATTAACCGTCATGGACTATTTTACGAAGTTCGTTGAGGCGATACCCATCGTGAACCAGGAAGCTTCGACCGTTGCTAAGGCCTTGGTGGAGAACGTCATTGTACGCTATGGAGCCCAATTGCAAATTTTAACAGACCAAGGAACCAATATTGATGGAAACTTGTTCCGTGAACTCTGCAAGCTGTGCGGCATTGATAAGGTCAGAACTTCGAGTTACCATCCGAGCGGAAATGGGTTAATCCAACGATTTCACAGGACCCTTAATGCCATGTTGGGGAAAACTATTTGCGACCATCAAAGGAACTGGGACGAGATGCTGCCTCTGACGCTCGCTGCCTATCGCTCCTCTCTACATGAGACGACCGGTTTTACGCCTAACCGTTTGATGTTCGGTCGCGAACTAAGGGCTCCTCTGGATCTCGTCTATGGAATGCCGCCAGACTCAGACTCGGGCCCCGCTACGTACTCGAGTTACGTCGACGACCTAGCCGAAAGGATGGAGTCAGCATATCGTATTGTACGCGAACGACTACGGGTGGCAGCGGAGCGGAGGAAGCAAACCTACGATATGCGCGTCCGCCCGGTCCAATTTTCGATAGGGGATCGTGTTTGGTACTACACTCCGAGGCGTTTCCGCGGAAGGAGTCATAAGTGGCAACGAATGTACACTGGACCCTACGTCGTCGCGGAGCAGTGCGGAGCAGTGAACTTCCGCATTCGGAAAACGGCCAACTCTCGACCTCTCGTAGTACACGTGGATAAGTTGCGTCCATGCTACGACGCGACGACTACTGAGTTGGACGAAGCCGCGATTGAACCGACGCCTGTAAACTGGACAGACAGCCGACGACCGAGGCGTTCTATACGACGGCCGTTCCGGTTCCAGTAGGCTTCAGCGCGAAGTGTTGGAGGAATTTTGCTGCCGCAAGATCCAAGCTTGAGTCGAGATTGGACGGGAAAATTCTCCAACACTTGAAATTTTGCGACGATCGGAATTGGAATAGAAAGGGGAACCATTACGAAGAAAATGTTGTGAAACTTCGTGGGAAAGATGCAACAGGAGTGTTTTTAGTGAGACTGCGATGGAAGCCTAGTTTAAAAGGCGATAGTGAAGAAGTTCGCTTTTAAAGAAATCAGGAAATGATATTCGTGGAAAAGCCTATGACAATCAGCATTATCGGGTATTTCTTCGTCGGCTACTTGCGTAGAGCGGAAGTCCGAAGAAATTTTCTGATCCACCTGTGATAATCGACTGTCCTGTCAAAGACACGAGGGGGCGTTTTAAAAGGATTCGCTATCGAGGAAGTACACACGAAGAAGCTATATTGAAAGGCCGCATGCAAGAAAGGCGAAAGAGATTATTTGATCGGCCTATACTGATTGTCCGTTGCGGCCCAGAAAACTAAGGTCTGTTTCTGAGCAGATCAAAGGCCTGTTGCGGCATGGATCAACTTTCACACGGTCGAAGGAAGGAAGACTGGAGGAGAGTCGTCGCTTGGACGGTCGGCGATCAGTATTAGCGTCAATTTTCACACGGCCGAAGGACGGAAGACTGGAGGAGAGCCGTCGCTTAGGTGGTCGACGATCAACTTTGGCGTCTATGTTTCTACGGTTGAAGGGAGGAGGAATAAAGAAAGGGGCGTGGCATTGATACGCCGCACTAATCGACAATTACTAAAATATGCAATCGACGGTCATTATGTTGCATTGTCATAGTTGGTCTGAGAGGCAAAGGTCTGTTGTTTGAATCATGGCTGGAAGACACACTCGCAGTTGTGAACTGTGCCCGACCGTTTTTATAGGCAGTGACCCGCAGTGGGCCTTGGAGCGCCATCGACGCTTGGTTCATCGAATTTACTGTCGTCGCGTCGAAGACACCGATGTGGCCTTGGGTCGGGACTACACTGGTCCTTCCCCTGCCCAGAGTTTTACGTGCGGCGCTGCTGTCGTCCGTGGGTCGTACGCTTCGGGTTCTGCTGCGGACGATCCCTTGCCGATCGACGATTCTCTGGTCGGAATGACTGTCGGGCAAGTGGCGCTTCTTGTCCTGGACGGACGTAGGCTGGCTCTGAGATCCAGCGAAGGACAGTTCCGTGACGCCGTTAACCGACGCGCTCCCCACTGTCCTCGGTGGTTGAGCGACGGAATTTATTGGGGATGTCGTCTTGACTCTGCACTTCGGCGGACGGGTTCCCACCCGCCTTCTTCTCATTCATCCATGGATGGCGACGCCGGAAGCCCTTCGGTCTCCCACTTCAGTGAACCACCTGCCAGCCCTGAGACTGCCAGATCCTCTTTCGTCGCTGGAATGAATAGCGCGTCCAAGCCTGGTGTGGAAATTGAAGTGATCACCGTAGACTCTGACAGTGATGCCACCGAGTCGGATTAGTATTACCGACACTGAAATAACTGATGGTGTAAAGACTTATAATTATATCGACCCCAATTAGGGCAATTCATTTAATTTGATAAATGAGGCTTTAGTTATTCGTCTGTTTTGCTGAGTTGCTTGGTCGTTTCAGTTCTTGTTTTGTGTTCTATGGCTAATGAATAGGGTAGCGTTGGATTGGTACTTTTGCGAACATTAAGGAAGTTGTTTGCGATTATCAGCTTGAAGACTTTTAGGCGTTTCGCATTTATTATGCTTCGTTATGTTAACTGTTACTGTTCACTGTACTTACTGTACTCTCCAAGGGATGTGGGAATCCCTATCATGCAGGGGAGGGAAGGTGTTGAGAAATTGTCGCACTAGGGGACCCCCTCTCTTTCTAGTCGGTCTTGTTCCCACGGTCAGCGCTCCTCGGTTTCCCTGATCGTGCACCCTCCCACTCAAGCTTCGCTCCTTCCCCTCGCTTTTCTGTCGCCAGCTCTCTTCTCAATGCTCTCTCTTTCTCACGCTTTATCTGTTGGCACTGCTCTTGTTTGTTCTTTCCTCCCTCGCTTTCTGTCGTCAGCCTGTCGGCGATTCCTTTGTGTGGCCGTTTTCGGTGGGAATTTGTTTCCTAAAATCTTCGCCAGGTGTTCTCTTTCCCACGGTCGAGGGCGGTTTCAGCGCTATAAAAGGGGGCCCGGTTTTAGTCGAAAAGAGAGTCCGAGGAAGACCGTCAGAAGGAGCAGTCGAAGCACGGCCTGATCGAACCGAAGAGAACAGTCTGATCTCCGCCAGCCGAGGGGAACAGTTCGAATAAGTCCGACATAGCGACACGGGGTCTGCCGGTCAACAGTAGGCTACCTGAAAAAGAGTACGGCAGTGAGATTGTGAGGAGGTGGCCACTCGTTCGTTGAGAGGACGACCGGCCAGGGCGAGATTTGGCGTCTGTCAAGAAATACAGAAATATTGCAGAATTGTCGTGGTTAAGTCCTCTGTCGGACCGGAGAGGCCGAAATTCGCGCGTGACATCCTTGTAGTAGAGACCCCCCTCAGATTTCGCCACAATTGTAATTCTATACTTTCAATTGGATTACGTCTCCTGATTTTAATAAACAAGCTGCCAAACCGTGAAAACTACAGGTGGTACTTAACTCGTAAAAATGACAGGTCACTGAAGAATTTGTTGACTTTAGCGTGCTCGAGATGTCCATCTTTGCATTCGCTGACGATTAAACCGCTACTGACCTCTTCTCGAGTTTCATCCATTAAGTTTCGATTTAATGTTAATAACTGGAAATATCCTTACATTAGTCGATGTATAACTCATACATGTCAATACTTAAGTCTATACACGTCAATATTTAACCGCATCGTTGACGCGGGTCGCCCATTATTTTAACTTTATTTACATACGACGGACGCAAGAGCAGCGGATGCAATAAAGTCTGCGCAAGCGTCCGGTAAATAAGTGAAACGTAAATTTTGTAAAAAGGATTTTGTAAAATGCCTAGGCAATTTGTAAAACGCTAACTCTACACTAACCCTAACCCAAACCTTGACTTTAACCCAGACCCTGTCCTTAACTCTAATCCTAACCGTAAATAAGTAATTTTACATATTACCTCAAATCTAAGAAATCAGGCATTTTACAAAATCCCTGTTTCACACATTGCCTGTAACATATTATATAGTCGATTTTGAGTGGACAATGTATAAATGACTGAATCGAAGTTTAATTTCAGTTCTTGGGTTTGGAGGAAAGAAGAAACATTTGACTACTGTCAATGACAATTATTAGCCACATAATACCAGGGTTTAGCTATTTACAAGAAGAAGTAGAGATAAAAAATTGAGCTCAATCACAGATTACAATAGGTGTGACATTCAATAATCGACAGAATCTTTCCTATCCCGATAGACATTCGTGATGAAACAGTCAGGAAATGTCAGTAGAACAATCAGTCATAACGTCGCAAGGAATACGTGCCAAGGCGTCGGAATGAAAGGGAGACGAGCAACAAGATGCCACTCTTCACAGTAAATGAGATCATTTCAAACAGTTTGATGTTTTCTAAATTATGTTTCTGATTTTTTTATAGATTGCAAACCGATCGTTATTCCAAAGCCGTATCCTGCCGTCTCATGGAATGCCGAACCGCATGAAGAAGTAACCAGCTATGAAGACTGTGAAATGCTATGTATTGCCACACCTACTTGTGCTGGTTTCCAAATCACATCTATGGAGGTGAATTGCTGGATACAAAATGACTGGACGCATCTCATGCCACTCAAGAGTTACCCCAACGAACTTACAAGTGAATACGTTGTGATTAGGAAGTGTTCAGAAGGTAGGACAAATTGTTGTTGTCTCAAGTGTGTATTGGATGCCACGTTTAACTATCAGCTATAGTCAGTCGCCATATCCTTTAAGAGGATTTAAGTTGAGAATCAACTTTGTTAATTTATTGTCGCTAACAAGTTAGTAACAACATTGGAATGTCTTATTTCATTTGCCGCTTGACTGTTGTCACCTTGCAATAGCAAATTTTAAATGACAATAAAAAATTTATTCCCCAGACTTTTACACTGTATTATGCACAGACAATATAGAAATATCTTGTTCCTGACGATGCTATTTATAAATAATTCTTTTGCAAATTAACAATTATAAGGTGCATAATTGTCAAGCACATGCATGCAGTCTTGATTTTATATATACATTAACTGATTAATTTAAACATAAACAACACATTCACTATTTCTTAAAAGCTGCTTAGTCTGTATTTTATTGATATCACAGAGGGACCGATATCAGGCACTACATTTTCGTCAGTTGAAACCCCTGTATCATCGCAAGTATCTGACGATGGACCGATATCGACCAATACATTTTCGTCAGTTGAAACCCCTGAATCATCGCAAGTATCTGACGATGGACCGATATCGACCAATACATTTTCGTCAGTTGAAACCCCTGAATCATCGCAAGTATCTGACGATGGACCGATATCGACCAATACATTTTCGTCAGTTGAAACCCTTGAATCATCGCAAGTATCTGACGATGGACCGATATCGACCAATACATTTTCGTCAGTTGAAACCCCTGAATCACCGCAAGTATATGACGATGAACCGATATCGACCACTACATTCAATTGAGCAACAATCATCATCATCATCATATGAGTAAATTGAGGAAGGACCGACATCAACAACTTCAGCTTAATTTGCAGAAACTCCAAAGTCATACGAGTCAAATGAGAAATTAGATATAAACGATGGCAAAGTCATTGACGAACTTGGATTATATAATGAAACTTGGGACAATCAGATCTAATGATAAGAGTTATTAAATTTCTCATTCACCCCAAGTTTGTTATTGTGTTAATTACATTTACATCAATGGTGAAAATTGTCAACACTAGGTATCATATAGAATATAAACAGCGAATTATCCGGTGGATATTCTTCATATCAAAATGACTCCATGGGCTGGCATGCCTCTCCGCTTTACGATTTTCTTAGAGGCGTTTGCCGAATTACTGGGTTACCACAATGACCTCAAAAGAAATCGCTTGTGTGTAATTTGTAGAATTGCAATTTACCTGTTGAATGAAGCATTTTCCTAAAACATTTTCTCGAATGGTATTTTTCTCGAAAGCTTTGGGATGAGATTAATGCAATACCATCCAATGGTTAGCTAGGTTTTAAATTCCGTGGTGCAACTAAGCTTATGATATCTATCTATACAAGGTCACTAATCTTATTTTTTAGTCTGAAGACATATGATAATAAATAGCACCGTGGAAAAATTATGCATTAATGGGTTAACTTTCCACCCGAATCTGGCTATATATATATATATATAAAGAAAAAGCAGAGCAGTCCTAGAATGGCTCAGTTAATACATGAATATGAGAGAGGTGACTGGTACTTCGGCAGCGTCTTTCCTTTAGAGATTGACTTTCCTGATTAAACAATCAGCTACTTACTGTGAGTAGTTGAAATCTTTTGTCATAGAGACTCAATGTAAGTCTGACTAAGACCTCGGAGTGAAAAGCAGACGAACAACAATCCGTCACTAATCTCAATGCATGAGAAAATGTGAAAACTTTCGAAATTAAATGTTTGCTAAATAATGTGACTTGTTTATAGATTGCAAACCGATCGTTATTCCAAAGCCGTTTCCCAAAGTCTCATGGAATGCCGAACCGCATGCAGAAGTAACCAGTTATGAAGACTGCCAATTGCTATGTATTGCCACACCTACTTGCGTTGCATTCCAAAATTCATCTACAGGCGTGTATTGTTGGATACAGAATGACTTTACACAACTAATGCCCACTCATGGTTATCTCAACCAACTTGCAAGTGAATACGTTGTGATTAGGAGGTGCTCAAAAGGTAGGACAAAGCGCGGTTTTGGCAATAACAGCTTTCCTAAAGGCGCTGACTATTTATTACAAGAGGCGCGGATTTCAGTCGAAAATGATCTGTGTAGATTTTCTCCCGATTCTAGTTCGTTGAATTATTATCGCGATGTTGCACCCTTAATTCTCCACGGTCATCCGTACGAGCATTAGTCTGTTTCTTTGGTTTCATCGAAAGTATACATGCTTCCGCTCACGGCCTTCTAAATCTCTACTTAGAAGACCGTGGTTTCCGTCTCTGTCCCTGTCCCTGTCTCTGTATCCATCTGTTGTCGACTCTGTGTCTGTCTGCCTGTCTCTTTCTCTTATGCCACATTATAAAGCGAGTGATTAAAATCATCAAAGTGAGCATTGCCGTTATTTCTTCACATAATTTCTTCATCAATGCCGGGACTGTATTTAATTGATCTCGGAGAGATCAATTGTCTCTCGGAGAGAGACAACTAGAATCAAATGTTTGACCTTCTATAATCTATAATGGCTGTGCAATTTTAATACGTCGACCACAGTGAAGTGATTTCTGTACAAACAATTTAACCTTTTTTGAAATTACAGGACCTTCAGCACAGATGACGACACCTGGTGTCATTGGAACCGTTTCATATACTACAACGTCGTCACTACTCACACCTGATAAGTGTTCCAATCATGACGTCATTTTTGCTATCTGCACAATGGGAATAATTTCAGGAGACCTGGAAAGCGAGGAACGGCTTACAGCATTGAAATCTTTTGTTACAGATGTTATTTCCGGGCTGAAAGTTGCATCCAAAGCGGACCAGGTTGCCTTAGTGACATTCGAAGACAGCGCTTATGTCGATTTCTATCTTAATTCCTACGGCGATCAAACCTCATTATCGGAAGCAATTGCTAGAATCGGATGTCACAAATGCGTCGATAATGATACGAGCGTAACTTCTGCGTTGGCCATCATTAAGGAAACGGTTCTAACGGAAGCTAAAGGATATCGTCCTGATGTTTCTCAAGTAATCGTTCTCATAATTGACAGATCGTGGACCATTTACATAAACGAAACAGGTGTGCTCGCTAGTGGCTTTCAAAAGGCTGGTGCTTACATAATTCCGATCGGCGTAACAGATGCGCTCGACGAGGATGATGTCCGGTCCCTAGCGACTCCGACCCAGAAGGGAGACCCCCAGGAGCTGCTGTGGGCTGATGATTATGCTTCTTTAAATAAGCTAGTTCGTAAGGTTCAACAAACTATCGAAACCATTGCCTGTTAGAAAAAGACAGACTTTGAAGCATTTTACCAGAACCGGATTCTGAAAGTTATTAGATATCTGAAGTCAGACACAAATGTGTGATGAACAATAAAACTCAGTTCTCAACCATTAAGCTTATAAGTTTTCGTTCGTGATGTTCACCCTAATGTCTTGCTACAATGCATTACATTTTAGTGACAAATGAATCATTATTAAAAGGGGACCGAGCGACTTTTGCAGATGGCTGGTAAGGTCAGTTCCTCATTGTCAGCAAGCATCATTAAGGCCAGGGTAGATAGAGCCTCTGAGTAGAAATCTTGAAGAGGCGCTATATAAAAACCTGACTACATTACATTGCTTTACATTACATTACATTGTCATTCGATCCCCAACCGCAGTCAAACTGATGAAGTGACACGCCATCCACCCTCCTGCGAATGTCATTAGTTCCCCAAATATATAATAAGTTCAGCAATCAACATGCGTGCCAGGTGCTAGGTAGGCTCTACTGGTCTGAAGTGGCCTCGGTACATATATTTCTTGTTCTTCTACTCGCCGTTCTGTTTTTTCATGCATAGATTTTTTTTATATTTCTTTTGTTCCATTCTTTATTGTTCTTATTGCAGTCGGTCTATTTTCGTTTTTATTATTATTATTATTTCTTTTTCTGGTTCTTTTGGTCTTTTGGTTGCTGTTCTTATTGTTCTTGTTCTTCTTGCTCCCATATTATATTTGTTTTCCTTATTCTTTTCTCTGTTATCGTTGTAATTGTTCTTATTATAACTGCTCTCTGTTTATTCTTATTGTTCTAGTATCTTTCGTTTTGTTCTCGCTTGTCTCTTCCTTATTCTTCTTGTTAACGTTTTACTGCTCGCTCTTCTCGTTCTTATATATCGTTCTTCTCTGTTGGTTCTTGTTCCTTTTTTCCTGACATATGAGTTCCAATTTGGGTTGAGTAAGGATAGCATGTGCAGTTCTTGAACGCGATACAACAGGAATTAGGACAGACGACAGGTGATGCTATTTGATGACAGCGGACAGCTTGCCATACTAGTCCGTCGCAAGTTATAGGCCTATTGGATGATGCTGCGGTCATCACTCGAGCCACTGGATATGTATACGAAAGCCTCAATTGGTCAAAGAATCTCTATTCGGTTAATGGGTAATTCAAAGACAATTCTCGCAATTCAAGATTACTCCGGTTTCAGGATACCGTACAACTCTTTTGATCTGAGAATCAATCATTAAGCTCAAAACCTGTCAACCGTTGTGCGTAAAACAATTCTTCGTAACAGCTGTTCGTTAAGCACAATCCTTCACAAAACAGTTAGTTATTTGTGCATGCAATTGGGTATAACACAATATTCTTCGTCAGGGTATATGGTGGATGTAGGCTCCTGTATAAACTATTCCCAGTAGCGAGTGCGAATTATAGATTTCAGATATCAGGCCTACGGGTAATTATTCCAAGTAAATAAGTATATTCTTTAATCAAACGTCTGCAAACGCACGACGTGTACAAATAAACAGGTACGAACAATACATCTGTGCATTAAGTGTGCATTAAAAGTAAAAATATGGTCATCATATTTTTAAAAGCGATTCAATTTCAAATAAATATTAGCTGTCTATAAGGTTCACGTCTTGGAAAATGTAAATATTATTTTGATTCAATAAAACAGATAATTTCAAATGTCAGGACCGCAACCTGAATCCAACGACGGTTCCTAATTTTAAATTCCAGGTAGTTGCTAATACGTTGTAATGACCATATACAATTTCTTTATAATTTCATAGAAACTGTAATATTCATTAAAGTGTGTACAAAATAATGCATCATGGATATGTTTTCGGTTTATAATATTTATTAAAGGTTTGCTACTTACTTAGAGCCTACAATTAGTTATGTCAGCCACCGTAACCGCTCTCGGCAAAATCGAACATCATTACATGGGTAATTTTAACATAGGCCTAACATAATATAACAGAAAATACTCTCTTATTACTAAGAATCAACACTGTGGCGTGTTTTATGATTTATACCAAACTTTAAACAAAGTCCCACAAAGAATTGTTGTATGCGACGAAATGCTTGACAAAGAAGTGTGTTACGAAGCATTAATCTCACGAAGAAATGTTTACGAATATTTGTTTCACAAAGAACTATTTACGAAGAATTTACCTTTAACTCTCCAGCAAAGCGACGATAAGAACCACAGCATTGCTGTGCTATTGTATCTTTTAGTGTAACCTAAGAGAGTAAGAATAAGATATTAACTGAAGGTTTCTTGAGCACAACAATGTCACAGCCGCAATTTGGATCCAATAGTCCTGCTTCTTAACTATTATTGGTCTAGCAAAAATGACGTTGAAACTTAACCACGTTGCTTCTCAAATGTAGAATATTCAGTGGCGCGTTTACCTCTAGGCGCACTAGGCACTCGCCCAGGGCCCCCAAATCTCAAGGGGCCCCCAAATGATAAAAACATTAAATTCAAAAGGTGAGTTAATGTGAATAACGTCTCGGACCCAAATGAATGATAAACAACAAAACAACAAACAAACAAAATTCTTTTTATTGACCTCAACTAAAACATTTGATGATTAAACAGAAATATTATAATATGCAAGGTACAATAGGGGGAAAGACCCAAGAAGGACCGAGGTCCTGTAGGCGGGGTCACCCATGTTAAGAGAAAAAGCAGTCAAAGGGCGGAGGTCGATATATAGATAATACTAATAATTGCTTAACTAGTTAACTATTACATCATAGTCTAGCTAAATATTTAAATAACCACGTTGACTATGTCATATTTTATAACAGTGAACTATTATGATACATTATATTTATGAATGATATTAAAACGTAGTATCAAATTTGATTACATTCAAGTGAAGTCAATAAGAAGTTCTCCCGCACACTCGCCTTAAAGGTATAAAGATTTGGTATTGCTTTAAATTTACCTGGAATGTTATTCCATAACTTAGCACCAGAAAATGTTATGGTGAATGTTCTTGTGTTAGTTCTGGCATAGATAGATCTGTATGAGGAGGAGGAGGATGAAGGGCGCAGACAATAAGGGTTAGCATCAGTTGGCGATATAAAGTAATTATTGAAGACCGGAGGTAATTGATTGTTGTATTTGAACATAAATTCAGATATTTGACACAACGTTATTAGTTTTAACTTAAGTAATCCTAGCTATATGTATATGTGGTCAACCCGAGATAAAGGAGGATAACCAGCAATGAAGCGAACTGCTCGGTTTTGGAGGATAGTTAGTCGCTTCAGCCGAGAGGGGGAGTTGGATCCACAGATAATATTGCAGTAATTTAGATAAGGGCGTATCATCGTATAATATAAGCTTTTACGTATATTTGTTGGTAAAAGGTAAGCTACTCTAGATAGTATCCCAAGACTTTGGCAATTTTTGTTGAGATGTTGTATATGAAGTCGTTCCAAGTTAAGTGATTATCAATCAAAACACCAAGAAATTTGATTGAGTTAACTTTCGGTACTGGTGTGTTGTTTATTAACAGAGGAATTTCAATTAGGGGCAATTTCTTACGGTGAGAGCTGAATAGTACGTAGTTTGTCTTTTTAATGTTTAAAGATAGTTTGTTGGCTGCAAACCAATCATTTATATTTACAAGCTCATGGTTTAGCTGTTCGACCAATTTTTCATAGGACTTATTAGATGCACATATGTTTGTATCATCTGCGAACAAGTAGAAATGGAGTGCAGACGAAGCATTTGGAAGGTCATTTATAAATAGTAAAAATGTAAAGGACCCAGAATTGAGCCCTGCGGAACACCATGTTTACTAGGTTTAGGGAAGATAAATGATTATTACATTTGACTTGTTGGTATCTACCAGTTAGGTAACTGCGGAACCAAGACAAGGTGACACCGTGTATGCCTAAATTTTCGAGTTTAAGTAACAATGTGTCATGGTTTACCGAATCAAAGGCCTTTGCTACATCCACGAAGATGCCAATGGCATATTCATTTCGATTGATTGCAGCAGCGATAGTATCTTGCACACTGAGAAGTGACATTAGGGCGGAGTGGCCATGCTGAAATCCATGCTGAGATTCATAGAGTATACCTTTGGTAGCTAAATAATTATATAAGCGAACATACATCACTTTTTCGAGCAGTTTGGAAAAGTAGGGCAATATTGAGATTGGTCGGTAATTGGCAATTTCCTCACTGTTGCCTTGTTTATAAATTGGAGTGACTTTGGCTACCTTTAGTGGACCAGGTACAATGCCAGTAGTCAATGAGCAATTTATTATGTCGGCCAAAGGTTTAGCAATAATAGATAGCAAGGGCTTCATTACAGAGAGATTTAAATCGTCCGGGCCAGTACTTTGGGTGGTTTTCAAAGTTTTGCTCAGGGAAATCACCGCTTCTGCCGAAGTTGGATATATTGCAAAAGAAAAGGGGCTGGTCGGGTTTAGGTTTGTTGCTGGTTTGTTGGGCGATGGTATTTTAGCAATTATATCATCTGCTATATTGGTGAAATAATTATTAAACAGTTCAGCCATATGAGCGTTATCTGTGATCTTAGAGCCATTAGAGTTAACAAATTTTATTAAAGAGTCGTTTTGCTTCGTATTGAGAATCGAATTTATGGTTACCCATGTATTTTTTTAAATCTTTACTATATCTGGTAAATTCAGAGAAGTAGAAAGTTCTTTCGAACTTCTTACATAATGATTTGAATCTGTTTTTATAAGCAGTATAGTTGTCCCTATTTTCTGGCGTTGGGCTATTTATAAAAGCTAAATAGAGTTTGTTTTTAGTCCTGGTTGACTTGTAAAGGGCAACCGTTATCCATGGTTTTCTATAGACAGTTCTATTAACTCGCTTGGGCTTAATAGGAAAATCAAGATTATAGGCCGTTGTAACCTTGGAATTGAAGAGTTCGTAAGCCAGTGATACGTCCTATCACAGGCCTCTATAGTACTACTCCAGTCACACTCAGCTAAAACTAACTTAAAACGCTCTCTAGAAAATGAGTCAAAATGTCTGGATGAACTGTTGGTAGGGCTTGCAAGTCTCATAGGGGTTAAATCAGCCTATATGAGAACCGGGAGATGGTTAGATAGATCCTCCGCTAATATGGTCGGTTTTATAATTTTAGAAATGCAGTTAACAAAAATGTTATCAATAAGTGTAGCCGATGAAATAGTAATTCCAGTGGGTTGGGAGATAGTTGGCAGAAAATGAAAGGAGGTCATTATGTTATAGAAAATCCAAGTTAGCTTATGATCTTGAGATTTAAGTAGATCTATATTAAAATCACCAAGTATAAATATATCCTTAGCCTTGGATTGGATAGCTGATAATAAGATTTCCCATTCTTGGTTGAAATTATCCATACAGCTACCGGGTGGTCTATAAACCGACCCAGCAATGAACTTTGAATTATCCTCCGTCAGTAAACAAATGAACAAGGATTCATATGTCGAATGGCTGTAACAGGAAGGTGGCAATTGGAATAGACAATAGGTTAGGTTCTGCTTTATAAAGAATCCAGAATGATAACATAAACTACAAAATAACATCTCAGGGAGCCCTCAAACGAAGGAAAACATTAAATACAACCTGACATCTCAGAGGGCCCCAAATGAATGGAAACATTTCATAAAAAATAACAACTCAGAGGCCCCCAAGTGATGAAAACATAAATACAAAATAACGTCTCAGGGGCCCCTAAATGAATGGAAAAATTTCACACAAAGTAGGCTAACATATAAGGAACGTTGAGGGACCCCCCGAATTAATGAAAATTTTCATACAAAATAACATGTCTCACGCCTGAAATATTTTAGATACAATAATTTATATTCTCTATTTTTGCTGCTAAGCATTCCCATGACAAGTGTATAATGTGGTAATTCATAATTGCTTTGTTAATGTGAATATCAATCGGTTCGATTAGCTGTGTTGGTAAGAGCGAAGGATGTGTGTTATGAGCCTCTTCGCCACCAGAAGCTGGCTCACTGCTTAATTAAGGAAAACATTATTTTTAGTGACATTTTTTAATAAATTAAGTTGCGTACTTCGATATTTGACGTGATGACGTGACGTCACATATCTCAGACTCCATCCCCTTCGTCACAAATCGTCACAGATGTATGACCCCTCCGATGGGTGCGTGATGGCCCCTTAGACTCAGTATATAAATTCAGAGGGCCCCAAAATGTTTGCGCCTAGGGCCCCGTTTTCTGTAAACGCGACTCTGATAATATTAAGTTAAAACAGTTTCCGTCAGCATCGCTTCTTTCTCCCTCTTATCCAGCACTATATAATTAGGGAATGGTTTCAATAGTCGAATAAGCAATTCAAACAAGCAAGCCCTATGAATGGTGTTGTGTTGACTATTGAAAATTGAAGTTGTTCAAACCATGAAAACTTATGTTCATACCTCTGTAGCCACGTCATTATCTATTCCACCTTAGATGTGCCAATCGACATTGAGCCAACACATGTTGGCCTATATGTAGTAGATAGAGGAAATTCTTGGGGAAATTCCCAAAGAGTGGTATCTGCATGTTTCGTCTCAATGCGAAAAGAGCATAAGCTGGGATGTATTAAAAAGCGATGACTGATATTGCTTAGCAATCGCTTACGGTTTGACCATATTATGTTTACTATTCTCCATTAAATCATATATCGATACAACAGATGACTATTATGATCTCCATTTGATCAGTGCTTAAAGTGTAAAACAGGAGTGCCTGGACGCTAGAGGAGCCGTCCATAAATGACGCAACGCAATTTTGGACAATATTTCAAATTATTATAGTAGAACGAAGAAAAATGGAAAAATTTAATTGCTTATAATGATTACAATCTTATGCATTCCTCACGATGAAAGACTATCAGAATCATAATTAGTGCTGTTTAATTGTGGTAAAAACTACTGCTAATTAAGTGAAACTTGTCTAAATGAGTGTAAGTTTTTAATAAAATTACGTATTTTGATGTGATGATGTGACGTCACATTTCGTAGGCCCTCTCCTCCTTGTCACACATCGTCACAAATTTTTTACCCCTCCCTAGGCGCGTGACGTCACATATGGACAGCCCCTTGTGTCAAAAAGTTAAAAACTAACAATTGCAAAGGCAGAGCACCAACACATTAAGTCGACGACAACTGGTTCGTGCACTATGGTCCACTGTGATCATAAAATAGAAGCTGGATTGGTGATATTAATGATGCTGAAATAGAAGTTGGATGGGTGAACGAAATTCTTCCAAAACAAATGCTATTTAAATAAACATAACGCCTACTGAAATAAAAGTTTGATAATTGAAAAGAATATTGGCCTAAATAGAAGTTGAATTGACAAAAATGGTTCTTGCTGAACCAGAAGGTGGATTTGCAGACATTATTATCAATCCAACTTCTATTTAATCAAATACAATGGGCGAGAAATGGAATTTGTTATCGTTCGTTAAGCTTTTTGTCCATCAACCATTATTTAGTCGTCAATTATTTGCTGGTGAAATATTTGTTGTAGTTTAAAGCGTAGACCTGCAGAGAATTGCTTTCCTGTGTGAAATTGTCGACAAGGGGCCAGTGGCGCCGGCATCGTTTTGAAAGTTGGCTGAAGGAAGGTTGTAGACGCGCGAAGCGCGAAATTTTTTCCTCCTCTTTTTCCTGCGGATAATAACGTACGCATATAGAGGAATTGCACTGCTGCATGGACGATCATGGACGGTGTCCAGGCTCTGCTGGCCAAATAAGTGGCAGGACGGCGTCCAGCCTCGAAAATAAGTGCCTGGACAGCGATTAACAGTGAAGGGCTGAATTTTCTGTCGGAGCCGGGAAAAAAACTCAACTGCGTCACGGGGGAGCCACGGGAAACGGCATACCTTAACCAACGTCAATCGATTACCATACAATGTTATAACTCCATAACGTTCAAAGGAACTTTCGTCGTTCAATAGACCTATCAATAGGGCTATATCCCAGATAACCAACATCATTGGGTTAGTTTTATTGTCTCTGAGGGATCATATGTACCACGTGACCAAATTTTTTATAATAATAATACTAATACTAATAGAGAGACATCTTATCTTTTCCAACTCCTAACTACCGCAACCCAACGCCTTAATGCCGTTGCATTCAGAGGCACATTTGCCCTACCACACACTGCCCACTGAGTTGCCGTTCCAGAAAATCATCATCTCCGGATATTGTTTGTATTGCCTGAGAGATCATTAATACCTCGGGCACAATAATAATAATAATAATAATAATAATAATAATAATAGTAATAATAATAATAATAATAATAGTAATAATAATAATAATGACGACAATTTACAATGCACCGTAAGGCGGCCATGCCACTGCAAAGACCTCGGGCAAGTCCGCTAGGCATCACTGATTAACTCTATTGATTTTTCTCTTGCATGGTCGTGCTCGTCCTTTTGAACTTTGAAGGGAGGGCAAATGCAGTTGTACTGTACTAAGTTATAGGCCTACTGGTGAATTTCGGGCATACTCGGTTACTTTAACCGCACAGAATCTGAACATGCGCCAAATGACGTCCACATAGTTCAGTTGGTACACTCCGCTGATCAAATAATTCACAGTCAGCGTCGCTAACAAGATTCGTGGGTAAGGCGGCGCTCATGAAAATTTGATTGATACCGTATTGAATTATTATTTAATTTTATGAAAATTAAAACGCGAATCGTTTCCTGTTTTTGGCATTAGGCCTATATTATAAGCATACTTGACGATCTTCTGTGTATTCTAATAAGAGGTGGACAGACTTCCAGGAAATAATGTTTGAGTACACAGGAATATATTATTCGAAGGCAATTGTCTTTGCGTGAGCGTAAAGAAATATTCCATTGTCTTTTCTTGAGAACAAATGGTTGTCCAGGTGTGGGTGTTTTCATTTTGAGAATGCAAAATCTGCGCAACATATCACTTTACTGTCCTATATAAAGTGTTGCCCAATGTTGAATTTTCATCGTTATCTGGAAGTTGCAAGTGGCTACACTGCGCGAAGAAATCTAAAGTAAAGCAGACTCTATATAAGAAATATGTAGGTTTACTGGTGATTTTTTAATCAAAATAATTTATGTTTGTTTTTAGGTTCAATTTACAGGTCGATTATGAGCTGCTAATAAGACACCGGCTCTTAACATAGACCTCCACCCTCTGTTTCTAACGTAAAAATTGTCTTAAAACCTGTAAATGTTCGTACACGCGTTTTTATTATTATTTTGTTTGTCTGGGATTGTCATTGAAAATGGCAGTTATAGGATTTTATATGAATGAACCATGGTCGAAATGAACCATGTAATAATTTTATCGGCGAATTTAATTATTCGTCAGTAATAAACGAAATTTCTCGCAAAACATTTGTACTGCTGCAGCTAATATTAGTATGGTGCGTAAGTTCAGTTTTGATTGACATGGATGTTCAATATTTTAGCACTTTCTTCGTAACTCTTATTTTAATGTCTTATAGTAATTTACATTATTAGGCCTATTCTATGCTATGATGCGACATTAATAATGTGACTTACAACATCTATCGCATAGAGTAAATTTGTTCTAACTCATATCTTGTAGCTTGAGTAATGAACACGATTCTCTGTAAATAGATGATTAATTCAAGCAGTTAATTAATGAAACTTGATACAGCGCCTCTTCAACCCAGAGGCACTCTCTGTGCTAACCCGTATGATGTTAAATGTCATTTATATCGCATATGTACAACAATTAGCTAAGCAGAGCACATTAAGCTGAAAGAGCAAGCCATACACAAGCGTGGAACCAACCAACGGATTCCCGTCGACAGCTGACAGATGGCATGGATGCTCAGAGCCTCTTGGGCAAGTCGCCTCGTTAGGGTAGAGCGACAGCTGCTGACAACTATCGCAGACACAGCGACGATGTCGACAACTAGTTCCTCGCTGGTGGAAGATGATGCATGTCCGAATGTTCGTTGAATCACAAGGAGGACAAAATGACAAAAGGTATTCGTTGTACTTTGGTTGGCGGATTGAACAGCCGTCTGTGACTATCGGTTGAGGTCACTCCAATGGCCGCGCCATTAGCCTTCACCAGGACGAAAACACTCAGCTACAGGAGACGTACAAAGTCCGCATGATGAGCCTCGACCGTATATATCAGAAGGGATCGTCTGATGAAGTCACTTGACCTAGGCAATTTGCAAACAGGTAGTGTTTCCTAAGTAACAGGCGTGGCGTATATTAAATACTGCGACGTCTTTGGAACGTAGCCTATCTGGACAAATATGTCGACTTGGTTGTGAGGGACTCACTGGACGCCCACTCTGGCCAATTCATACATATGCAGAAGACACCTTAATATTCACGATTCTTCGATGACAAAATTCTTCCCCTTCTCAGTGTACGTATAGTTACGTAAAATGCGGCATCTGAAATTATATCATGACGTTCCAGAAACATTTTCCTTGATATGTAGGTCTAGGAATACAATTATTTTGATTTTTATTATTTAAATTGTTAACAGCTGTCAAACCCCATTTAAAAGTAATTTCAATAAATTTCAGCATTTGATCGCACAGGGGTCTACATCTCATCATGATGACAAAAGAATTAGTCTGTATTCTATTCATCTGCTTCAATGTCCAGATAGTCATTTCTGAAAGTTCGGACGAGGAGCTGCTAGCTTTGGGTAAGAATGTGTTTCGCTACTATTGACGCCTTCTCATTAGTAATATGTTTTAATTAGTGGCGAAGAAATCTCAGTCATTAATACCTTGTCATCTGTATGATTAAAAATGCTACAATCAAACATTTATATCGCTAAGTAGTGAGCATGCCACTTCAACGAGTAGCTGTATTGGATTCTTAGTCACGTTTAGCACACTCTCAGCGCTAAAGTGACGGTGGTTTTCAGTATCACCACATGTAGATCAAGAATGTTGCCCAGTCTCAGTTGAATTGCCATGTGGACGTGGTTCAATCTGGCGAATAATTTGAACTGTTGGGCCAAGGCATATCCCTACCATTCCAACGCTCACTCGTCGCTATTCGGATGACTCTCTGGCAAAAATTCGTGGTCACTATGCTGACTGATCCTCCTTAGTTGAGTTAATGTTGAAACATCAATCAAGGGCTACCTATTTTTTAGCATTAAGCAACATTGAGCTTAATCAGCTTAGTAATGGCTTTAGGGCTCACCATTCCACAGAGACAGTTCTCCTTTCCATAATTTCTTAGATCTACTCTGCTGTTGATAGATCTCAAGTCACTCTTCTGGCTCTGCATGATGTCTCAGCAGCGTTTGACATGGTTGATCATGATATCCTTCTCCAGCGCCTAGAGACCTCTTATGGCCTTAAAGGCCTCCCCTCTGTTAGTGCCGCTCAAACCTTTCTAAACGAACTAAAATGATAGTTACTGGTGATCCAGAACTCAATGGGTTCACGTTACACTGGGAGTTCCTCAAGGCTCTGTTCTCGGTCCTCTTTTGTTTATCCTATATGCGGCTGACATTTCCTCTCTTTTTCCGATCTGTGTTGCTGCTGGTCATCTATTTGCTGATGATGTGCAGGCTTTTGTTCATGGTCCCACATCATCCCAATTGCAATTGGTTGAGAGTATTCAATCTCTATCAAATTTTATTGACTCTTGGATGTCATCTAATCGCCTCTCCCCTGCTGCGTCCAAAACTCAATTTATCTGGATTGGTACTACTCAGCAACGTCAGACGCTTGATTTCCTTCTTCTCTCTGAAAAGTAAGGCCTACCCGTTCTTCTCTTACTCGTCAAGTGCTCGTGATTTGGGTGTTACCCTTGATAGTTCTCTAACATTTGTCGAACACATCTCTTATCTCACACGTTCATCCTATTTTCAATTAAGGCGCCTCCGGGTCATTCGTCTGTCTCCTCCTCCACCTTTACTACTTTAGTTCACGATTTTATATGTTCTTGAATTGACTACTGCAATTTCCTTCTCATTGACCTTCAAAAGGTTCGTCTCTTTCCTCTTTAGTCAGTACTTTAATCAGCTGCTAGACTGATAGCTCATTTTTCTCGTTTTTCTCGCATCTCAAAAATAAAAAATAAATAAAAAAGTGTTTTATTGTAACCAACAACAAAATAGAGTACATCTCACAATATGCACACGCAAATTTATATTGGCTACAATGGAAGCTCCAGAAGGGATGCGAATCCCGCTAAATAGGGACCCCCTTGTAGCAACTATATCACACTAATAAATGGCAATTTATTAGTGTGATATAGTCTCTACCTTAATGTTTGATGAACTTCATTGGCTCCCTTTCCATGCTCGCATACAGTTTAAAATTCTCATTTTAATCTTTCCTCAGGGCTCAGTGCGGTCGTGCCTCGAGATACCTGGTTGACGTGGTACCTCGGCCTCAATCAATCAGTCTCCTCCCTCCACCCTCTTCGCTCATTCAATAGACTTACCCTCTTAGTTCTTCGAAGTAGAATAACTATGGCTCAGCCTCGATCCATTACTTCAATTCCTTCCATCCGTTCGCTCTAAAATTCTATCTGGCAGTCTCTCAACCTCCTTCGCTTTTCTCAAAAGCTAATTCTAATCGCGGGGACTTGCGCACTGGCAGCTCTTCTAAACAGTTCACCTACTAGAAGCACTCTAGAAATGCTTAAGTACAATACAAATACAATACAGGCTGACCGTCATAGAAGAAATCGCCCACCGTGCCATACACTTTATCAGCTATTTGCTTCATTCTCTTCTTCGCAAGATTGCGGTTTCTTCTCTCTGTTGCAAATCGTGTTCTTGCTGACCCTTAATCCTGTTTGAACATGATAGATTCGTAGTTGATGGGTCTCTGGCATTTAAAAGGATTGGCCTGCAACCTTTGAAATTAGCTTCTTTAGTTTATGTGGCTTCATATTGGCAGCTATTAATCATCCTTCTTTCCATCGATCATTTTCAGGCTGAGCGAGTCGTCAATGGGTTATCATTAGTAGGTAAGTAAGTAAGTAATCATTTTCTTTAATATGAACGCCTGCAATCGCACGGCATGTATAACCGAACATTTCACACGCACTGTACACACTATAAAAGCTAAGTAGTAGAATAGATCAGATAAAGACAGAAGACGAATCTCACTATATGTAAGCTTTTCATACTCTTATACAACAACCTTATGTTAACTCAACAACGGATAAAATCATCCGCCCGTGGGACGACAAAATTGTGTACACGTTGGTGCAGATGGTAAAACGAGGCATTAATCGGTGGAAGCAAACCTCTTAGACTGTGAGCAGAGTTTGTTGCAGTAGATGCGAAGAGGGAATCATCAGTACGATCACGAAGATCATAAAATGATGGCTGATCATAAGGAAGCATGCCATTTCGCACCAACTGACGCAAAACAGGATTTAGTCGACTGCGATGGGTAGCATTAGTAAAACCGTACATCATGCAGGGATGCATATAATAGTCGGGCCAGCGTGGTTACCCAAACAGCATCAATGAGAGCCGGAGAGGCCATGGGCGACAAGAACTCTAAATGCATAAAAGGACGGGTGAGTTTTGTGGCAGACTCGGCCAAAATGTTTATCAAGACATAATCGACAGTTTAGAACAACCCCCAGAACATTCACCTCATCCACCCTGTCTGTACCATTCACCAGGGGAGGAAGGGCAACCCCCGTCACATTGGACCGCTGAACAATCATTTCATTTGATTTGGAGGCATTGAGTTTGAGGTTTCATTGTCGATCCCATGACTGAATTTGAGCATGGAGCAAGTTTGCAGTCAGTAGCAGCAATGACTGAGGCTATTTACTTGGTCGCGTAGAAATAGACATCTGTTGCTTTTTATACAGTAAGTTTACTATGTTACATTGTTATTTGTCTATTTAATCAAATGTCTACAACTACAGCAGTTCTTTGCATAGCAGAACATTTTCATAATTTCAGAGCAGAAGTTTGTGAACCAACCGGACTGTACGCCAGTGTTTGAAAACAGACATCCTGGATACATTTCCTTCAATGCAACTGCACAACTATCAATCACCACAGATGAAGAATGCAGATCTTCTTGCATTAAAGACGAGAATTGCATGTCTTATCAAATCGACTCAAGACCGGGAGAAACACTTTGCCGCATACAATCATTCTACTCAATTGAGGATTTGGAAGGTCCATTCAGTGCAGCAGATGTGAACGAATATGTATTCACTGTAAAATGTGTCGGTATCACCAGTGAAGGTAATTTTATCATCGAAGTACTATAAATATTTAGTTAACGACCTTTTCCTTTGAACGGACATTACGTTGTTTTTATTTGCTACTTTTCGCAACCCAGTTTTACGTAGAGCAACTCGCCTGTACTTCGCGACATTCAAACTCTAGTGTATTTGGCTCATATCGCGTGGTTTCGGACACAGTTTATTCAAGTAATTCGACTTGCATTTTCTTGATAATCCTATAGGACTGAATTTGAAAAACGATGTATTCCTGATTGTTTAAAGATTATAAAAGTCGGAAGGTAAGTGAATGTGCAGAAGTACAGAATCTATTCAATATCAAGGAAATGGATGACTGTCGACAAAAGTGACTGGAAAACTAATGCACATAGTTGTATTGGTTTACTAAAATAAAGTATGCACTGATGGACTCATTAATTACTGAATTATTCTGGATTGATAGACTCATTTGTAACGTTGAAAATCTTGCATTACATTTCCTCTTAGTGCAGTTTCCAATTGGGCCGCTATCCGTTTACTTCATTGATAAATCGTAAATATAAAGCGCAATCGAAAATATAGATAATTCCATTGTCATCTTCTTTATATATATATATATATATATATATATGGCTAAATGTGTCTACGCCAAAGGTCCCCAAAGTTTTGGATACCGAGGGCCACTTTAGTGTTACAGTGAGAGCATGCGGTCCACAGGGTACCATACGAGCGCCAAAGTCACGGAGTCATCGCAGACTTGACTTATAAGTATAAGGTCTATGAGCATAAGGTTTACCTACTTGTGTATAATAAAGTCAAATAGACAGTAATGAAGTTCGTGAATTTTAACAAAATATGTATAAGAATTTCATAACTCATGAAATGTTTATTTAATTTATTTATTGATTTTTATTCTAATCTAAGGCCACTATAGGCTCCTAGGCTACTCGTCAATCCATTTTGGAATAAAATTAAAAGTGGGTGTTATCAGAATTTAGCTTAGAATTTGTGCCGAAATTAAATTTACTCCTTGAGAAATTGTCCTGTGATTCGTGAAGTTGAGATTTCTCAGCAATAATATTACCAAATCGAGGTTTAAAGCGTGTTGCTGTAATGCGAAGGATTGCATGAAGATGATCAACAGTTAATCTCTCATTAGTACGATTGTGTGATATTCATAATGGAAAATGTTTTCTCACAAATGTACGTGGCCCCAAAAAGTGATACGACACGCTGAGCATGTCGTCGAATAATCAATCAAGCTGAAACTGATAGGCTTTGATAAAATTCCATCAAGCTGAACGCATGAAATAAAATTTGCACCTCTGAACTTTCCTGCAAGTCGATAAGTTCTAATTGCAAATCAATTGGCGCAATCCTTGGCTCACAAGTAAACCGATTCTGGAAATTGGCAAATTACTTTTCGCAATCTGAAGTCAGAAAAACGTCGTTCAAATTCATATAGGCCTAACAGGCTGAAATATTTGTCAGAACGCAAAAGTTCAAGAACGTGTCCGTTTTTGTTTGATATATCTGTACAAGTCGATAAATGGGCTAGATTTTTGCTCTTCAGTTGTTTCTGCAGTAAGGTTAGCTTTCTTGCCAACGATTTCAACACTGTTCAATAAAATAATCTGAAACTTTCCGTACCCTTCCAGTTTCAGATTAAGTTCGTTCAAAAGTGAAGTGATGTCCACTCGGGACGCTAGATCGTACAGCCTTCCAACATTTTGTAGTAGAGCTAAACAGTTTGTTCATTTTCCTTCAATTCTTATTGAGTTTCGTTTTTTATTCAAAGATCCGGCGATTTCGTTTCTCAGATGAAAAAATGCGTTTTAGTGTTGCACCTCGTATCGGCTTAACCATCGAACAGCTAAACTAGTAAAATGCTAAATGCTGCTAGAATGAATATCAAAATAAAAATGCGTTTGTCAAATTGGACATAGATGCTTCAAATCTAAACGCCTGACTGGCTGGATCTTGACCGCCTTCTGTTGATTTTGTTTTGATGAAACGCCTGTGAAGACAGAATTACGACTGACCCTGAGACGCCTTTAATCAGAATAGAAGTTACGTGTGGAATTAGAGATGTAGACCTACTCGACAGAAGTAAGTGAACTATCGAGGGTAACACCCAGATACCGAGCTCTTAACTATAAAGCGAAGAGCGTAAACATTTGAGAGAGGTGAACGAAATCAAGCTTCCGAAGTTGCTCAGGTGTACCAAACAATTTAAGTTGGACTTCTAAAGGGTTAAGAAAGAGGCGATTTTACAAAATTAAGGTGTTAAGAAATATTAGAGAGAGAGATCGAATACTGCCGACCAATGTGGGTTTACTAAGTCTCTTTTTTCTACCTTCATCGCTGCTTCAAATCTGAACTCCATTCACCATAGGCACCTGGCTGTCTGGATCTTGACCGACTGCCTGTTGATTTTGTTTTGATGAAATGCTTTTGAATAATCTTCGCATTTGTAGGTGTTGTAGAAATGTCGAGTTTACGAATACGATTACGATGACCAGGACCCTTAATGTTCTGAAGTCGCCGGAAAAACCCGTTGGGTTTCGTTCAGATAGGTTTGAGCGGAACCAACAGAAGAGAAAACCTTAAGTCCATAAGTGGTCCGAGACGCTGTAGAAGAAATGCCGAATACTTATACTTAAAAGATAATATAATGCTACACATTATCAAATTGAACAAAAGTTTCGATTGATATTGACATAATATTCTGTTTTGTGTCATGCGACTGTAGAAACATGTACCCCTCTAATTGAGGTTCGACTTCGTAACTGGAACTCTCATCTTGCACTTGAACAACTGTCAGTGAAGTCGGAAATGGAATGCAGGTCACTGTGTTTAGAGGATCAAGACTGTATGTCGTATCAAATAGATTCCACATCAGACCATCCTTTATGCTACATACAAAAGCATCCGGAAATGTTCAATAAAGGACTAATATACATGGGAACGGAAGTTACAGAATACTTTGTTGTTGATCGATGTCTTGATAAGTATAGTGTCTCTAACATTGAAGGTTAGTATTGAAGCAACACATCATGATTCAAAGAAATACCACGCTGCGCCTTTAAATTTTTCTTAGAAGGCGCTACCGATTTACCCAAACACATAAATACTTACACACAAACAAACTATGTAGGCCCTATACACGTGCATATTACATGATAAATGCTTCCAATTCTTGCATAAATGCGTTCTTGCACACACATTATTTGCCTTCGTTAATACGCTGTTAACAAATTATGGGTGATTCATTCAATATATGATAGGCCAACGCAAATTTCTTTCTATGTTTGATAATGAACTAATAGTAATTTATTCTCAATTTAAGCTGAAACTGACTGCGACAAGGAGTCACTGATGAATTCTTTACCTTTGTAAAAGATTTTGTTTTTGATGTAAACGCAATTGATCATGAAATAAAGTTCGTAAGAACTCTCTTTGTATTCCTTGGATCTGTTGGCTACATCAAGATAGTGTCTAAAGTAAATTAATGGTAATTCACTGACTCTGTTGTGTGCAAACAATGTCTTCGTCATGTGGGCCTATTAAAACCTGCTCCTGGGTACTCTACAAGATAATACGAAAATTGTAGGCTGTTCTCCGGTTTTCAAGAAACTACACGAAGAAGTTTCGATAGAGGCGACAATTCATCCATTCGTTACAACGGAGCAATTGTGCAGACTGACATGTCTATTTGATCCCGAATGCGTTTCCTATCAGATAGACAGGAACTCTGCAGGATCACCATTCTGTTTGATACAGACGGATGGGAACAATTTAGGAGAGGAGAAACGGACCAAGCTTGACCAGGTTACGGAATACATTCTCGTCGATTCCTGCACAGACAGTCCATTGGATAAAACCACAAAAGGTTAGCGGTACAATGATAATTATTACCATGTTACTAAATTGTAATAGGTCAATTCTTGTATATTACCGGCGACGCATGCAGCATGGAAGACGATTTCTTGAGAACTAAACAATAGAGATTTCTTAATGAAAGGTGATTCATGGATGTCAACGTCTCTTGATGACAGATTAAGAAGACTTAATGGAATAGATGAATATTATATTATATGGAACTGAGCTTCGGCGTGCGAACAAAATAACAATGAGAACATGATGACTGGTGACATGCAGTTGATTGACCATTTGAACATTTAGATGCATAGTGACCAATGCAGGACAGTGACGGCACTATGGTCTGCCTTTAAAGAGATTAGATGAATCTTGGAATGCTGAAGATCCAAATCCAGAGATAATATTGCTCAATATAGTAGACAATATAGTTTAGAATTTCCAGGGAGGACTTTATATTGACTGAATCTATGCGTCTTTGATCGATCATCATCGATGTTATACAGTTTAGAAAGAGCACCCATAGTTTATAGAAGTTACTCCCCTTTTAATGAACCGGTGTTCAAAATTTTCAGTATACCTAATTGAAACTTACAAGAGCTGAAACTCAATTGCTGTAGTTAAGTTCTATTCTCATACGCCATTTGGCTCGTTGTTTGAAGGGATGCCAGTTTAGTATGTCAATTTTACGAAAAACATTTACTTTTGAATAATATGAATGGCCTAATTTACATATTACAATGATATTAAGGAATTATACGTGAATTGAAAGGACGACAGCGTATCTGTAGCTATTACAGAGATAGCTGTGTTGATGTAGTTAGATGGTTTGAGAGAATATGAATCACGAAAACCACGCAGAAGTGTATGGTCGAACTCATAGGATGTGCTAATGTCTGCATGCGCGCAGAGGCGTTAAACCATAGAAACCGTGGAACAAATGCTCCACCCAAGAAAAGAAGTGGGGAAAGATCTCATTGAGAAATTATGTGAAAAAGTAAATTTTGTTAATATTAAACCATGAAAAGTCTTTTATTATTTGCAATTGTCTGACAATAACGCGGTTCAGTCTATTACTGGTCATTGAATAATAATTTATTAGTTCGACTGTCAGTCAAACTTAGGGAAAAGTTGCTCCAAAGACTTAGGGGAGATAAACGCACCTGCATGTATGTATGCGTGTATGTAGTGTATGTGTTGGGTATAGACTAGGTAGACATAGAAAAACAGAGAGCGAAACAGAGAGGGACAGAGAGCGAGACTAATGTAGGGGTTGACTTAGGTGGCACACAATATGGATGGCATGCAGGTATGGTCGCAGTTAGGTATAAGAAATGAATATTAATTGTCGTTTCTGGCTATTATTGTTGATTGTGTTGAGAAATTGTCGCACTAGGGGACCCCCTCTCTTTCTAGTCGGTCTTGTTCCCACGGTCAGCGCTCCTCGGTTTCCGTGATCGTGCACCCTCCCACTCAAGCTTCGCTCCTTCCCCTCGCTTTTCTGTCGCCAGCTCTCTTCTCAATGCTCTCTCTTTCTCACGCTTTATCTGTTGGCACTGCTCTTGTTTGTTCTTTCCTCCCTCGCTTTCTGTCGTCAGCCTGCTCTTCGCCTGTCGGCGATTCCTTTGTGTGGCCGTTTTCGGTGGGAATTTGTTTCCTAAAATCTTCGCCAGGTGTTCTCTTTCCCACGGTCGAGGGCGGTTTCAGCGCTATAAAAGGGGGCCCGGTTTTAGTCGAAAAGAGAGTCCGAGGAAGACCGTCAGAAGGAGCAGTCGAAGCACGGCCTGATCGAACCGAAGAGAACAGTCTGATCTCCGCCAGCCGAGGGGAACAGTTCGAATAAGTCCGACATAGCGACACGGGGTCTGCCGGTCAACAGTAGGCTACCTGAAAAAGAGTACGGCAGTGAGATTGTGAGGAGGTGGCCACTCGTTCGTTGAGAGGACGACCGGCCAGGGCGAGATTTGGCGTCTGTCAAGAAATACAGAAATATTGCAGAATTGTCGTGGTTAAGTCCTCTGCCGGACCGGAGAGGCCGAAATTCGCGCGTGACATCCTTGTAGTAGAGACCCCCCTCAGATTTCGCCACATTGGTACCAGAAGTGGGGTGCGCGTTGGGTCTATATTCATTCGCGACGACTAGATCTGATGGAGGCCGAACAGAGCACCATAATCTACACCCTGCTGGACCTCGCCGATCCACCGACGAGTAGCTCTACGCCTGCTGTTCGGAAACCGACTGCCGAGACGCCCAGAAGCAGAAATTGTCTGCTTGAGAGTATTGACTTTGACTGACCGAGGTCGATATTGTTGGACGACCATGAGAAAAAGAAAGAGGCGACAACGATGTCGAAACAACCGGAATGTGTCGGCGTCCACCTGGTTAACCGACCGACACTCATGAAACCCGGAAAGTTCGACGGGACGGGATCTCTGGAGTCGTTCCTCGCCCAGTTTGAAGTGTGTGCGAGACACAATCGTTGGACGGCTGTGGACAGCGTCGACTTTTTGAGATGCGCGCTGGAAAAAGCCGCAACGCAGCTCCTATGGGACTTCGGAGCTCGTCAAGATGTTACGTATGAAGAGTTGGTTGAGCGGTTACGGCAAAGGTATGGTGCAGAGGGCCAAGCAGAGACGTTCAGAGCCCAATTGTACTATCGTCGTCAACGCACCGAGGAGAATCTGAGCGATCTCTTGCACGAGATTCACAGGCTTGTCGTTCTTGCTTATCCGATTCCCTCAAATGAAACGACGCAGATAATTGCTCGAGACGCGTTCCTTGAGGCCATGCGGGATCGCGATCTGTCGCTTAAAGTTCGTGAAAGAGAACCGAAGACTCTCGATGAAGCCTACCGTATGGCACTGCGTCTAGAAGCGTACCAGCGCACAACGGACTCCGACGACCGACGACGTCCACCTAACCGAGTGAGGGCTACGCAAGAGGCAGACGTAAGCGCACAGATACAGTCGCAACTGGACCGATTCCTTGCGACGCAACGTCAGGAACAGGAGAAATGGCAGCGCTCAATGGAAAGCCGCATCGATAGACACTTGCAGGATCTGCAGCGTGCTCACGCCTTGCCGAATGACGGACCGGGTTCGAACGCCCATCCAGGAGGAAGTCACGAAAGGACCGCCAGACGAATGGTTACCTGCTACAACTGCGGCCGGGCCGGCCATATCGCCCGAAATTGTCGCCAGCCACGCCGCAGCAACGAGACAGCCGTCTCCGGGTCCGAAGAGCCAGAGCCTGTTGCAAGAAATCACACCACGAGGCCAGGGCAGCCGAATCGCGCAAGTAACAACGCCATTTACATTCGAGGCTCGATCAACGACCAGCCACAGACCTGTTTAATCGACACCGGGTCTGAGGTGAGTTTGGTACCTGCTCATATTGTCGGGGGGGGTAGACTTACGCCCTTGTCTCTGGGTGTTGATGGCTGCCAATGGGACCGAAATTCGTGTTTTAGGGGAAATTACTGCCCCGATTAAGGTCCGCAATGGGTTTGTGCTACCTACCGACTTTTTGGTCTCCGACCAGGTCACAGAACCCATGTTAGGTGTGTATTGGTTGAGAGGGCATCGAGTCAGATTGAGTTTTGGGACTGCATTTTTGTACGTAGGTCGTAGACGTATCTCCTTGGTGCGGGGAAATGGTTCCGCGTGGTGTCGGCGCGTGATCGTCGCCGAACAGGTCATAGTGTCGCCCAAAAGCCAGCAGGACGTCTCCGTTAGAACTCTTTATGGGAGTTTATCTGCCGTTTCATCGGCCTGGATGAAAGAAGCTTGTGAGGTCCGACCAGGAGTTCATGTTGCGCGGGTAGTTTTAGGGGATAAGCAGAACGACGCCCAGATTCGAGTGATGAATCTGACGGAGGAAGCAGTAACGTTGGATAAGGATCAGCTGCTAGGAGGTTTACACCCAGTTGAAGTCGACAGGTGTGTTGAACAGGACAACGGGAAAGTTGGGACGGTGTTGCCATGTGAGACGTTGCTGGCCGACTTACCTGAAGAGGTACCTCAAGAAATTAGAGTACGACTGGAGCGATTGTTGAAAGATTATCAAGACGTCTTTTCGGTGACAGAGGAAGATTTGGGACGTACCTCAATTAGTATGCATAAAATTGAAACAGGAGATGAACGGCCAATACGACAGCCATTGAGACGGCAACCTCTTCCTCACCGAACTGCCATTGACGAACATCTGAATAGGATGTTGGCAGAAGGAATTGTAGAACCAGCGGTGAGCGAATGGGCCGCGAATGTGGTTCTAGCACGAAAAAAGGATGGCACGTTGAGATTTTGTATCGATTATCGGCAACTCAACGATATGACGAAGAAGGATTCTTACCCACTCCCAAGAATCGACGAATGTCTAGACGCTCTCGCAGGCGGAGGCTGGTTTAGTACTTTAGATTTGAGAAGCGGTTACCATCAGGTGGCTATGGATCCACGGGACGCTGACAAGACTGCTTTTGTCACGAGGAAAGGCATTTTTCGTTGGAAAGTAATGCCCTTTGGGCTCTGTAACGCCCCGGCCACTTTTCAGAGACTGATGGATATCGTTTTGTCGGGTCTGAATTTCGAAGTCTGCTTGGTCAACCTCGACGACGTTATCATCTTCGGAAGCACACCGGAAGAACATCTAGACAGACTGGAGCAAGTGTTCCAGCGATTACGAGAGGCCAACCTTAAGTTGAAGCCAAGCAAGTGCAAGTTGCTTCGTCGGACCGTAACGTTCTTGGGCCATGTTGTTACCCCGGATGGAGTTGCGGTTGATCCTTTCAAGATAAGAGACGTGGTCGAATGGCCTATTCCGGAAAGGCTAAGGGACGTGCGTGCTTTTCTGGGTTTGTGTTCGTACTACCGGAGGTTCATACGTAATTTTTCGATTTTAGCGGCACCGCTATTCGCACTTACTAAGAAGGGACGTGCTTTCACCTGGGACGACACTTGCCAGGATGCATTTGCTCGCCTGAAGGTTTTGTTGACGACAGTTCCGATTCTTGCGTTACCGACTGTTGAAGGTGTCTACTTGTTAGATTGCGACGCCTGCGATGTGGGTCTCGGTGCTGTTTTGTCGCAACGAATAGACGGAGAAGAGAGAGTGATTGCCTACGGTAGCCGTCTGTTATCCAACGCCGAACGCAATTACTGCGTCACCCGGAAGGAACTGTTATCGGTCGTCTACTTTACGAAGTTATATCGGTAGTATTTGTTGGGGAAGCAGTTTGTCTTGAGAACCGACCATGCTGCTTTGCAGTGGTTGCGGCGCACTCCAGAACCTATTGGACAGCAGTCACGATGGCTGGAACGTCTTGCGGAATTTGACTTCCAGATAGTCCATCGGCCGGGTCAAGGCATGGGAACGCGGATGCTCTTTCTCGTAGGCCATGTCCTCAGTGTGGCCAGGAGGAGCGGAGTTTAGTAGCAGCTGTAACTACGATTGCTCAGGGTTTTTCGTTGAGCATGGAAGCTGAAACGCTTGAAAATGGCTCAGGCCGAAGACCCTGATCTCTCAAAGGTGCGTCCCTGGTTAGAGGAAGGAGCGCTGGTTCCGGAGTTGGTGGACATTCTATTCGAGAGTGCGATTGTGAAGACCTACTGGCATCAGCGCGAGGGGTTGTACTTGCGCGACGGCGTGATGTATCGGAAGAAACCGGACGGGTTAGAGCAACTACTACTGCCCAAGGCCCTTCGGGAGGAGTATTTGAGGCTTGCTCACACCGGAATAACTGGAGGTCATTTGGGCGTCCGAAGAACTAGATGGAAAGTTAGGCAACGAGCGTATTGGGTAGGATGGTCGGAGGAAGTGAAGAGATTTTGTCGGTGTTGCTCGCAATGCAACCAATATCATCGTGGTAAGCCTCCTCGTCAAGGACCGTTGCAACCATTGCCATGTGGAGAGCCATGGGAGCGACTTGATGTGGATTTGACTGGGCCCCATCCCCGAAGTAGTCGCGGGCATGTCTACATATTAACCGTCATGGACTATTTTACGAAGTTCGTTGAGGCGATACCCATCGTGAACCAGGAAGCTTCGACCGTTGCTAAGGCCTTGGTGGAGAACGTCATTGTACGCTATGGAGCCCAATTGCAAATTTTAACAGACCAAGGAACCAATATTGATGGAAACTTGTTCCGTGAACTCTGCAAGCTGTGCGGCATTGATAAGGTCAGAACTTCGAGTTACCATCCGAGCGGAAATGGGTTAATCCAACGATTTCACAGGACCCTTAATGCCATGTTGGGGAAAACTATTTGCGACCATCAAAGGAACTGGGACGAGATGCTGCCTCTGACGCTCGCTGCCTATCGCTCCTCTCTACATGAGACGACCGGTTTTACGCCTAACCGTTTGATGTTCGGTCGCGAACTAAGGGCTCCTCTGGATCTCGTCTATGGAATGCCGCCAGACTCAGACTCGGGCCCCGCTACGTACTCGAGTTACGTCGACGACCTAGCCGAAAGGATGGAGTCAGCATATCGTATTGTACGCGAACGACTACGGGTGGCAGCGGAGCGGAGGAAGCAAACCTACGATATGCGCGTCCGCCCGGTCCAATTTTCGATAGGGGATCGTGTTTGGTACTACACTCCGAGGCGTTTCCGCGGAAGGAGTCATAAGTGGCAACGAATGTACACTGGACCCTACGTCGTCGCGGAGCAGTGCGGAGCAGTGAACTTCCGCATTCGGAAAACGGCCAACTCTCGACCTCTCGTAGTACACGTGGATAAGTTGCGTCCATGCTACGACGCGACGACTACTGAGTTGGACGAAGCCGCGATTGAACCGACGCCTGTAAACTGGACAGACAGCCGACGACCGAGGCGTTCTATACGACGGCCGTTCCGGTTCCAGTAGGCTTCAGCGCGAAGTGTTGGAGGAATTTTGCTGCCGCAAGATCCAAGCTTGAGTCGAGATTGGACGGGAAAATTCTCCAACACTTGAAATTTTGCGACGATCGGAATTGGAATAGAAAGGGGAACCATTACGAAGAAAATGTTGTGAAACTTCGTGGGAAAGATGCAACAGGAGTGTTTTTAGTGAGACTGCGATGGAAGCCTAGTTTAAAAGGCGATAGTGAAGAAGTTCGCTTTTAAAGAAATCAGGAAATGATATTCGTGGAAAAGCCTATGACAATCAGCATTATCGGGTATTTCTTCGTCGGCTACTTGCGTAGAGCGGAAGTCCGAAGAAATTTTCTGATCCACCTGTGATAATCGACTGTCCTGTCAAAGACACGAGGGGGCGTTTTAAAAGGATTCGCTATCGAGGAAGTACACACGAAGAAGCTATATTGAAAGGCCGCATGCAAGAAAGGCGAAAGAGATTATTTGATCGGCCTATACTGATTGTCCGTTGCGGCCCAGAAAACTAAGGTCTGTTTCTGAGCAGATCAAAGGCCTGTTGCGGCATGGATCAACTTTCACACGGTCGAAGGAAGGAAGACTGGAGGAGAGTCGTCGCTTGGACGGTCGGCGATCAGTATTAGCGTCAATTTTCACACGGCCGAAGGACGGAAGACTGGAGGAGAGCCGTCGCTTAGGTGGTCGACGATCAACTTTGGCGTCTATGTTTCTACGGTTGAAGGGAGGAGGAATAAAGAAAGGGGCGTGGCATTGATACGCCGCACTAATCGACAATTACTAAAATATGCAATCGACGGTCATTATGTTGCATTGTCATAGTTGGTCTGAGAGGCAAAGGTCTGTTGTTTGAATCATGGCTGGAAGACACACTCGCAGTTGTGAACTGTGCCCGACCGTTTTTATAGGCAGTGACCCGCAGTGGGCCTTGGAGCGCCATCGACGCTTGGTTCATCGAATTTACTGTCGTCGCGTCGAAGACACCGATGTGGCCTTGGGTCGGGACTACACTGGTCCTTCCCCTGCCCAGAGTTTTACGTGCGGCGCTGCTGTCGTCCGTGGGTCGTACGCTTCGGGTTCTGCTGCGGACGATCCCTTGCCGATCGACGATTCTCTGGTCGGAATGACTGTCGGGCAAGTGGCGCTTCTTGTCCTGGACGGACGTAGGCTGGCTCTGAGATCCAGCGAAGGACAGTTCCGTGACGCCGTTAACCGACGCGCTCCCCACTGTCCTCGGTGGTTGAGCGACGGAATTTATTGGGGATGTCGTCTTGACTCTGCACTTCGGCGGACGGGTTCCCACCCGCCTTCTTCTCATTCATCCATGGATGGCGACGCCGGAAGCCCTTCGGTCTCCCACTTCAGTGAACCACCTGCCAGCCCTGAGACTGCCAGATCCTCTTTCGTCGCTGGAATGAATAGCGCGTCCAAGCCTGGTGTGGAAATTGAAGTGATCACCGTAGACTCTGACAGTGATGCCACCGAGTCGGATTAGTATTACCGACACTGAAATAACTGATGGTGTAAAGACTTATAATTATATCGACCCCAATTAGGGCAATTCATTTAATTTGATAAATGAGGCTTTAGTTATTCGTCTGTTTTGCTGAGTTGCTTGGTCGTTTCAGTTCTTGTTTTGTGTTCTATGGCTAATGAATAGGGTAGCGTTGGATTGGTACTTTTGCGAACATTAAGGAAGTTGTTTGCGATTATCAGCTTGAAGACTTTTAGGCGTTTCGCATTTATTATGCTTCGTTATGTTAACTGTTACTGTTCACTGTACTTACTGTACTCTCCAAGGGATGTGGGAATCCCTATCATGCAGGGGAGGGAAGGTGTTGAGAAATTGTCGCACTAGGGGACCCCCTCTCTTTCTAGTCGGTCTTGTTCCCACGGTCAGCGCTCCTCGGTTTCCCTGATCGTGCACCCTCCCACTCAAGCTTCGCTCCTTCCCCTCGCTTTTCTGTCGCCAGCTCTCTTCTCAATGCTCTCTCTTTCTCACGCTTTATCTGTTGGCACTGCTCTTGTTTGTTCTTTCCTCCCTCGCTTTCTGTCGTCAGCCTGTCGGCGATTCCTTTGTGTGGCCGTTTTCGGTGGGAATTTGTTTCCTAAAATCTTCGCCAGGTGTTCTCTTTCCCACGGTCGAGGGCGGTTTCAGCGCTATAAAAGGGGGCCCGGTTTTAGTCGAAAAGAGAGTCCGAGGAAGACCGTCAGAAGGAGCAGTCGAAGCACGGCCTGATCGAACCGAAGAGAACAGTCTGATCTCCGCCAGCCGAGGGGAACAGTTCGAATAAGTCCGACATAGCGACACGGGGTCTGCCGGTCAACAGTAGGCTACCTGAAAAAGAGTACGGCAGTGAGATTGTGAGGAGGTGGCCACTCGTTCGTTGAGAGGACGACCGGCCAGGGCGAGATTTGGCGTCTGTCAAGAAATACAGAAATATTGCAGAATTGTCGTGGTTAAGTCCTCTGTCGGACCGGAGAGGCCGAAATTCGCGCGTGACATCCTTGTAGTAGAGACCCCCCTCAGATTTCGCCACAATTGTAATTCTATACTTTCAATTGGATTACGTCTCCTGATTTTAATAAACAAGCTGCCAAACCGTGAAAACTACAGGTGGTACTTAACTCGTAAAAATGACAGGTCACTGAAGAATTTGTTGACTTTAGCGTGCTCGAGATGTCCATCTTTGCATTCGCTGACGATTAAACCGCTACTGACCTCTTCTCGAGTTTCATCCATTAAGTTTCGATTTAATGTTAATAACTGGAAATATCCTTACATTAGTCGATGTATAACTCATACATGTCAATACTTAAGTCTATACACGTCAATATTTAACCGCATCGTTGACGCGGGTCGCCCATTATTTTAACTTTATTTACATACGACGGACGCAAGAGCAGCGGATGCAATAAAGTCTGCGCAAGCGTTCGGTAAATAAGTGAAACGTAAATTTTGTAAAAAGGATTTTGTAAAATGCCTAGGCAATTTGTAAAACGCTAACTCTACACTAACCCTAACCCAAACCTTGACTTTAACCCAGACCCTGTCCTTAACTCTAATCCTAACCGTAAATAAGTAATTTTACATATTACCTCAAATCTAAGAAATCAGGCATTTTACAAAATCCCTGTTTCACACATTGCCTGTAACATATTATATAGTCGATTTTGAGTGGACAATGTATAAATGACTGAATCGAAGTTTAATTTCAGTTCTTGGGTTTGGAGGAAAGAAGAAACATTTGACTACTGTCAATGACAATTATTAGCCACATAATACCAGGGTTTAGCTATTTACAAGAAGAAGTAGAGATAAAAAATTGAGCTCAATCACAGATTACAATAGGTGTGACATTCAATAATCGACAGAATCTTTCCTATCCCGATAGACATTCGTGATGAAACAGTCAGGAAATGTCAGTAGAACAATCAGTCATAACGTCGCAAGGAATACGTGCCAAGGCGTCGGAATGAAAGGGAGACGAGCAACAAGATGCCACTCTTCACAGTAAATGAGATCATTTCAAACAGTTTGATGTTTTCTAAATTATGTTTCTGATTTTTTTATAGATTGCAAACCGATCGTTATTCCAAAGCCGTATCCTGCCGTCTCATGGAATGCCGAACCGCATGAAGAAGTAACCAGCTATGAAGACTGTGAAATGCTATGTATTGCCACACCTACTTGTGCTGGTTTCCAAATCACATCTATGGAGGTGAATTGCTGGATACAAAATGACTGGACGCATCTCATGCCACTCAAGAGTTACCCCAACGAACTTACAAGTGAATACGTTGTGATTAGGAAGTGTTCAGAAGGTAGGACAAATTGTTGTTGTCTCAAGTGTGTATTGGATGCCACGTTTAACTATCAGCTATAGTCAGTCGCCATATCCTTTAAGAGGATTTAAGTTGAGAATCAACTTTGTTAATTTATTGTCGCTAACAAGTTAGTAACAACATTGGAATGTCTTATTTCATTTGCCGCTTGACTGTTGTCACCTTGCAATAGCAAATTTTAAATGACAATAAAAAATTTATTCCCCAGACTTTTACACTGTATTATGCACAGACAATATAGAAATATCTTGTTCCTGACGATGCTATTTATAAATAATTCTTTTGCAAATTAACAATTATAAGGTGCATAATTGTCAAGCACATGCATGCAGTCTTGATTTTATATATACATTAACTGATTAATTTAAACATAAACAACACATTCACTATTTCTTAAAAGCTGCTTAGTCTGTATTTTATTGATATCACAGAGGGACCGATATCAGGCACTACATTTTCGTCAGTTGAAACCCCTGTATCATCGCAAGTATCTGACGATGGACCGATATCGACCAATACATTTTCGTCAGTTGAAACCCCTGAATCATCGCAAGTATCTGACGATGGACCGATATCGACCAATACATTTTCGTCAGTTGAAACCCCTGAATCATCGCAAGTATCTGACGATGGACCGATATCGACCAATACATTTTCGTCAGTTGAAACCCTTGAATCATCGCAAGTATCTGACGATGGACCGATATCGACCAATACATTTTCGTCAGTTGAAACCCCTGAATCACCGCAAGTATATGACGATGAACCGATATCGACCACTACATTCAATTGAGCAACAATCATCATCATCATCATATGAGTAAATTGAGGAAGGACCGACATCAACAACTTCAGCTTAATTTGCAGAAACTCCAAAGTCATACGAGTCAAATGAGAAATTAGATATAAACGATGGCAAAGTCATTGACGAACTTGGATTATATAATGAAACTTGGGACAATCAGATCTAATGATAAGAGTTATTAAATTTCTCATTCACCCCAAGTTTGTTATTGTGTTAATTACATTTACATCAATGGTGAAAATTGTCAACACTAGGTATCATATAGAATATAAACAGCGAATTATCCGGTGGATATTCTTCATATCAAAATGACTCCATGGGCTGGCATGCCTCTCCGCTTTACGATTTTCTTAGAGGCGTTTGCCGAATTACTGGGTTACCACAATGACCTCAAAAGAAATCGCTTGTGTGTAATTTGTAGAATTGCAATTTACCTGTTGAATGAAGCATTTTCCTAAAACATTTTCTCGAATGGTATTTTTCTCGAAAGCTTTGGGATGAGATTAATGCAATACCATCCAATGGTTAGCTAGGTTTTAAATTCCGTGGTGCAACTAAGCTTATGATATCTATCTATACAAGGTCACTAATCTTATTTTTTAGTCTGAAGACATATGATAATAAATAGCACCGTGGAAAAATTATGCATTAATGGGTTAACTTTCCACCCGAATCTGGCTATATATATATATATATATAAAGAAAAAGCAGAGCAGTCCTAGAATGGCTCAGTTAATACATGAATATGAGAGAGGTGACTGGTACTTCGGCAGCGTCTTTCCTTTAGAGATTGACTTTCCTGATTAAACAATCAGCTACTTACTGTGAGTAGTTGAAATCTTTTGTCATAGAGACTCAATGTAAGTCTGACTAAGACCTCGGAGTGAAAAGCAGACGAACAACAATCCGTCACTAATCTCAATGCATGAGAAAATGTGAAAACTTTCGAAATTAAATGTTTGCTAAATAATGTGACTTGTTTATAGATTGCAAACCGATCGTTATTCCAAAGCCGTTTCCCAAAGTCTCATGGAATGCCGAACCGCATGCAGAAGTAACCAGTTATGAAGACTGCCAATTGCTATGTATTGCCACACCTACTTGCGTTGCATTCCAAAATTCATCTACAGGCGTGTATTGTTGGATACAGAATGACTTTACACAACTAATGCCCACTCATGGTTATCTCAACCAACTTGCAAGTGAATACGTTGTGATTAGGAGGTGCTCAAAAGGTAGGACAAAGCGCGGTTTTGGCAATAACAGCTTTCCTAAAGGCGCTGACTATTTATTACAAGAGGCGCGGATTTCAGTCGAAAATGATCTGTGTAGATTTTCTCCCGATTCTAGTTCGTTGAATTATTATCGCGATGTTGCACCCTTAATTCTCCACGGTCATCCGTACGAGCATTAGTCTGTTTCTTTGGTTTCATCGAAAGTATACATGCTTCCGCTCACGGCCTTCTAAATCTCTACTTAGAAGACCGTGGTTTCCGTCTCTGTCCCTGTCCCTGTCTCTGTATCCATCTGTTGTCGACTCTGTGTCTGTCTGCCTGTCTCTTTCTCTTATGCCACATTATAAAGCGAGTGATTAAAATCATCAAAGTGAGCATTGCCGTTATTTCTTCACATAATTTCTTCATCAATGCCGGGACTGTATTTAATTGATCTCGGAGAGATCAATTGTCTCTCGGAGAGAGACAACTAGAATCAAATGTTTGACCTTCTATAATCTATAATGGCTGTGCAATTTTAATACGTCGACCACAGTGAAGTGATTTCTGTACAAACAATTTAACCTTTTTTGAAATTACAGGACCTTCAGCACAGATGACGACACCTGGTGTCATTGGAACCGTTTCATATACTACAACGTCGTCACTACTCACACCTGATAAGTGTTCCAATCATGACGTCATTTTTGCTATCTGCACAATGGGAATAATTTCAGGAGACCTGGAAAGCGAGGAACGGCTTACAGCATTGAAATCTTTTGTTACAGATGTTATTTCCGGGCTGAAAGTTGCATCCAAAGCGGACCAGGTTGCCTTAGTGACATTCGAAGACAGCGCTTATGTCGATTTCTATCTTAATTCCTACGGCGATCAAACCTCATTATCGGAAGCAATTGCTAGAATCGGATGTCACAAATGCGTCGATAATGATACGAGCGTAACTTCTGCGTTGGCCATCATTAAGGAAACGGTTCTAACGGAAGCTAAAGGATATCGTCCTGATGTTTCTCAAGTAATCGTTCTCATAATTGACAGATCGTGGACCATTTACATAAACGAAACAGGTGTGCTCGCTAGTGGCTTTCAAAAGGCTGGTGCTTACATAATTCCGATCGGCGTAACAGATGCGCTCGACGAGGATGATGTCCGGTCCCTAGCGACTCCGACCCAGAAGGGAGACCCCCAGGAGCTGCTGTGGGCTGATGATTATGCTTCTTTAAATAAGCTAGTTCGTAAGGTTCAACAAACTATCGAAACCATTGCCTGTTAGAAAAAGACAGACTTTGAAGCATTTTACCAGAACCGGATTCTGAAAGTTATTAGATATCTGAAGTCAGACACAAATGTGTGATGAACAATAAAACTCAGTTCTCAACCATTAAGCTTATAAGTTTTCGTTCGTGATGTTCACCCTAATGTCTTGCTACAATGCATTACATTTTAGTGACAAATGAATCATTATTAAAAGGGGACCGAGCGACTTTTGCAGATGGCTGGTAAGGTCAGTTCCTCATTGTCAGCAAGCATCATTAAGGCCAGGGTAGATAGAGCCTCTGAGTAGAAATCTTGAAGAGGCGCTATATAAAAACCTGACTACATTACATTGCTTTACATTACATTACATTGTCATTCGATCCCCAACCGCAGTCAAACTGATGAAGTGACACGCCATCCACCCTCCTGCGAATGTCATTAGTTCCCCAAATATATAATAAGTTCAGCAATCAACATGCGTGCCAGGTGCTAGGTAGGCTCTACTGGTCTGAAGTGGCCTCGGTACATATATTTCTTGTTCTTCTACTCGCCGTTCTGTTTTTTCATGCATAGATTTTTTTTATATTTCTTTTGTTCCATTCTTTATTGTTCTTATTGCAGTCGGTCTATTTTCGTTTTTATTATTATTATTATTTCTTTTTCTGGTTCTTTTGGTCTTTTGGTTGCTGTTCTTATTGTTCTTGTTCTTCTTGCTCCCATATTATATTTGTTTTCCTTATTCTTTTCTCTGTTATCGTTGTAATTGTTCTTATTATAACTGCTCTCTGTTTATTCTTATTGTTCTAGTATCTTTCGTTTTGTTCTCGCTTGTCTCTTCCTTATTCTTCTTGTTAACGTTTTACTGCTCGCTCTTCTCGTTCTTATATATCGTTCTTCTCTGTTGGTTCTTGTTCCTTTTTTCCTGACATATGAGTTCCAATTTGGGTTGAGTAAGGATAGCATGTGCAGTTCTTGAACGCGATACAACAGGAATTAGGACAGACGACAGGTGATGCTATTTGATGACAGCGGACAGCTTGCCATACTAGTCCGTCGCAAGTTATAGGCCTATTGGATGATGCTGCGGTCATCACTCGAGCCACTGGATATGTATACGAAAGCCTCAATTGGTCAAAGAATCTCTATTCGGTTAATGGGTAATTCAAAGACAATTCTCGCAATTCAAGATTACTCCGGTTTCAGGATACCGTACAACTCTTTTGATCTGAGAATCAATCATTAAGCTCAAAACCTGTCAACCGTTGTGCGTAAAACAATTCTTCGTAACAGCTGTTCGTTAAGCACAATCCTTCACAAAACAGTTAGTTATTTGTGCATGCAATTGGGTATAACACAATATTCTTCGTCAGGGTATATGGTGGATGTAGGCTCCTGTATAAACTATTCCCAGTAGCGAGTGCGAATTATAGATTTCAGATATCAGGCCTACGGGTAATTATTCCAAGTAAATAAGTATATTCTTTAATCAAACGTCTGCAAACGCACGACGTGTACAAATAAACAGGTACGAACAATACATCTGTGCATTAAGTGTGCATTAAAAGTAAAAATATGGTCATCATATTTTTAAAAGCGATTCAATTTCAAATAAATATTAGCTGTCTATAAGGTTCACGTCTTGGAAAATGTAAATATTATTTTGATTCAATAAAACAGATAATTTCAAATGTCAGGACCGCAACCTGAATCCAACGACGGTTCCTAATTTTAAATTCCAGGTAGTTGCTAATACGTTGTAATGACCATATACAATTTCTTTATAATTTCATAGAAACTGTAATATTCATTAAAGTGTGTACAAAATAATGCATCATGGATATGTTTTCGGTTTATAATATTTATTAAAGGTTTGCTACTTACTTAGAGCCTACAATTAGTTATGTCAGCCACCGTAACCGCTCTCGGCAAAATCGAACATCATTACATGGGTAATTTTAACATAGGCCTAACATAATATAACAGAAAATACTCTCTTATTACTAAGAATCAACACTGTGGCGTGTTTTATGATTTATACCAAACTTTAAACAAAGTCCCACAAAGAATTGTTGTATGCGACGAAATGCTTGACAAAGAAGTGTGTTACGAAGCATTAATCTCACGAAGAAATGTTTACGAATATTTGTTTCACAAAGAACTATTTACGAAGAATTTACCTTTAACTCTCCAGCAAAGCGACGATAAGAACCACAGCATTGCTGTGCTATTGTATCTTTTAGTGTAACCTAAGAGAGTAAGAATAAGATATTAACTGAAGGTTTCTTGAGCACAACAATGTCACAGCCGCAATTTGGATCCAATAGTCCTGCTTCTTAACTATTATTGGTCTAGCAAAAATGACGTTGAAACTTAACCACGTTGCTTCTCAAATGTAGAATATTCAGTGGCGCGTTTACCTCTAGGCGCACTAGGCACTCGCCCAGGGCCCCCAAATCTCAAGGGGCCCCCAAATGATAAAAACATTAAATTCAAAAGGTGAGTTAATGTGAATAACGTCTCGGACCCAAATGAATGATAAACAACAAAACAACAAACAAACAAAATTCTTTTTATTGACCTCAACTAAAACATTTGATGATTAAACAGAAATATTATAATATGCAAGGTACAATAGGGGGAAAGACCCAAGAAGGACCGAGGTCCTGTAGGCGGGGTCACCCATGTTAAGAGAAAAAGCAGTCAAAGGGCGGAGGTCGATATATAGATAATACTAATAATTGCTTAACTAGTTAACTATTACATCATAGTCTAGCTAAATATTTAAATAACCACGTTGACTATGTCATATTTTATAACAGTGAACTATTATGATACATTATATTTATGAATGATATTAAAACGTAGTATCAAATTTGATTACATTCAAGTGAAGTCAATAAGAAGTTCTCCCGCACACTCGCCTTAAAGGTATAAAGATTTGGTATTGCTTTAAATTTACCTGGAATGTTATTCCATAACTTAGCACCAGAAAATGTTATGGTGAATGTTCTTGTGTTAGTTCTGGCATAGATAGATCTGTATGAGGAGGGGGAGGATGAAGGGCGCAGACAATAAGGGTTAGCATCAGTTGGCGATATAAAGTAATTATTGAAGACCGGAGGTAATTGATTGTTGTATTTGAACATAAATTCAGATATTTGACACAACGTTATTAGTTTTAACTTAAGTAATCCTAGCTATATGTATATGTGGTCAACCCGAGATAAAGGAGGATAACCAGCAATGAAGCGAACTGCTCGGTTTTGGAGGATAGTTAGTCGCTTCAGCCGAGAGGGGGAGTTGGATCCACAGATAATATTGCAGTAATTTAGATAAGGGCGTATCATCGTATAATATAAGCTTTTACGTATATTTGTTGGTAAAAGGTAAGCTACTCTAGATAGTATCCCAAGACTTTGGCAATTTTTGTTGAGATGTTGTATATGAAGTCGTTCCAAGTTAAGTGATTATCAATCAAAACACCAAGAAATTTGATTGAGTTAACTTTCGGTACTGGTGTGTTGTTTATTAACAGAGGAATTTCAATTAGGGGCAATTTCTTACGGTGAGAGCTGAATAGTACGTAGTTTGTCTTTTTAATGTTTAAAGATAGTTTGTTGGCTGCAAACCAATCATTTATATTTACAAGCTCATGGTTTAGCTGTTCGACCAATTTTTCATAGGACTTATTAGATGCACATATGTTTGTATCATCTGCGAACAAGTAGAAATGGAGTGCAGACGAAGCATTTGGAAGGTCATTTATAAATAGTAAAAATGTAAAGGACCCAGAATTGAGCCCTGCGGAACACCATGTTTACTAGGTTTAGGGAAGATAAATGATTATTACATTTGACTTGTTGGTATCTACCAGTTAGGTAACTGCGGAACCAAGACAAGGTGACACCGTGTATGCCTAAATTTTCGAGTTTAAGTAACAATGTGTCATGGTTTACCGAATCAAAGGCCTTTGCTACATCCACGAAGATGCCAATGGCATATTCATTTCGATTGATTGCAGCAGCGATAGTATCTTGCACACTGAGAAGTGACATTAGGGCGGAGTGGCCATGCTGAAATCCATGCTGAGATTCATAGAGTATACCTTTGGTAGCTAAATAATTATATAAGCGAACATACATCACTTTTTCGAGCAGTTTGGAAAAGTAGGGCAATATTGAGATTGGTCGGTAATTGGCAATTTCCTCACTGTTGCCTTGTTTATAAATTGGAGTGACTTTGGCTACCTTTAGTGGACCAGGTACAATGCCAGTAGTCAATGAGCAATTTATTATGTCGGCCAAAGGTTTAGCAATAATAGATAGCAAGGGCTTCATTACAGAGAGATTTAAATCGTCCGGGCCAGTACTTTGGGTGGTTTTCAAAGTTTTGCTCAGGGAAATCACCGCTTCTGCCGAAGTTGGATATATTGCAAAAGAAAAGGGGCTGGTCGGGTTTAGGTTTGTTGCTGGTTTGTTGGGCGATGGTATTTTAGCAATTATATCATCTGCTATATTGGTGAAATAATTATTAAACAGTTCAGCCATATGAGCGTTATCTGTGATCTTAGAGCCATTAGAGTTAACAAATTTTATTAAAGAGTCGTTTTGCTTCGTATTGAGAATCGAATTTATGGTTACCCATGTATTTTTTTAAATCTTTACTATATCTGGTAAATTCAGAGAAGTAGAAAGTTCTTTCGAACTTCTTACATAATGATTTGAATCTGTTTTTATAAGCAGTATAGTTGTCCCTATTTCCTGGCGTTGGGCTATTTATAAAAGCTAAATAGAGTTTGTTTTTAGTCCTGGTTGACTTGTAAAGGGCAACCGTTATCCATGGTTTTCTATAGACAGTTCTATTAACTCGCTTGGGCTTAATAGGAAAATCAAGATTATAGGCCGTTGTAACCTTGGAATTGAAGAGTTCGTAAGCCAGTGATACGTCCTATCACAGGCCTCTATAGTACTACTCCAGTCACACTCAGCTAAAACTAACTTAAAACGCTCTCTAGAAAATGAGTCAAAATGTCTGGATGAACTGTTGGTAGGGCTTGCAAGTCTCATAGGGGTTAAATCAGCCTATATGAGAACCGGGAGATGGTTAGATAGATCCTCCGCTAATATGGTCGGTTTTATAATTTTAGAAATGCAGTTAACAAAAATGTTATCAATAAGTGTAGCCGATGAAATAGTAATTCCAGTGGGTTGGGAGATAGTTGGCAGAAAATGAAAGGAGGTCATTATGTTATAGAAAATCCAAGTTAGCTTATGATCTTGAGATTTAAGTAGATCTATATTAAAATCACCAAGTATAAATATATCCTTAGCCTTGGATTGGATAGCTGATAATAAGATTTCCCATTCTTGGTTGAAATTATCCATACAGCTACCGGGTGGTCTATAAACCGACCCAGCAATGAACTTTGAATTATCCTCCGTCAGTAAACAAATGAACAAGGATTCATATGTCGAATGGCTGTAACAGGAAGGTGGCAATTGGAATAGACAATAGGTTAGGTTCTGCTTTATAAAGAATCCAGAATGATAACATAAACTACAAAATAACATCTCAGGGAGCCCTCAAACGAAGGAAAACATTAAATACAACCTGACATCTCAGAGGGCCCCAAATGAATGGAAACATTTCATAAAAAATAACAACTCAGAGGCCCCCAAGTGATGAAAACATAAATACAAAATAACGTCTCAGGGGCCCCTAAATGAATGGAAAAATTTCACACAAAGTAGGCTAACATATAAGGAACGTTGAGGGACCCCCCGAATTAATGAAAATTTTCATACAAAATAACATGTCTCACGCCTGAAATATTTTAGATACAATAATTTATATTCTCTATTTTTGCTGCTAAGCATTCCCATGACAAGTGTATAATGTGGTAATTCATAATTGCTTTGTTAATGTGAATATCAATCGGTTCGATTAGCTGTGTTGGTAAGAGCGAAGGATGTGTGTTATGAGCCTCTTCGCCACCAGAAGCTGGCTCACTGCTTAATTAAGGAAAACATTATTTTTAGTGACATTTTTTAATAAATTAAGTTGCGTACTTCGATATTTGACGTGATGACGTGACGTCACATATCTCAGACTCCATCCCCTTCGTCACAAATCGTCACAGATGTATGACCCCTCCGATGGGTGCGTGATGGCCCCTTAGACTCAGTATATAAATTCAGAGGGCCCCAAAATGTTTGCGCCTAGGGCCCCGTTTTCTGTAAACGCGACTCTGATAATATTAAGTTAAAACAGTTTCCGTCAGCATCGCTTCTTTCTCCCTCTTATCCAGCACTATATAATTAGGGAATGGTTTCAATAGTCGAATAAGCAATTCAAACAAGCAAGCCCTATGAATGGTGTTGTGTTGACTATTGAAAATTGAAGTTGTTCAAACCATGAAAACTTATGTTCATACCTCTGTAGCCACGTCATTATCTATTCCACCTTAGATGTGCCAATCGACATTGAGCCAACACATGTTGGCCTATATGTAGTAGATAGAGGAAATTCTTGGGGAAATTCCCAAAGAGTGGTATCTGCATGTTTCGTCTCAATGCGAAAAGAGCATAAGCTGGGATGTATTAAAAAGCGATGACTGATATTGCTTAGCAATCGCTTACGGTTTGACCATATTATGTTTACTATTCTCCATTAAATCATATATCGATACAACAGATGACTATTATGATCTCCATTTGATCAGTGCTTAAAGTGTAAAACAGGAGTGCCTGGACGCTAGAGGAGCCGTCCATAAATGACGCAACGCAATTTTGGACAATATTTCAAATTATTATAGTAGAACGAAGAAAAATGGAAAAATTTAATTGCTTATAATGATTACAATCTTATGCATTCCTCACGATGAAAGACTATCAGAATCATAATTAGTGCTGTTTAATTGTGGTAAAAACTACTGCTAATTAAGTGAAACTTGTCTAAATGAGTGTAAGTTTTTAATAAAATTACGTATTTTGATGTGATGATGTGACGTCACATTTCGTAGGCCCTCTCCTCCTTGTCACACATCGTCACAAATTTTTTACCCCTCCCTAGGCGCGTGACGTCACATATGGACAGCCCCTTGTGTCAAAAAGTTAAAAACTAACAATTGCAAAGGCAGAGCACCAACACATTAAGTCGACGACAACTGGTTCGTGCACTATGGTCCACTGTGATCATAAAATAGAAGCTGGATTGGTGATATTAATGATGCTGAAATAGAAGTTGGATGGGTGAACGAAATTCTTCCAAAACAAATGCTATTTAAATAAACATAACGCCTACTGAAATAAAAGTTTGATAATTGAAAAGAATATTGGCCTAAATAGAAGTTGAATTGACAAAAATGGTTCTTGCTGAACCAGAAGGTGGATTTGCAGACATTATTATCAATCCAACTTCTATTTAATCAAATACAATGGGCGAGAAATGGAATTTGTTATCGTTCGTTAAGCTTTTTGTCCATCAACCATTATTTAGTCGTCAATTATTTGCTGGTGAAATATTTGTTGTAGTTTAAAGCGTAGACCTGCAGAGAATTGCTTTCCTGTGTGAAATTGTCGACAAGGGGCCAGTGGCGCCGGCATCGTTTTGAAAGTTGGCTGAAGGAAGGTTGTAGACGCGCGAAGCGCGAAATTTTTTCCTCCTCTTTTTCCTGCGGATAATAACGTACGCATATAGAGGAATTGCACTGCTGCATGGACGATCATGGACGGTGTCCAGGCTCTGCTGGCCAAATAAGTGGCAGGACGGCGTCCAGCCTCGAAAATAAGTGCCTGGACAGCGATTAACAGTGAAGGGCTGAATTTTCTGTCGGAGCCGGGAAAAAAACTCAACTGCGTCACGGGGGAGCCACGGGAAACGGCATACCTTAACCAACGTCAATCGATTACCATACAATGTTATAACTCCATAACGTTCAAAGGAACTTTCGTCGTTCAATAGACCTATCAATAGGGCTATATCCCAGATAACCAACATCATTGGGTTAGTTTTATTGTCTCTGAGGGATCATATGTACCACGTGACCAAATTTTTTATAATAATAATACTAATACTAATAGAGAGACATCTTATCTTTTCCAACTCCTAACTACCGCAACCCAACGCCTTAATGCCGTTGCATTCAGAGGCACATTTGCCCTACCACACACTGCCCACTGAGTTGCCGTTCCAGAAAATCATCATCTCCGGATATTGTTTGTATTGCCTGAGAGATCATTAATACCTCGGGCACAATAATAATAATAATAATAATAATAATAATAATAATAGTAATAATAATAATAATAATAATAGTAATAATAATAATAATGACGACAATTTACAATGCACCGTAAGGCGGCCATGCCACTGCAAAGACCTCGGGCAAGTCCGCTAGGCATCACTGATTAACTCTATTGATTTTTCTCTTGCATGGTCGTGCTCGTCCTTTTGAACTTTGAAGGGAGGGCAAATGCAGTTGTACTGTACTAAGTTATAGGCCTACTGGTGAATTTCGGGCATACTCGGTTACTTTAACCGCACAGAATCTGAACATGCGCCAAATGACGTCCACATAGTTCAGTTGGTACACTCCGCTGATCAAATAATTCACAGTCAGCGTCGCTAACAAGATTCGTGGGTAAGGCGGCGCTCATGAAAATTTGATTGATACCGTATTGAATTATTATTTAATTTTATGAAAATTAAAACGCGAATCGTTTCCTGTTTTTGGCATTAGGCCTATATTATAAGCATACTTGACGATCTTCTGTGTATTCTAATAAGAGGTGGACAGACTTCCAGGAAATAATGTTTGAGTACACAGGAATATATTATTCGAAGGCAATTGTCTTTGCGTGAGCGTAAAGAAATATTCCATTGTCTTTTCTTGAGAACAAATGGTTGTCCAGGTGTGGGTGTTTTCATTTTGAGAATGCAAAATCTGCGCAACATATCACTTTACTGTCCTATATAAAGTGTTGCCCAATGTTGAATTTTCATCGTTATCTGGAAGTTGCAAGTGGCTACACTGCGCGAAGAAATCTAAAGTAAAGCAGACTCTATATAAGAAATATGTAGGTTTACTGGTGATTTTTTAATCAAAATAATTTATGTTTGTTTTTAGGTTCAATTTACAGGTCGATTATGAGCTGCTAATAAGACACCGGCTCTTAACATAGACCTCCACCCTCTGTTTCTAACGTAAAAATTGTCTTAAAACCTGTAAATGTTCGTACACGCGTTTTTATTATTATTTTGTTTGTCTGGGATTGTCATTGAAAATGGCAGTTATAGGATTTTATATGAATGAACCATGGTCGAAATGAACCATGTAATAATTTTATCGGCGAATTTAATTATTCGTCAGTAATAAACGAAATTTCTCGCAAAACATTTGTACTGCTGCAGCTAATATTAGTATGGTGCGTAAGTTCAGTTTTGATTGACATGGATGTTCAATATTTTAGCACTTTCTTCGTAACTCTTATTTTAATGTCTTATAGTAATTTACATTATTAGGCCTATTCTATGCTATGATGCGACATTAATAATGTGACTTACAACATCTATCGCATAGAGTAAATTTGTTCTAACTCATATCTTGTAGCTTGAGTAATGAACACGATTCTCTGTAAATAGATGATTAATTCAAGCAGTTAATTAATGAAACTTGATACAGCGCCTCTTCAACCCAGAGGCACTCTCTGTGCTAACCCGTATGATGTTAAATGTCATTTATATCGCATATGTACAACAATTAGCTAAGCAGAGCACATTAAGCTGAAAGAGCAAGCCATACACAAGCGTGGAACCAACCAACGGATTCCCGTCGACAGCTGACAGATGGCATGGATGCTCAGAGCCTCTTGGGCAAGTCGCCTCGTTAGGGTAGAGCGACAGCTGCTGACAACTATCGCAGACACAGCGACGATGTCGACAACTAGTTCCTCGCTGGTGGAAGATGATGCATGTCCGAATGTTCGTTGAATCACAAGGAGGACAAAATGACAAAAGGTATTCGTTGTACTTTGGTTGGCGGATTGAACAGCCGTCTGTGACTATCGGTTGAGGTCACTCCAATGGCCGCGCCATTAGCCTTCACCAGGACGAAAACACTCAGCTACAGGAGACGTACAAAGTCCGCATGATGAGCCTCGACCGTATATATCAGAAGGGATCGTCTGATGAAGTCACTTGACCTAGGCAATTTGCAAACAGGTAGTGTTTCCTAAGTAACAGGCGTGGCGTATATTAAATACTGCGACGTCTTTGGAACGTAGCCTATCTGGACAAATATGTCGACTTGGTTGTGAGGGACTCACTGGACGCCCACTCTGGCCAATTCATACATATGCAGAAGACACCTTAATATTCACGATTCTTCGATGACAAAATTCTTCCCCTTCTCAGTGTACGTATAGTTACGTAAAATGCGGCATCTGAAATTATATCATGACGTTCCAGAAACATTTTCCTTGATATGTAGGTCTAGGAATACAATTATTTTGATTTTTATTATTTAAATTGTTAACAGCTGTCAAACCCCATTTAAAAGTAATTTCAATAAATTTCAGCATTTGATCGCACAGGGGTCTACATCTCATCATGATGACAAAAGAATTAGTCTGTATTCTATTCATCTGCTTCAATGTCCAGATAGTCATTTCTGAAAGTTCGGACGAGGAGCTGCTAGCTTTGGGTAAGAATGTGTTTCGCTACTATTGACGCCTTCTCATTAGTAATATGTTTTAATTAGTGGCGAAGAAATCTCAGTCATTAATACCTTGTCATCTGTATGATTAAAAATGCTACAATCAAACATTTATATCGCTAAGTAGTGAGCATGCCACTTCAACGAGTAGCTGTATTGGATTCTTAGTCACGTTTAGCACACTCTCAGCGCTAAAGTGACGGTGGTTTTCAGTATCACCACATGTAGATCAAGAATGTTGCCCAGTCTCAGTTGAATTGCCATGTGGACGTGGTTCAATCTGGCGAATAATTTGAACTGTTGGGCCAAGGCATATCCCTACCATTCCAACGCTCACTCGTCGCTATTCGGATGACTCTCTGGCAAAAATTCGTGGTCACTATGCTGACTGATCCTCCTTAGTTGAGTTAATGTTGAAACATCAATCAAGGGCTACCTATTTTTTAGCATTAAGCAACATTGAGCTTAATCAGCTTAGTAATGGCTTTAGGGCTCACCATTCCACAGAGACAGTTCTCCTTTCCATAATTTCTTAGATCTACTCTGCTGTTGATAGATCTCAAGTCACTCTTCTGGCTCTGCATGATGTCTCAGCAGCGTTTGACATGGTTGATCATGATATCCTTCTCCAGCGCCTAGAGACCTCTTATGGCCTTAAAGGCCTCCCCTCTGTTAGTGCCGCTCAAACCTTTCTAAACGAACTAAAATGATAGTTACTGGTGATCCAGAACTCAATGGGTTCACGTTACACTGGGAGTTCCTCAAGGCTCTGTTCTCGGTCCTCTTTTGTTTATCCTATATGCGGCTGACATTTCCTCTCTTTTTCCGATCTGTGTTGCTGCTGGTCATCTATTTGCTGATGATGTGCAGGCTTTTGTTCATGGTCCCACATCATCCCAATTGCAATTGGTTGAGAGTATTCAATCTCTATCAAATTTTATTGACTCTTGGATGTCATCTAATCGCCTCTCCCCTGCTGCGTCCAAAACTCAATTTATCTGGATTGGTACTACTCAGCAACGTCAGACGCTTGATTTCCTTCTTCTCTCTGAAAAGTAAGGCCTACCCGTTCTTCTCTTACTCGTCAAGTGCTCGTGATTTGGGTGTTACCCTTGATAGTTCTCTAACATTTGTCGAACACATCTCTTATCTCACACGTTCATCCTATTTTCAATTAAGGCGCCTCCGGGTCATTCGTCTGTCTCCTCCTCCACCTTTACTACTTTAGTTCACGATTTTATATGTTCTTGAATTGACTACTGCAATTTCCTTCTCATTGACCTTCAAAAGGTTCGTCTCTTTCCTCTTTAGTCAGTACTTTAATCAGCTGCTAGACTGATAGCTCATTTTTCTCGTTTTTCTCGCATCTCAAAAATAAAAAATAAATAAAAAAGTGTTTTATTGTAACCAACAACAAAATAGAGTACATCTCACAATATGCACACGCAAATTTATATTGGCTACAATGGAAGCTCCAGAAGGGATGCGAATCCCGCTAAATAGGGACCCCCTTGTAGCAACTATATCACACTAATAAATGGCAATTTATTAGTGTGATATAGTCTCTACCTTAATGTTTGATGAACTTCATTGGCTCCCTTTCCATGCTCGCATACAGTTTAAAATTCTCATTTTAATCTTTCCTCAGGGCTCAGTGCGGTCGTGCCTCGAGATACCTGGTTGACGTGGTACCTCGGCCTCAATCAATCAGTCTCCTCCCTCCACCCTCTTCGCTCATTCAATAGACTTACCCTCTTAGTTCTTCGAAGTAGAATAACTATGGCTCAGCCTCGATCCATTACTTCAATTCCTTCCATCCGTTCGCTCTAAAATTCTATCTGGCAGTCTCTCAACCTCCTTCGCTTTTCTCAAAAGCTAATTCTAATCGCGGGGACTTGCGCACTGGCAGCTCTTCTAAACAGTTCACCTACTAGAAGCACTCTAGAAATGCTTAAGTACAATACAAATACAATACAGGCTGACCGTCATAGAAGAAATCGCCCACCGTGCCATACACTTTATCAGCTATTTGCTTCATTCTCTTCTTCGCAAGATTGCGGTTTCTTCTCTCTGTTGCAAATCGTGTTCTTGCTGACCCTTAATCCTGTTTGAACATGATAGATTCGTAGTTGATGGGTCTCTGGCATTTAAAAGGATTGGCCTGCAACCTTTGAAATTAGCTTCTTTAGTTTATGTGGCTTCATATTGGCAGCTATTAATCATCCTTCTTTCCATCGATCATTTTCAGGCTGAGCGAGTCGTCAATGGGTTATCATTAGTAGGTAAGTAAGTAAGTAATCATTTTCTTTAATATGAACGCCTGCAATCGCACGGCATGTATAACCGAACATTTCACACGCACTGTACACACTATAAAAGCTAAGTAGTAGAATAGATCAGATAAAGACAGAAGACGAATCTCACTATATGTAAGCTTTTCATACTCTTATACAACAACCTTATGTTAACTCAACAACGGATAAAATCATCCGCCCGTGGGACGACAAAATTGTGTACACGTTGGTGCAGATGGTAAAACGAGGCATTAATCGGTGGAAGCAAACCTCTTAGACTGTGAGCAGAGTTTGTTGCAGTAGATGCGAAGAGGGAATCATCAGTACGATCACGAAGATCATAAAATGATGGCTGATCATAAGGAAGCATGCCATTTCGCACCAACTGACGCAAAACAGGATTTAGTCGACTGCGATGGGTAGCATTAGTAAAACCGTACATCATGCAGGGATGCATATAATAGTCGGGCCAGCGTGGTTACCCAAACAGCATCAATGAGAGCCGGAGAGGCCATGGGCGACAAGAACTCTAAATGCATAAAAGGACGGGTGAGTTTTGTGGCAGACTCGGCCAAAATGTTTATCAAGACATAATCGACAGTTTAGAACAACCCCCAGAACATTCACCTCATCCACCCTGTCTGTACCATTCACCAGGGGAGGAAGGGCAACCCCCGTCACATTGGACCGCTGAACAATCATTTCATTTGATTTGGAGGCATTGAGTTTGAGGTTTCATTGTCGATCCCATGACTGAATTTGAGCATGGAGCAAGTTTGCAGTCAGTAGCAGCAATGACTGAGGCTATTTACTTGGTCGCGTAGAAATAGACATCTGTTGCTTTTTATACAGTAAGTTTACTATGTTACATTGTTATTTGTCTATTTAATCAAATGTCTACAACTACAGCAGTTCTTTGCATAGCAGAACATTTTCATAATTTCAGAGCAGAAGTTTGTGAACCAACCGGACTGTACGCCAGTGTTTGAAAACAGACATCCTGGATACATTTCCTTCAATGCAACTGCACAACTATCAATCACCACAGATGAAGAATGCAGATCTTCTTGCATTAAAGACGAGAATTGCATGTCTTATCAAATCGACTCAAGACCGGGAGAAACACTTTGCCGCATACAATCATTCTACTCAATTGAGGATTTGGAAGGTCCATTCAGTGCAGCAGATGTGAACGAATATGTATTCACTGTAAAATGTGTCGGTATCACCAGTGAAGGTAATTTTATCATCGAAGTACTATAAATATTTAGTTAACGACCTTTTCCTTTGAACGGACATTACGTTGTTTTTATTTGCTACTTTTCGCAACCCAGTTTTACGTAGAGCAACTCGCCTGTACTTCGCGACATTCAAACTCTAGTGTATTTGGCTCATATCGCGTGGTTTCGGACACAGTTTATTCAAGTAATTCGACTTGCATTTTCTTGATAATCCTATAGGACTGAATTTGAAAAACGATGTATTCCTGATTGTTTAAAGATTATAAAAGTCGGAAGGTAAGTGAATGTGCAGAAGTACAGAATCTATTCAATATCAAGGAAATGGATGACTGTCGACAAAAGTGACTGGAAAACTAATGCACATAGTTGTATTGGTTTACTAAAATAAAGTATGCACTGATGGACTCATTAATTACTGAATTATTCTGGATTGATAGACTCATTTGTAACGTTGAAAATCTTGCATTACATTTCCTCTTAGTGCAGTTTTCAATTGGGCCGCTATCCGTTTACTTCATTGATAAATCGTAAATATAAAGCGCAATCGAAAATATAGATAATTCCATTGTCATCTTCTTTATATATATGTATATATATATATATGGCTAAATGTGTCTACGCCAAAGGTCCCCAAAGTTTTGGATACCGAGGGCCACTTTAGTGTTACAGTGAGAGCATGCGGTCCACAGGGTACCATACGAGCGCCAAAGTCACGGAGTCATCGCAGACTTGACTTATAAGTATAAGGTCTATGAGCATAAGGTTTACCTACTTGTGTATAATAAAGTCAAATAGACAGTAATGAAGTTCGTGAATTTTAACAAAATATGTATAAGAATTTCATAACTCATGAAATGTTTATTTAATTTATTTATTGATTTTTATTCTAATCTAAGGCCACTATAGGCTCCTAGGCTACTCGTCAATCCATTTTGGAATAAAATTAAAAGTGGGTGTTATCAGAATTTAGCTTAGAATTTGTGCCGAAATTAAATTTACTCCTTGAGAAATTGTCCTGTGATTCGTGAAGTTGAGATTTCTCAGCAATAATATTACCAAATCGAGGTTTAAAGCGTGTTGCTGCAATGCGAAGGATTGCATGAAGATGATCAACAGTTAATCTCTCATTAGTACGATTGTGTGATATTCATAGTGGAAAATGTTTTCTCACAAATGTACGTGGCCCCAAAAAGTGATACGACACGCTGAGCATGTCGTCGAATAATCAATCAAGCTGAAACTGATAGGCTTTGATAAAATTCCATCAAGCTGAACGCATGAAATAAAATTTGCACCTCTGAACTTTCCTGCAAGTCGATAAGTTCTAATTGCAAATCAATTGGCGCAATCCTTGGCTCACAAGTAAACCGATTCTGGAAATTGGCAAATTACTTTTCGCAATCTGAAGTCAGAAAAACGTCGTTCAAATTCATATAGGCCTAACAGGCTGAAATATTTGTCAGAACGCAAAAGTTCAAGAACGTGTCCGTTTTTGTTTGATATATCTGTACAAGTCGATAAATGGGCTAGATTTTTGCTCTTCAGTTGTTTCTGCAGTAAGGTTAGCTTTCTTGCCAACGATTTCAACACTGTCCAATAAAATAATCTGAAACTTTCCGTACCCTTCCAGTTTCAGATTAAGTTCGTTCAAAAGTGAAGTGATGTCCACTGAGGACGCTAGATCGTACAGCCTTCCAACATTTTGTAGTAGAGCTAAACAGCTTTGTTCATTTTCCTTCAATTCTTATTGAGTTTCGTTTTTTATTCAAAGATCCGGCGATTTCGTTTCTCAGATGAAAAAATGCGTTTTAGTGTTGCACCTCGTATCGGCTTAACCATCGAACAGCTAAACTAGTAAAATGCTAAATGCTGCTAGAATGAATATCAAAATAAAAATGCGTTTGTCAAATTGGACATAGATGCTTCAAATCTAAACGCCTGACTGGCTGGATCTTGACCGCCTTCTGTTGATTTTGTTTTGATGAAACGCCTGTGAAGACAGAATTACGACTGACCCTGAGACGCCTTTAATCAGAATAGAAGTTACGTGTGGAATTAGAGATGTAGACCTACTCGACAGAAGTAAGTGAACTATCGAGGGTAACACCCAGATACCGAGCTCTTAACTATAAAGCGAAGAGCGTAAACATTTGAGAGAGGTGAACGAAATCAAGCTTCCGAAGTTGCTCAGGTGTACCAAACAATTTAAGTTGGACTTCTAAAGGGTTAAGAAAGAGGCGATTTTACAAAATTAAGGTGTTAAGAAATATTAGAGAGAGAGATCGAATACTGCCGACCAATGTGGGTTTACTAAGGTCTCTTTTTTCTACCTTCATCGCTGCTTCAAATCTGAACTCCATTCACCATAGGCACCTGGCTGTCTGGATCTTGACCGACTACCTGTTGATTTTGTTTTGATGAAATGCTTTTGAATAATCTTCGCATTTGTAGGTGTTGTAGAAATGTCGAGTTTACGAATTCGATTACGATGACCAGGACCCTTAATGTTCTGAAGTCGCCGGAAAAACCCGTTGGGTTTCGTTCAGATAGGTTTGAGCGGAACCAACAGAAGAGAAAACCTTAAGTCCATAAGTGGTCCGAGACGCTGTAGAAGAAATGCCGAATACTTATACTTAAAAGATAATATAATGCTACACATTATCAAATTGAACAAAAGTTTCGATTGATATTGACATAATATTCTGTTTTGTGTCATGCGACTGTAGAAACATGTACCCCTCTAATTGAGGTTCGACTTCGTAACTGGAACTCTCATCTTGCACTTGAACAACTGTCAGTGAAGTCGGAAATGGAATGCAGGTCACTGTGTTTAGAGGATCAAGACTGTATGTCGTATCAAATAGATTCCACATCAGACCAACCTTTATGCTACATACAAAAGCATCCGGAAATGTTCAATAAAGGACTAATATACATGGGAACGGAAGTTACAGAATACTTTGTTGTTGATCGATGTCTTGATAAGTATAGTGTCTCTAACATTGAAGGTTAGTATTGAAGCAACACATCATGATTCAAAGAAATACCACGCTGCGCCTTTGAATTTTTCTTAGAAGGCGCTACCGATTTACCCAAACACATAAATACTTACACACAAACAAACTATGTAGGCCCTATACACGTGCATATTACATGATAAATGCTTCCAATTCTTGCATAAATGCGTTCTTGCACACACATTATTTGCCTTCGTTAATACGCTGTTAACAAATTATGGGTGATTCATTCAATATATGATAGGCCAACGCAAATTTCTTTCTATGTTTGATAATGAACTAATAGTAATTTATTCTCAATTTAAGCTGAAACTGACTGCGACAAGGAGTCACTGATGAATTCTTTACCTTTGTAAAAGATTTTGTTTTTGATGTAAACGCAATTGATCATGAAATAAAGTTCGTAAGAACTCTCTTTGTATTCCTTGGATCTGTTGGCTACATCAAGATAGTGTCTAAAGTAAATTAATGGTAATTCACTGACTCTGTTGTGTGCAAACAATGTCTTCGTCATGTGGGCCTATTAAAACCTGCTCCTGGGTACTCTACAAGATAATACGAAAATTGTAGGCTGTTCTCCGGTTTTCAAGAAACTACACGAAGAAGTTTCGATAGAGGCGACAATTCATCCATTCGTTACAACGGAGCAATTGTGCAGACTGACATGTCTATTTGATCCCGAATGCGTTTCCTATCAGATAGACAGGAACTCTGCAGGATCACCATTCTGTTTTATACAGACGGATGGGAACAATTTAGGAGAGGAGAAACGGACCAAGCTTGACCAGGTTACGGAATACATTCTCGTCGATTCCTGCACAGACAGTCCATTGGATAAAACCACAAAAGGTTAGCGGTACATTGATAATTATTACCATGTTACTAAATTGTAATAGGTGAATTCTTGTATATTACCGGCGACGCATGCAGCATGGAAGACGATTTCTTGAGAACTAACCAATAGAGATTTCTTAATGAAAGGTGATTCATGGATGTCAACGTCTCTTGATGACAGATTAAGAAGACTTAATGGAATAGATGAATATTATATTATATGGAACTGAGCTTCGGCGTGCGAACAAAATAACAATGAGAACATGATGACTGGTGACATGCAGTTGATTGACCATTTGAACATTTAGATGCATAGTGACCAATGCAGGACAGTGACGGCACTATGGTCTGCCTTTAAAGAGATTAGATGAATCTTGGAATGCTGAAGATCCAAATCCAGAGATAATATTGCTCAATATAGTAGACAATATAGTTTAGAATTTCCAGGGAGGACTTTATATTGACTGAATCTATGCGTCTTTGATCGATCATCATCGATGTTATACAGTTTAGAAAGAGCACCCATAGTTTATAGAAGTTACTCCCCTTTTAATGAACCGGTGTTCAAAATTTTCAGTATACCTAATTGAAACTTACAAGAGCTGAAACTCAATTGCTGTAGTTACGTTCTATTCTCATACGCCATTTGGCTCGTTGTTTGAAGGGATGCCAGTTTAGTATGTCAATTTTACGAGAAACATTTACTTTTGAATATTATGAATGGCCTATTTTACATATTACAATGATATTAAGGAATTATACGTGAATTGAAAGGACGACAGCGTATCTGTAGCTATTACAGAGATAGCTGTGTTGATGTAGTTAGATGGTTTGAGAGAATATGAATCACGAAAACCACGCAGAAGTGTATGGTCGAACTCATAGGATGTGCTAATGTCTGCATGCGCGCAGAGGCGTTAAACCATAGAAACCGTGGAACAAATGCTCCACCCAAGAAAAGAAGTGGGGAAAGATCTCATTGAGAAATAATGTGAAAAAGTAAATTTTGTTAATATTAAACCATGAAAAGTCTTTTATTATTTGCAATTGTCTGACAATAACGCGGTTCAGTCTATTACTGGTCATTGAATAATAATTTATTAGTTCGTCTGTCAGTCAAACTTAGGGAAAAGTTGCTCCAAAGACTTAGGGGAGATAGACGCACCTGCATGTATGTATGCGTGTATGTAGTGTATGTGTTGGGTATAGACTAGGTAGACATAGAAAAACAGAGAGCGAAACAGAGAGGGACAGAGAGCGAGACTAATGTAGGGGTTGACTTAGGTGGCACACAATATGGATGGCATGCAGGTATGGTCGCAGTTAGGTATAAGAAATGAATATTAATTGTCGTTTCTGGCTATTATTGTTGATTGTAATTCTATACTTTCAACTGGATTACGTCTCCTGATTTTAATAAACAAGCTGCCAAACCGTGAAAACTACAGGTGGTACTTAACTCGTAAAAATGACAGGTCACTGAAGAATTTGTTGACTTTAGCGTGCTCGAGATGTCCATCTTTGCATTCGCTGACGATTAAACCGCTACTGACCTCTTCTCGAGTTTCATCCATTAAGTTTCGATTTAATGTTAATAACTGGAAATATCCTTACATTACTCGATGTATAACTCATACATGTCAATACTTAATTCTATACACGTCAATATTTAACCGCATCGTTGTGCGCTCTGCTAAGGTAGTCGATTTAAAGCCTATATGTTGCTGGCAATGTATAAAACTAGGGATTTTGTAAAATGCCTAGGCAATTTGTAAAACGCTAACTCTACACTAACCCTAACCCTAACCTTGACTTTAACCCTGACCCTGTCCTTAACTCTAATCCTAACCGTAAATAAGTAATTTTACATATTACCTCAAATCTAAGAAATCAGGCATTTTACAAAATCCCTGTTTCACACATTGCCTGTAACATATTATATAGTCGATTTTGAGTGGACAATGTATAAATGACTGAATCGAAGTTTAATTTCAGTTCTTGAGTTTGGAGGAAAGAAGAAACATTTGACTACTGTCAATGACAATTATTAGCTAGATAATACCAGTGTTTAGCTATTTACAAGAAGAAGTAGAGATAAAAAGTTGAGCTCGATCACAGATTACAATAGGTGTGACATTCAATAATCGACAGAATCTTTCCTATCCCGATAGACATTCGTGATGAAACAGTCAGGAAATGTCAGTAGAACAATCAGTCATAACGTTGCAAGGAATACGTGCCAAGGCGTCGGAATGAAAGGGAGACGAGCAACAAGATGCCACTCTTCTCAGTAAATGAGATCATTTCAAACAGTTTGATGTTTTCTAAATTATGTTTCTGATTTTTTTATAGATTGCAAACCGATCGTTATTCCAAAGCCGTATCCTGCCGTCTCATGGAATGCCGAACCGCATGAAGAAGTAACCAGCTATGAAGACTGTGAAATGCTATGTATTGCCACACCTACTTGCGCTGGTTTCCAAATCACATCTATGGAGGTGCATTGCAGGATACAAAATGACTGGACGCATCTCATGCCACTCATGAGTTACCTCAACGAACTTACAAGTGAATACGTTGTGATTAGGAAGTGCTCAGAAGGTAGGACAAATTGTTGTTGTCTCAAGTGTATATTGGATGCCACGTTTAACTATCAGCTATAGTCAGTCGCCATATCCTTTAAGAGGATTTAAGTTGAGAATCAACTTTGTTAATTTATTGTCGCTAACAAGTTAGTAACAACATTGGAATGTCTTATTTCAGTTGCCGCTTGACTGTTGTCACCTTGCAATAGCAAATTTTAAATGACAATAAAAAATTTATTCCCCAGACTTTTACACTGTATTATGCACAGACAATATAGAAATATCTTGTTCCTGACGATGCTATTTATAAATAATTCTTTTGCAAATTAACAATTATAAGGTGCATAATTGTCAAGCACATGCATGCAGTCTTGATTTTATATATACATTAACTGATTAATTTAAACATAAACAACACAGTCACTATTTCTTAAAAGCTGCTTAGTCTGTATTTTATTGATATCACAGAGGGACCGATATCAGGCACTACATTTTCGTCAGTTGAAACCCCTGTATCATCGCAAGTATCCGACGATGGACCGATATCGACCAATACATTTTCGTCAGTTGAAACCCCTGAATCATCGCAAGTATCTGACGATGGACCGATATCGACCAATGCATTTTCGTCAGTTGAAACCCCTGAATCATCGCAAGTATCTGACGATGGACCGATATCGACCAATACATTTTCGTCAGTTGAAACCTCTGAATCACCGCAAGTATATGACGATGAACCGATATCGACCACTACATTCAATTGAGCAACAATCATCATCATCATCATATGAGTAAATTGAGGAAGGACCGACATCAACAACTTCAGCTTAATTTGCAGAAACTCCAAAGTCATACGAGTCAAATGAGAAATTAGATATAAACGATGGCAAAGTCATTGACGAACTTGGATTATATAATGAAACTTGGGACAATCAGATCTAATGATAAGAGTTATTAAATTTCTCATTCGCCCCAAGTTTGTTATTGTGTTAATTACATTTACATCAATGGTGAAAATTGTCAACACTAGGTATCATATAGAATATAAACAGCGAATTATCCGGTGGATATTCTTCATATCAAAATGACTCCATGGTCTGGCATGCCTCTCCGCTTTACGATTTTCTTAGAGGCGTTTGCCGAATTACTGGGTTACCACAATGACCTCAAAAGAAATCGCTTGTGTGTAATTTGTAGAATTGCAATTTACCTGTTGAATGAAGCATGTTCCTAAAACATTTTCTCGAATGGTATTTTTCTCCAAAGCTTCGGGATGAGATTAATGCAATACCATCCAATGGTTAGCTAGGTTTTAAATTCCGTGGTGCAACTAAGCTTATGAAATCTATCTATACAAGGTCACTAATCTTTATTAGTCACGTTTGATCAACTGACTGTCATAATGAAAAACAATCTCAATGTCCCCAAAATGTGAAGGTCTACTCTTTTCCCATGTTCAAGCTCAGGGTTAACTTCGCAACTGCTTGCAATCTGCCAGTGCCAGTCCCAAGTCTGGATTAAGGAGGTGGGCGGAGTTAATGATCCGTGTTATTACACTGTCGTTAAACTGAAATTACAGAGTAAATGTCTCACGTACCCGGTACATAGCCGTTCGATGCCTCTCCTCCGCCCGATGCAGTTTATCCGTTGTCGAGTTCATGCGTTCCGAATAGGCGAGTCAGATGACGCCATCAATCAGCAGGTGAGAAGAGAACACCTGGAATTTTATAGGCAATTCCTAATGGAAGGTAATTACACGTGTACCCAAACCAAATTAACGTCTCGCATCCAATCGTAGATGTTTGGTCTACGAGAACCAAACTGTCAGTGAACAGGACCAGAAGACGAAAGGAACGGATGGGTGTGTTGGGCTTCTGTCATCCTGCCTTCCTTCCTTTCTCCGTTGTCGTATTTCTACTCCTACGATGAGTGAGAGAAAGCTAAACCACTTATCAGTTTCTGTCTTTGCACCATTTTTCGTCTTATATAATTGGAACGTTTTATCATGCATTGACTCTTTCTAGCTCGTGTTAACCGATTTTCATTTTTTTCACCAGTGCATCGTTTTCAGTTTCGTCAGTACCAATAAGGTCCTGTATGCTACTTGTATAAATCTTACTGGATATGCTAACAAGGCTTACGTATGGGTGCATGGATTTGTGTGGTTGCACCTGTGCCCGTGAACGCGTGGGTAGTGTACATTATTCAATTCATTTCAGTTTATTTATGCCATTGTAAGCAGAATAGAAAAAGCAATTATCTACCATCAGACAGCAACAACAGGAGACCCAGAAAGGACAATAGTCCCGCTAGGTAGCCGCCACCTATGTAATTTATAACATTAAGGCAAATACAGCAGAGATAGATACTTTAAAGTCAATTGTCAAAGCGGTTGTCAAAATCTAGAGAAGGCAATGGTGCAAAATAAAACTTAACTAGGTTCATACTGAGCAATAAATCTTAACTAGAAACAAACAAAACTACACCAAAACTACACGAGGATAGAGTTGCTTAAAATAGGAAGTAACGTACACAATAATTGTTAAAATGAGCAAATAGCTATAGCCATCTGTTTTGGTGTTGTACCTATCAATAGAACAATTTATCGCTATACATGCTAAGAGACTAATGCGAATTGGATGGGAACAATGAGAGAGAATAATCTAAAGGAACCATAGGGCCCGCTAACCAGGCTACACTATCTTTAGATTACTCAGATCAGCAGGTCATACATTAGCTAATTGGTACATATATCTTAACCATGTAATTAAGCGACAATTATCATCATCATCACGTGTCAATCAGGCGAATTTCAAAGCATTAACGGATGGTCCACTGTATCGAAAGTTTTACTGATGTCGACAAATATGCCCAGTGAATCTGTATTTCAATTGACAGCGGCAGAAATAATTTATTGTCGTGTGAATTTATTAGAGACATATAGGCCGAGTGGTCAAGATGGAACCCATTCTGGAGAGCGGAGTGTTTTGTTACTGACAAGGTCGTGAAATTTGAATACATCATCTTCTCTAGTAGCGTAGAGAGATGAGGTTGGATGTGGGTTTCTTATTTAATCTGTGTGACCTTGCTAATGGATGCTTTGACACTTTTAAGGGCCACAAGAGTGGTTTATGCACAACTTATTATCATAGCTAGTGGAGCTGCGATGATGCTAATAATTGCTAATAGTTATAACGTTGGAAAACGTTTTGCATTCTAATGTTTCAGCAGTGTTGACGAGAGTCAAAGTATAGAACAACTGCTTTGAAAATCGTTTGCCTGCTGCATGGACAGCTTTACCGCAAAGGTTATACTAATATTATTGACATTTGTTGCCTCAGCGTCAACCTCAGAAAACTCAATCAGTACATTTACAGACACAAAAAGCTGAACTAAGTCACATCAACTGTGATATCAGAATATAAGGGGAAAATACATTTTAAATCATTACAGATTGAAACTGACAATTAAGGTCAAAAGTTAGCATGAGACTCTGAAGCCAATGAGTGTCTGTGACTGAGTTGGAGTGCCATGCATGATGCACAATGTCTCTGTGTATACGCATGCCTTGGCGCTGAGAGCATTCAGAGCTCTCGGCGCTTGGCAGCTACACCATCCCTACATATATAGTGAGATGAGGGACGTCTTTGCGCACGCATATCATCGTTGTTATGGATGCGTCGTTAAATAAACTTATATCAATCAAAAAAGACGTCTTTGCGCGTCAGTTCTGTCAGTTAGTGCAACATGGATCTGCGTGACTTTATCTAAGGTGAGTTTGCAATTCGTTTGCTACAGTCGACGTTTGGATGTGTTAGTCAACGAATATAAAGTTGTTTTAATGGACACTCTCGTTTAGCAGTGTTAACTTAACCCAATTTCATAACAGTCACAATGCGAGCTGTCTCTCACCCATGTGTATCATCCCTCACCCATGAAAGCCATTAATTACTTATGGAAGCCATCTTTCACTCATCGAAGTCATCCCTCACCCATGGAAAACCTTGCGACTCTATTCGACGCGCTACCTTACCTTGGCGAAGTCCTCGTTTGCTCGGCAGACGATACAGCATAGGTACATAACCGTCAGGGTTGAAAATTTCTTTATATTTCTTCATTATATGCATTTCAAGCTTAGCAACAGGTTAGTACCAAGTAATTAAATAAAAAATATGACCCAATTTTTACGAGGGAGCTTTTAGTAAAAAACATTTCTGAGCAGCCTCTGATGAGTAGACAAATGACTGAAATGAGATCGTTTTTAATTGTGACATTCATGCAATTGGTATAGTATCTGTCTTAGCTTCATGGCCAAACACATTGATGCAGCCAATGCGATCATAAGAAATTCAAACGAGGCATGTTATTGACACGAGACCCATTTTCGCATTAATCGTACTGCAACTCTAGTGATACACCAGGAAACAGAGACTCTGCTAAGTATAGCACCAATGAAAGCGCTAGATAAGGGCCTTCAATATTTGACCCCAGCAGACTTGAACATACAATCAGTGTCAAGCTTTAGTCTCCAGTCAAATCTGTTTGCCTGGTGTATTCAAGAGAGCAATACCTTCCTCTCGGTCGCCGGAGCGATTTACTTTGGGTCGAACCTGTCGTTTGTTGACTTGGTAATGGAAGTGTCATCGTTGATTATCCCTACCTGCGTTGACATTTATCCGGACATAGGCTACCCACTCAATAATTATAGGATAGAGAGGAGCGTTCAATTTCTCATTGCCTCTGCCACTTGTCTGACCGGCAAGCAAACTCCGCCCAAATCAGCTTAGCCCAAATCAGCCTAGCCCAAATCAGCCTAGCCCAACCACAGCGCACCATAACTCTTTGTTCATCCGCATTGTCTGATTCAGTTTCGTCCGTGCACTCGAATCAATAGGTGAGTAGCAATTCAATTCTCACGCTTGAAATTTCACCGATGCTGACACCGTCCCATACAATTCGACTGATGACCGTTGGTCAGTTCTCGGTGGTCACTGCGGTCACCGACAACGCCCTAAGGGCACCAGCTGACCATTTCGGTCCGGTCCTGGTAAACCAGAGAATGATTAATGATCAAGACGACGGACATTTGAATTATAGCGGTGGCAAGTGATTCTGAAGAAGCGGCAGATGCTATGGAAGAAGCAAGACAAAGCCAGATGCAGCGAACGGGTGTCCATTATAATCGAAAATCAATTCCTCTTATCAGTGAAAGCGAATGTCCTTGTGTGGCTGAAAACAATGTGACTCCACGGTATCCACTGCGGCTTGCATTCTGGCAGTGCCAGTCCCAAGAATGAATGAAAAAGGAGGCGATGCGAATGATCTTTGTAATCAAACATTATCGTCAAACTGAAGCTACTGAAGACAATGGGCACGCAATTGTGAACTGAATCGGTTAAAACCGACATAAATTAAAATTTATTTTCAAACATCGTTGACTTTTAACGCATTTTGGGCGTATTTGATGTTTCGGACTTGAGCTTTAGAATCTTCACTAAAAGAATTTATAGGAAATAAAAAGAGGAACCGCACTCATGGGCCTCAACATGTACTGCCTTGCAGTATGAAGAACATAAAATACATGTTGAAGAATGAAAAAGAATTAACGAACAACAATATTAAAAGAGAATATTGTAAAACAAACATAAAAGAATAGATCGTTAGCGACCCCAATCTATCCTAATATAATCTATCAGAAGCCAATCTTAGCACACAGAGGCTCGCATCTTTGAGAATAATAATTTTAATCCTGATCACATGTAGCGAAGAACCGCAAAATTCCGTTGTTTTGTATCGAGTACCACTATGGCTTATCACATTCCAAGACAGAAGCCTAAATTACTTAGCTATGAGCATATACAAATAATCTAGTATGCATAATTATATTACATAAAATATGTCCAAGGATACATTACAACAGACACAGTATGCCATTTGGCGATTCATTGGCTACAGGGTAGCTCTATACTTAGTTCTCTGTGTCTGTTGTATTGTATTTAGCCTTCGTGCGTGTGTGATGTAAACTATTACGCATTGAAAAGGCGTTCGGACCAGGCAGTCCAGTCATTCGAAAAGCAGCCTCAACAACTCCTAATATGACGGACGGTGTCGGGGTCTATTATCGTTTTCCCATCTCTTGGAAGTAAGAGTCTAAAACGGCGGTTGATGACTTCTAGACAGCCTTTACCCCTCTCCTCCACCAACCAACGACTGCCGCTTCATGATTAAGCGTAGGAATGAAAGCAGGAGGCGATGGTCCGAAGAATAACGTTAGCAGAAGAAGAGCGATATTTGGCACGCTTGGTCAGTACAGCGTTGTATACATGTCATGTCAATAGAAGAGTGTTTTATGACTCGTTGGGATTCAACGCAGACGGAAGAGAGTTAATGGCCGTTGCTGCTGCTGCTGTAGACTGTAGATCTTTGGTTAATGAATGCAGGCGAAGGTAAACTGTTCTTCACTTTGCTGCATGCGTTTACGGTGAAGGAAGAACACTCTCGCCTTTCCATCATACATCTCACTCCATCCCATCACTTTGTCCCAGGCTTTCCCTCTTCATGGCGGTTTCTTCCATGGCTCTGTTAACGTGTCTACTTAAAGCGGGTTTATAACAGTGTGGGCGAAATGTTCCTGTATTATCTGAGTAGAGTGAAGTGCAGGGTTGCCATGGCCCACATATCTGACTAAATCGTAGATTATCAAATAGATCCCTGCAAACTTTGTAACGACCACAGACAAGGATATAATACTGAGGATTTTACATATCATTAGTTAGGTCACAGTTGGAGTACTGCATCTATAGGTGTGGAATCCGTACATGAAACAAGCCATAGAGCAACTGGAGAATGTGCAAAGAAGACCTATAAAAATAATTTTGGGCAATAAGAATAAAAATTATGAGAAAGGTTGAAAGGCGTGGACTACCAACATTGTAGAGAAAGGAGAGCAGAGGAGATAATTATGATCGATTATATTAAAAATATCACTGGACGGGAAGTTGCACAGTGGGAGAGTTGCTTTGAATTTGCACCTCGTGGTCAGAAGTCTAATTATTTTCAAAGAAACCGAAAGTAGCATTAAGGCAAAAATTATTCGGTGCAAACGCAGTAGATTGCTTAATAGCTTGAATGATAGTACACTGTCTCGGTGAACACTGCCACAGTTTTTAAGAGGACGTTAATCATAATTGGCTATTATAGTTCCAGGTTGATTTGCAGTGGTTGTAGCACAGACTACACGTCTTTTGAACCACTTAAATTCCTTGCTTTGTTGGGCGATGTTATGTTAGTTATCAAACAATTTGCCGTTTGATCAAGCAGTTGTATACATGCGTAATAGTGTCTGGTGTTCACAAGCATAACCTGCAAGAACGCACGTTATCCCTTCATGGCTACGTCTCTCCCAGCTCCCTTAGATCCCTCCTCATCCTGCCTCATCCACCCCTCCTTTCTTCCCGATCATCGTCCTCCTCCTCATCCTTTGGCGTTTACTTTCGACATTAGTCTTCTGAAGCTGCGTGTACATGTAGAGTGGTTTTGCAGCTGCCCAGGTCTATCGTTCGCTATAGTTCGGCGAAAGGAGACGACAGGAAACTAGGAAGTAGATGAACTGACTATGGCTGCATGTATGCTTATAGGGTCTTATAGAGGGGAGATGGTGCTAGCTAGTTTCCGTGAGAGAAACAGAACGAAAGAGGGGGTAACGGAAGAGGCGGAAGTGCCGTCAACAAGAGAAGAGAGAGTATCCTAGAAAGTCGGCTGACCAAAGAAATAAGACAGATTCAAATGAGACACTCGTCGTCTTGATCAAAGAGAGTTTGATATCCCTATATAACTGTTGAGAAGAACGATTGAACCAATATCAAACGATATGTGTTAGTCATGGAACACCCAGGCATTCATTGAAGCCTCAGCTTGATAGATAAATACAGTCATTTGATTTCTAATTTATTCTATCAAACCAAGACTTGAATTAGTGTCTTCTGGTATTCATTTCCATACAACCGATTATCTGGTTATATGTCAAACGTCAGTGATATACAGAATGAATAAATTTAATTATCATTATTATTTCAAATTAAAGGCGTCATCTTAATTCTGAAGAATGTCCTGTGAATTGTGGTCTTTCCATCAGGATATTGTTACCTAGGTCTCGTTTTTTCAACCCATGATTTCTGTCGGCGGTCCTTGTGGTACAAGCATATTATAATGAATGTGACGACTGTAATCTACTATAGTACTGGTGTGTAAATAATAATTATGTCGCAAATACAGATACAGTAGCTCATCCGACTTTAACAACTACATATATTATACGCAGATATGAAGATGTAAGACAGTGACTGAACGAAAGGTCTTGGGTCATTTCCTGGGTGAAGAAGAATTCATGAAATTTGTTGACGGTTCTTGGTTGGACGGAGTGGAGAAGTGAGATCGTGATGCATTACTAAAATTATAGAGGAAATTGAAGAAAAGAGGAAACACATATATAATAACTTCGGCATATTATTGTAATTATGTCAACTTAATGTATTAATGATACAAGTAATTTTGTGACCGTTTTGATAGTAGCCTATATATATATATATATACGATTGTACTGCATGACAGACTTTTTGACTTTACTGTTATAACTTTGACCCTATAGATATACTTTATATATTTGAGTTATACACGGGCACGCGTTGAATTTGAGTATGTTCGGTTATGAAAAGGCATGTACATGTAGTATTATGGTGGTTGATATGGAGAGATTTTTGTGCCACTGGAGCCTCTGCGCACTTTGAGTTATTCTTAAGAGGTTATCATGTGTGAATTTGGCTCGGGACGGTGTGCAAGCGTATACGGTATACCACAGAAGTGCAAGTCTGAGAGGGGAGAATGCATGCGTACAAAGGGAATCAATTGGAGTTGATTTTCCGACTTTCCTTTGTCTACGGTGGCTATATACAGTGAAGTTTCTTGGAGAGGCTCATATCCCTGTTTGAAAAGACGAACGGGAAAGAGACAACTCCCCGTTGCCCGAGTTTTATGTCTGTTCTTGTGAGAGTTCTTTCTGGTGTTTGTTTATTTTGTGTTTATCAAACAGTCCCCGTTTAATAAACAACGTTGATTATAATGACCAGTGATGAGTCTTTGTATAAAGAAATTGCAAATAGCGTGTAAATTGAACAAGTGAAAATTAGAAACTATCTGGTTTTTGTGAATTATTTACAAGTGAACTCATGGTGGAATTTTTAAAAAGCAAGCTACGATGCCAAGAATTTATAGAAAGAGAAATATGGCGCATGCTCTTTTATATCAGCGTGTTTTGTGCATGAAAATCTACATATACAGACCTAAGTATACGCTTGCCATACATGGGTTTCACGCGCGTTTGTTTCGTACGATGTAATAATAAGCGGGAAGGAAGATCCTTGAAAATGGAAACGATTTGTTTGGGCGATGATGGGATGCGGAATGTATAAAAGAACAATTTTGGGAAAATGGATACTCGAAGACAAATTATTCCAGAGTGAATTGCCTTTAAAGAAAGCAAAGCGAATGGTTTAGATGCTAGGCCTACTACGTTATAAACCTGATGCGCTGTGTAATTTTGCTCCATTTGTTACTCGGGTAAAATGCAGAGATATTTGGGCCACCAAAGCTTCCTCTGTATAGTTTCTTAGTCCTTTAAACAATTTATAGCAATGTCCTAGCAGTGCAAGAGGCAAAGCGTCACCTGCTTACTCATTCTCTAACTCATAGCAACAGTAATCCATCCGATGCAGCCGATTCTCTTCTTAGTAAACGATTAACTCGGAGGTTCGTCGAGGAGTATGAGAGCGGACTAATTAACACTTCCTTTGAAGCCAAGTGAGTCTGACATGCGCCGTTCATCGTCCTAATTTGTTTGTGGGTTGCTCTGCTCCGCCACACCGACGCCTCCTCCCAAGAGCGTCCGCCGCCTCAGCCTCGGCATCCTCCTCTTAACCAATCGGCCTTCGCTGACCAATGGGCGCCGCCGACCGAGTCAGGCAGAAGTACGGCCAACGTAAAGTTTGGCATTCAGCGCCTCTATCGACCGAGCGATCGGCGTCGAATGTCCGTTTAGAACTATTTCTTAGGAAACTCTGAGCAAACTATTATCATCATCAGGCGCATCAGCAGAGGCATCGCGACCGCTTTCAACAGGTGGCTAAATCTCCGAAACTCCAGCTGGCAGAAGGAATATGAACAAGAACGGTTCAGAATTCGGAAATTTAATTAGATATAGGTTGACGGATGGAAATCTAAGTCGTTAATTGACAGATTCGCTAAAGAAGGAAATCATGCGGAATCAGTGAGACTGCAGCTGCGGTTTCGACGTCGTCAGCAGCCAGCAGTGGAGAGGAGCATGGATCTTATCAGCTGTGGTTCCAACAATCTCGAAGACAGAGCCCCTCTGACAAAGACGGCAACGCCATTTTGTGGATCTTCCATATCAACCGGTAAGCAAAAATACATCATGGCGCTGCTTATCCAAAGTTGTGTAAAATTTGGATGACAAATTTATCACTATAGATACACTAAAATGTTAAGAACTCCTCTTCATTTTATGCTTCTCTTAAAACTGTCCTTTTCAGCCGAGTATTAGGTCGGGAGCGCCTCTGAATAGATATCTTGAAGGGGCGCCATATCATGTATTTTTTTATTGATTTTGATTGATTGACTACAGTGCTGGGATAGTTAGAAAAGTCACAATTGGTGGGCTCCCGCGATCAACGGATTACTTTTTACCATCCGGTCAAATGATGAATGACAAAAACACCAAAGGACGCTAAAACAAATGTTATGCTATGAATTTGTTACACCAATTGAACAGAGTTTCGTCTCTCCGTTAGCAGACGAACGGTTAGGAACAGCAGATAACACAGGGAAAACATTTTGCGCCCTGTGCATGATTGAATTAATAATAATATAAAACCTCAGCTAATTGAATGGATCATTTTAGAATGTTGGTCTATGTCAAACCTATAATTTGAGAATTTTGAGTCTGTGGTCGTTCTCTGTAATTGAATCTTGAAGGTAAAACGGTCAAAAGAGATTCTATGAAACAAACTCTTGCAATGGAGAGCAACCAACTGAGAAACAAGAGTGCACAACGAACAAATACTACGTCATAAAATAATTACAAATGCAAAAGAGTTCTGTGAATCTGTCTCATCATCATCATCATCATCATCGTCATCATCATCGTCGTCGTCGTCATCGTCATCGTCGTCGTCGTCATCGTCATCGTCATCATCATCATCATTCAGCGCTATCATAATTTAACACCAGAATTTTGACACAATAATCCATCATCATAATAGTTATCATCGTCAGTAGCATCGCTATTATAGCACCTCATCAAAGACTTTAAGATCGTTATCAGTATGCTGCAGGCATCATCACCACCACCCAATCATCGTTGTCATAATAATCGTCAGTAGGCCTATCAGCAAGCTACAATAGCCAAAAAGCCAATAAATAGACAGGTTCTATGGCCATAGATACCACGCTCTCACAAAACAGAAGTTGATAAGTCACTACTACAAATGAACACTTGTGCACAGGATAGCTATTTTAACATCTGCTACTTTACATGCGAAATGGCTATTACGTTATGGCATGAAATAGTAATCCATAAAGCTACTATAGATTACGCGTGTCTGTAGCTACATATATATATACAGGCTAACATCTTAGGCGCATATATAGGGACGTATAGTTCCCGATTATCCATAAGGAAGTATTTCGTGTCGGCTTCATGCAATCTGTCAATCGCTGCGCTCAGATGCCTCTGCAGATGACCTGGTTATAATATGCCATTACATTTACTATAACCCTAGATTTGAAACCTGACACAATCATTATGCACTGATATGCTGGACTATCCTCTCTTCAAAGGTACACAGTATTTCTTCGAATCCGGTCTCAATTAAAACCTTCTTCATGATTATCTTAAAGCTTATCTTCCTTTGCCCGCAGTTACTATGACAACGCTTTGAGAGGAATAGTAGCGCTAAACAAATGTCCCAGAACATATAAATATCCATGTATTCAACAGATGCACATACGAACGGATGTAAATAGTAATAAGTCTGTTTTGTTATGAACATAGACTAAATTTCGGTAAACCGAAGATCGTGAACAAGTAAGCCTATGAGTGGTTGAATGTGAGTCCTCTTTTGAAAGCTTTGCATGAATTTAAGGCCCTAATACACTTACCATATTAACAGACTAATCTACAAATTTCTATAGAACATGACTCAAAAGTCAAGCGCAGGGCATCTGCTTATTCACGAGCGATAGGACTCGTCATTTTCTTTCGCACGGCCCATGGTGTTCGACCTGCATTCACTTACTTATTATTCTGAGTTCATCAAGAATAGATATGCAGATCCTCGGAACTGTGTTAAAGCGTTTTCAGAAGTCTCAGATTATGCCGAATCTGTTTCTTTTTAGTCGTGTGATAGGCGAGCGATTCCTTCCTCTGTCCCTGGCATTCGTCAGTTGAACGCCTTGCCTAGGGGAGTCTAACCATCGACCGTAAATGTCTTATCTCTACTCATGACCCCTTCCAGCAGAGGTCATCCTAATACCTATGGCAAACGCCCACTTGCCACCGCGGCCGCAACTGCAGATGCCACTGTATACGATATGTGCCACCGGAGAAGGTATCTTGGCCTTCTTGGGCTACTCTGACTCTGGCCAGTACCGCGCATGTGGCCCTCATGCGACGTCAGAGTGTCAGCGCTTTGTTAAGCGGAGCGCTGCTTCAACCGGTCTAAGTGTGGTCCTTGTTGACATGTCACGTGGTCCGTGTTGATGTGTCACGTGGTCGGTGTTGACATGTCACTCGGTAAAGCATCGCTTCTATGACACCCTATAAATTGCGAGTAAATCAAGCCAGTACAGTGGTACAACCGTACTCCACCGTACACGCAGTTTCCATATGCATTGACTCCATGATTGAAATGTTATAGATTAGAATGCATGCAGATTTTTGCTGATAGGTTATATTAGGGGCAAGACTTAGAATTTGAAGTCAATTCAATGAATTCAGAAACGGCAACACACTTTTTAAATTTCTGACTTCATCTGTCATCTAATCCTATTATGCAGACTTCTGTAGAATTCTAGACACAATATTTCACAACTGTAGAGTTCATGAACATAGTTCCCCATATTAATAGTCTTGAGTTGCAAGAGATGTCTGGTACTAAGTATTGAAATCAATATTCTGAGCAGACGCATCAATGGAGGCGCTTTAGAGCAGACGAAATGGCTAACAGCAACTTTTAAATCATAGAGATATCTGGCTATTGCAATCTTTAAGTCAGTCTTCTTTGAATAAAGGCACATATAAAGAGTCAAATGCTTTGTAATATAATTCCTGTATATACTGTTGAGGCTATGATTGTTACTGTTGCTGGTGATGGAAACGACGACGACGATGATGATGCCGAGCATTAGAATCATCATTTTGATCATCAGGGTGTTCATGATCATCATGATCATAGTTCTAGTCGTCAGTCAGCGTCATGACTGATCATTTTCATCATCAAGAAGAACAATTACAACGTTTAGTCATCGCTTAATACTAGTAGCACAATGGTAAGTCTATATCATATAAATCTGCTTCGTCAATTAAAGTTCAGCTTCATTGGAGCATTGTTAATTTTCATTCTCATGGCATAGATTAATTTCGATGGCTTCTCAGTTTCAGCGAGTGTAACATTCAGCTGATATAGTTTACATTTCTAAATGGACTTTTTCTCTGCGGCCCATTAGTCTCTCTCCAACCGCTGCAGCGCCACTGGTATTATGTCTAACTGCCTCTGTATACACTCACAGACAGAACGATAAAACGATACAGCAATATATATATTTATACACGAGTTTTTGTACATATGTACATTTGTACACAAACACACATACGCACACACACACATATATACATATATATATATATATATATATTCCAGATAATTATATGTTCAACTTCAACAAGGAATGACCTGGAGGTTGGCAATCTTATGCCAGCCTTGATAATGACTCTTGAAGTCCAAATGTTTTCATGGGATATGATGAAGCTTGTGTAAATTGAGATGGCGTTGCAACTGGAGAATGTGTCGTCCAGTAATTGAAAAAGCGTCGGGCTTTCATCGACCCATCTCTGATGGGCGCATGGTCATTCATAGGGGGGAGGGACCTAGTGGGGGTGGGCCTATACGCGGCGGATCATCTGCTGGGAGAGGAGATGTCTGGGCAGGTGTACGATGCATGCTGCCTCCCGCCCGCCAGCGCCAGCCATCATTAGCCTCTTGGCATTCGAACAACAGAAGCAAAATCAGTGGAGCAAATTAATTTACTGTTTTGATAAAATACTACGTTTTGTTATAAAATAGCACACATTGTCCGCAGCAATATAATCCATGAGATTGGAGATATATTGGCAAATCCATCATTTATCAACTATAAGCGCGCATTCGATGCACGCAATTCCCGCAGATGGTGTTCGTGCATATATGTCTATGCAACATAAACATATATATATATATATAGGCTTTATAATGATTACAGGCATGCATTATTATGCACACCGTCGACTGTATATGTATATAGGCATTATTTTAAGCGGCTTTATACATACATACAATGTACATGTAGATATATATAATTATATGTATACGGAAACTGGAACATAAGCCTTGTAAAAATCATAAGAGCAGACAATAATATAGGCATGTATTATAGATTCAGTGATCACTGAAAGAGGAACCAAAAGTGAGATAGCGCGAAGCAGGGAGAGAGACAGGGAGATGGAGACAAACAGAGACAGAGACAGGGAGAAGGAGAGAGAAGGAACTATATACAGTCAATCAGACACACAAATAAAAGCAAAATCACCGATGGTATACATACAAAGAACCATATATATATATATATATAGATCTAGAAAGACAGAGACAGAGCGCAACAGAGGAACAAGGAGGCGCCTAGAGACGGGTATGAAAAATGAGGTATATACGGTGGCAGATTCATGCAGAGTCCGAGACAGAGAAAGAGACAGGGGCAGAGACAGAGACAGAGGCAGAGGCAAAGACAGAGCAAGAGGTAGTCTTATCACTCTCATGACGATGATTATTCGTTATATATATATATATTTGCTGGACTCTGTGCATGGGAAATGTTTATAACATTTGTTGTGCGGCCATACATGAGCTGATACTATGAGTTAATGGTTAATTCTTTCGGCAGAGCCGTTCTAAGTAGCAGAACAGATCTGCAGTGCAAACGAGTAGTTCACCTTAACCTGTCTGCTTTCAGGACAATTTAGTTTCTGTAAAAAAGACCAAGTAGTCTGGTATACATTGAGCATCTCTGACTAGACGAAGCACTTAAAATGCCACCACTTACGTAATGCTACAGTGTGTAGGCTGTGATGTACATTATGTGCACATAATTTCATTGTGAAACGCTGCTATAATCGATTTGGTTTTGATCGACATTTCAGCAATCATAGCAATCGATATTAGAGCCACTATAGAAGAAAGGCAGAAAGTTCAGCTGAGTTTCTTGTTCCTCGGTAGCGGCGCGGACTTCAATTATGTAGCGCCGTGCTTATTCCGTTGCTGGTTCTGATGCAAACTAGAATGGGCTTCCTGTGGCCTGATGCCTATAGAGCCCTATGGATAGCTATTGAGTAGATAAATCTCTTAAAAAGAAAAGTATATTAGACAACCAAGGAGGACCAAAGGTGAGCAAACCCAAGGAGCGCTGATAGGGTATACAGCCTGATTCACCAAAGCATGCCTTCATGCCAACTTATAGTCAGTATGAATCTTTTGTCGGACTATGTGATAGGTCTACGGTGCTACGTGATATGTGGCCAACACTTTAAATGTTATTATAATGAACGAAATATCATTCTATATGCGTAACATAAAAGAATTCAAAAGAAACACAGAATAAAAACATACACATTTATTTTTTTCTATAGTTGGTATCGGAAGCACTTCAGCTGAGTAGCCTTGAAGGGATGATAAATCTCTGTAACGAGTGAATAATTGAATGGCATCGTGCAGGCCATGACCTTAACGAAACTAGATGCTAATTGGATAATGCACTGTACATTTCTTAAACATATATATATAGTATATATGTCTCTCTCTATATATATATTATATATATATATATGAGTGCAGATAGCATGTAATTCCGTAAGGTTGATCCAACGTGTCTATACCAGAGAAAATTGTCGGGTGTTTCGCTATATCTCTCTAGATATACGCAATTTTTGTGAGGAACTTGTGAGCTGAGCATGCATCTGATGCGCGAATAAAAAGATCTGCAGGTCTAATCAGTAGAAGGGGACGAATGAAGTTCGTTTATGAATCAATAAATTAGTGCACTAATTTGAAGTTTTGTAATGCAATATGCTTACGGAATGGTAAACCTCATGTATAACGTGGAGATGTGTAATTGTAACACAGAGAGAGAGAGTCGACTGAGAGTCTAGGGTCGACTGATTGCTTTCGCGTGTGTAATACCTTTCTGCGGTGTCATCAGGCAATTTATGCGAGAGGTGTTTATTTCAGTTTGAAATATACGAATGTAGAGCGCGTAAACTTATAGCTGAATAAACCAAGTTTACTGCAGCAAATACGCAACACAAAATAAAAACAATTCGATGTTTCTGGAGATTTTGATAATCTAAGTAAGGCGTTGATCCAAATACCTTCCAGGTTTAACTTTCGCCTCATTGTGAGATCCCCGATATTTCTGATGCAGGTTCGTAATCTTCTGCTCTCAACGTATTCTTAGGATCCGTCTATAACACTTCATCTTGAACGCGATTAATCGACCCCTCTCCTTTCTCTTTAAAGTTCACGATTCGCCAGCCTATATCCCCACACTTAGTACACACGACCGGATGTGCTTATATTTCTACTTCGTCACATTATCTTGAACTGTACCAGATATTCGACTGGAAATTACAAGGTCTATACCCGCGTGATAGATTTGTCACTGATGCCATACATTTTGCATTACAAAACTTACAACAACCGAATTGCAATCACCGTTACCAGTAATATATAGGCGATAAATTAAAGTATATGCTTGAACTGCATCATAGATTTCTGTGTTATTAATAAGTGTTATTGATGTTATTGGCGTAAATCTGGAAATCATGAGCATAGGCGCATACGTGGCTTTACATGCACAAAAAACCTTCATAGGCATAGGGTCTAAAACTATGTAACCATGCATGAGAGGCCTAAGACGCAACTTGACCAGGTAATCTCAATTATCTCACTCACGGTGCACTGTGGTTATATATGCATGTATGCATATAAACATTAGATCATATTTTACGTAACAAGTAGCCTATGTAGGTAGATACACTGACGTGTGTGATCATAAATGGATTGTTTGATCATATAATATTATCTAAAGTTAAATATAATTTAGTGTTGTTAATTAGTTATTATTTAATATAATTCAATATTCATAGACATAAGACTTTTAAGACTTAAGACTTAGGACTTAAGATCGGTGCACATGCATTGACTGTATGTATTTGTAGAGAACACGATCAGTATTCGCTTAGCTATAATTTTACAACCACTGGCATGAAATGTTGTTACCGATTTCGTTTTTCTCAGTCTTGGCATATATAACGGCGAGTGGTTAATTCTCTCATACCATTATTTTGAACATTTGTGAAACAGAAAGCTCCTGTTCTGGTCAAGATTTATTCTTGGCCTCTAAATTGTTTGATTGCTTAACGCTAGTCTAGAAGAACAGCTACATATATATATATATATATATATATATATATATATATATATATATATTGATACTGAGGTTTCGTTTCATTTTGCACTGTAGCCTATACGTAGTCTATGTAGGCATAGTAGTATATTGTATATATATCTCTCTAGATATACGCAATTTTCGTGAGGAACTTGTGAGCTGAGCATGCATCTGATATATATAGGACTATAGGACTATCAGTAGACGCATTTTCCTTCTAAGCATTGCTGAAAAAGATGGATATATACGAGATGTGATATAAGGACTTCACTTATTGGACTGTATGACGTATGAAAAGAACACCTATCATTCTTATCTATGCGGTTAAATGCTTCTGTACAAAAGTTCATGCGAAAAGTTGTTTTTCCTTCGGGCTCTTCAGATTTATCTAAGTTTTCTTGCGATATGAACTGGCACTCGTTACACGCTGCAGCGTATAGGCCTTCGTACGATGCCACCAGCGGACGCATTGCTGCAGTGCAGGCCGGTACCTTACTCGATACATGTATGCAGGCCTAAACTACGCAGTGTAATACCAAAGCCCTGCATCAAACAAGCGCCCACATTTGAGTGATGAATACAATGAGTTGCCTTGTTTCACTGCAGCAGCAACGCTTCCTGTGAACGATGTTTAGGAAGTCAGGACATGACTGTTGGATATCGTCGTAACTGCAGTGTGTATACATTCACCGGCGCCGTTTGACCGTCGGAAGGCGTTATTCAATTAGACGTTTGACAATGAACAGGACGGTGTAGTAGTTCATGCCTAGCAGACAGATGATGACATAATTCAGATTGAACGACCCAACGCCCAGGTCGTTGCTCAAGGGGCTGTCTTACCGGTTGAGGAGGCAGTGTACGTCGCCCATGCACAACGATACGGTTCGTCTGGATTTACTCTTGCACGCAGTTGAAAGTCCGATAAACACGGTCCTATCTGTTTGTAAGTCTTATCGTCTGTCTGTTTATCCGTTTATCTCTTGCTTATCTCTATGATTGCGTGTCTTTCCCTACGCGTAGGCTACCTGTAACGGTCTCTGTCTCTGAGTCGTTCTGTTTATGTACATAAATAAATGCTATTTTGCCTTCTTGTGTGTTTGTCTGACTCATACTATTATTGTTCAGCTTTTTCCTGCATTCTCACGATGCTCTCTCAGTGCCAATCCTCAGATTCACCATCTCTTCTATAATAGGCTCGTTATATATATATACATATATATATACATGTATGTGTATGTATTATATACCCACCGATGGAATTAGCAACCAACATCTTCGTCTTATCTTCTGAAAGGAGAGTTGAGACCAGAAACTGAAAGATAAAATCGTTGTGACCGATTGCAAATCAAGGCAAACTGTCTTAACCAATTAGCAAAAGCACGTCCTTCTGTCAAAGCAGAATCTATGCATTATTCATCGCCAATGACAGAAACCCCGCAGTTATCTAGTTGCAGCATTGAATCATAAATTATATTTAGATATTCACTCAGAGCCTTTGACTTCAATTGACTTTCAGTTAACGTTCGTTCGTTATATATCGTCAGCGTCTTATTCTGTACGAGTGCGATGAAAATCTATTCCAAATACGGGTTCTTATTAACCTATCGAGTGTCCTTAAATTGATATGTGTTATCAGTAAGATTGTTTCTTTTCCACGATACTGAATACGCAATGGCTTACAAATTTGAATAAATACAAACAGGTTTTCCCGATAACGACTCCACTCTATACGAACGTTAAATGCTTAACATTAAACGGCACTAAGTAATAAAATCAGGTTAAATTAAATTTGACTGAAGACGATTGAAATTGATTGAATTAGATTATGCAAATAAGTTCATTGTATTGCATGTTTGTATTCTTATTGTATAGGAACGAACGTCATTCCTGAAGTGAACGTAGGTCTACTCGGAATGAACTCTCATTCAGTAAGTGCTCACTTATACCAATATACCGTTTGCAATGCAATTATCGTTGGGGTCCGCAGACAAGACACTGGTGTGTATATACCATTATGTTGACTGGTCCTACTTTCGCTAGGCGGCAGAGTAAGTTAAATTAGATGTCTACAACGTGATGGGCGCCTTGCATGGCTGCCAACAGCTAAATTCGACTCATGTGCAAACTTAACATAAACCGTTCATACGGTATACATGCAATTATACTGCGGTTTATCAGTTTGAAAATTGAAACGAAGATATTAATTGGCTCATGACTGTACAAAGAGGATGAGGTGGCTATAAAAAGATAGACCTGCCTCGCTTCGTGAGCATCAGACTTAATTTTTCACAAGGTTAATTTAGCAAAGTTTAGTATTTGAGGCAGTAAATACTGACAACTCACTGGTTATTTTCATTCCATGATGTATGTATGTTTAGATGGTGATCGCCAGAGGGCTTCAAGGCTTCGGTTTTACCGTGTTTGGATCAAGTCCGGTTCAGATTGGACGAATAGAAGATGGTCAGTCGATTACTGACTCTCTTACTTGTTTTCTCTCACCAAACAGAAACAATTGCTTCATCGTTCCTTTTTAGCTCCGTTTTTAAGAGATCTGCCAACCAAACATGCCTGAATCTAACAGGTTGTTGGCCTAGGTCTATGCAAATAACTCGGCTGAATTAACTGATTGTATCGTCATTTTAAGATTGCTCAACGATCGCCACAAAAATAATATGATGTAGAAATGTAATGATTTGTGGCTTGACAATAGTGGCGCTATCTGGCTACCGCTTTCCATCTGCCTGATGATTGCGCGCACAACGCCTCTGAGAGGCTCTTAAGATGTGCTAAGTGTTCGGTTACAATAATACAACTGTAACTTGATAATGCCCTCCATACAAAGTTCATAAGTGCACGTTGAAGCAGGATAACCATCAAGAGCCATAAGCAGATTGGAAGAGGTAGGATTTCAGCTTAGATCGAAAGACAGTCCCGCTGAGAAAGTTGCTAACGTGAGGTTGAGAGTTTCAGATGGAGGAACAGGCAAACAGTGAATGATTGAGGAACAACAAACTTTCCAGTAGATGCCGATTGAATGCCTTGCATTGTCTCTTGAAGACGCACCCCGTCGTAGACTAAAATGACATCAAAGTTCCTTAGTAGCAGCACGAAAGTAGAGCTGAAGCAATTCATAGCAGGCTCTCACTCACTCGTAGAACCAAACTAACGAAGTCCAGTCCAGTGTTGCCAATTAAGTAATCTTTCTATAGACCGTTTGGAGTGTTGAATTAAATACGAGAAATGGTGACAACAAAAGAAGTGTCTATTTCGCAGAGCACGATAACTCTCGCCTACTGGCACTTTAATTTGGGGCTGATGGTAGAAGACACTAAGACACGAATTCCAATGGGTGTGATGATATTTTCTTATAGGCTGATAGTTTCCTTGGACTATCTACATGGATGCCTTGTGGCTGATTGAGTGATGGTCGAAACAATAGACTAATTTAATATAGGCTATGCTGGATACAATCATCACAAATGTGTGACCCCTTGGGCGGGGGAAGAGCATCACACATAGAAAGCAAAAACAGACAGAAAATTACTGGTTTCGGCAAGATTTTTTAGATTTGGGCAACAGGTCTCAATGTTTTTGCATTGGAGCATGGACGGTGCTACATCACAACAAATCAGGGCTTACTTTCTTGCTGAGTTTGGGTTGTTTTCCATATATGAAATAAATTTGCGAGCATTGCAACGCCTAGAATGTCGCTAAATAGTGCATCGGTGTAATTGTTTGCTCCGTTCTAACTCCCTGCGTTTATTTTGACCGTTTGGACTCTTTATCTTTAGTGACCACATATTATTAGATGCTGACCGTGACTACGCTTTAACATGAAGCATAGGGTTAGGTTACATAAAGTTACTTTACACCACTGTGTTGATGGACGTTGTTCGGCATTGCTCCTAGTGCTCCTGCTTCTATAGGTTCCATTAGACTTAATGACCCAATTGCAATCAATCCGACGCCTCAATTTAGGTCCCGTCAACAGGTCGTAAAATTCGCCTCTGCTAGTTGTTAGTCCGGCTGACAGAAACAATGGACCGAAGATTATGGTCGCTTTCCATCAATTCATTAAACGCAGACTCAGGAGACGGGTAGAAATCCAGCTGAAGTAGCTGCACAGCTGCTGCTGCTGCCTCTGCATGTCTGCTACTTTATGACGGGAGAGAGAGGCGCCTAATGGTCCGATCGGTCTCGCTCCAAACACACACTTGCCTCCTCCTTCTCCACGCGTGCTACTGAAATGCGCATCTGCGTTTTGCCTTTATCGGGTCGAGAATTATGTGCCACGGGAAGTTGGCACGTTTACGAGAAGCTTAAAAACTCTGGTTGAAGAGGTTGCCTTTTGGCAGGTATATAAAGATGTCGATAAAATCAAGATCAAATCATTCATTTTCGAAACCGGCCAAGAACAGTGGCGATTGATACGAATGACTAGGTCGGCTTCTTACGACTTCACAGTGCTCCGTGAGGCATCAATGCTGTCTGATGATGAAGAAAGCCAACAATTATTAATTCAGTCGGCAAAATCAGCCGTTCAAAGAATAGAAGCATAAATCTTAACCAAAGACTCAGCATCGCATGAATGTCAATTTAAAGTGGGTAATCAATTATCATAGGCAATTAAATATTCCTTTTAATCGCGTTTAGACGACATGGACTTAGGAGCTGTGGAATAATTAGATATGAATGGGGTGGATCTGCAATTTTTCTGCATTCGCTATTGGGTGTGGCACGTTGGCCAGTTGGTTAGAGCAGTCGGCCCGTAACGCTCAGTGTGCGCATAGTGAGCGGGTTCCAGACTAGGTAAAATAAAATAGGTTAAGTCGATCCTTGGAAGCCCAAGTCCAATAATCGGTGTTGAATTCTGGAGTAATAGACCACCATCATAATTATCTAAAACTTCCCTACATATGCACGCTTTATCTGATCAATTTTTTCTAAAGGTAATTTTTGAATATTTATTTACGGTGCGAACCCCGAAAAGAAATTCGAACCACACAGTGAACTGCAAGTTTTGAGCCATTTAATGTCAATGGAATGACATGAAGACGAAATTATGTTATGCCCTTTTACCTTACCATAGAGGCTTACTACCGTGCTAGTCTAATTTTACTCCCTGAAAGGTGAAATTCTAGCACAGATCATAGGGACCTATGCCTGCAATGAAACACAGGCCATTCATAGACATACATACCTACACACATGTACATAGGCCCTACATACATGCATACATACATATACGAATATACATACTTACGTGCATCAAGGCTTTCATCTGCAAACTTTTATCTGAATTCGGTGATTTGCATCCTTGCGTCTTTGCTTTCAGGTTCTCCTGCTTCAGACGCTGGTCTCAAAAGGTACGATTGCATCGTACGAATCAACGGACAGAATGTATCGAGATCGACTGCAGAAAGCGTCGCACGGATTGTAAGGTGAGATTGAACAGTCTAGAATTCATGTCCGGTGAAACTAGAAGGACTTGGAATTGTCTAATCTTGTCCATCAGGAACTGTTGAGAAATCTGAGTGAAGTAATTGCGAGACATGAAGCGAAAAGGACGTTAGATTCAGACCGTTTCAAGTTCTGGTCAACCAATTATTGGTCAAATAGCTTTTGCAGATGATGTATAGGCCTGCATGCACTCCTATCAATCGGATGGAATGGCTGCTGTGAGTCAGACGTGCCTGACTGTGAATGCTCAATCATATTGGATGGCCTCTACTTGGCTGTTCTTGGATCTTTTAAAAGCAGTTCATTTGGCTCAACGGTTGTCGCCAACCTGAGTGTATTGATCTGCCACAGCTTATAATCAGATCATCACTGAGAAAAATGTTTATCTTGCGGTCCATGACCTGGATATCACTCTTGGCCGGCTACTTCCAGCTACTTAGTTTATCCAATCACGTGAACCTATTATATAAGTGTGGACAAGGGCCGTGCCGCTTGTCCACATAACTCTTATAATGTCCGCGACCTGGGCGTTATACTTGATTCCTCCCTGACGCTCATGGATCACATATCTAACCTAACCCGCTCCTGCTACATTCAGTTCAAAGCTACTAGACTCCTCCTCTGTTTTTACAAACATAGTTCATGGGTTTGTCTGTTCCCGCCTAGATTACTGCAACTATCTTCTAGTGAGGCTCCCGAAACGTTGTCTTTCTCCCCTTCAATCGGTCTTAAATGCTTCAGCTAGGCTCACAGCCCGACTCCCTCGCTTTGCGCATATCTCTACATTATGTTTGACGTCTTGCACTGGCTTCCTGTAACTGCACGTTTACCCGCTATAAGATTCTCTTTCTGGTTTCCAATGCCCCGCTAGGCTGTGTCCTGACTATTTGCGAAAGCCGTCATCTGCAACTTCATCTTGTTTTTGTGCTCTGTTGTTCATCTTGATCTATTTGCGCCTATAGGATCTATTTGGTCTAACACCGGGCGTTTGCTGTTGAGGTCAATCTGCCTGGAATGACCTTCCTCCATCATTAAGATCTAAGCAAATGATTGGATTCTCTCCAACGGCTTCTCGCTCTCTAAATGCTCCTCTTTCCACCCGGAGTTTCTGTGTTGATAGCGTCTCTGAATAGTTATTCTGTGAGGGGTGCTATGTAAACCAAAAGATACGATAAAGATAAGATTAGATCTGCAACCTAATAAGAATCGAAGTTACTGATGACTTGATTTTGTAAGCTCTGTGTCTGCTATAGGAAGCAGAGCAATAATAGCACGAAGACTTAATATCGACGTGGCTATAATATATATATTTATATATATTTATATATATTTGTATATGTGTATATATTTGTATATGTGTATATATGTTTGTATATATGTGTGTGTGCGTGTGTTTGTTTGTATACGTGTGTGTGTAGGTGTGCGTCTGTGTGTGCGTGTGAGTGTGTGAGAGAGAAAGAGAGAGTGCGTGTGTGTGTGTGTTATAATACATGTAGCTGTTTCTTACAGAGAATCAGAGAACGTCATTGGTCTCGAGATACAGCGACTACAGACTCGAGACACAGAAGACAAAGCTTCCCAGCAGCCAAAATATCTGCAATCAGAGATTTCCGCGAACGTTCCCGTCGCCTGCACTTCGATCGGAGGCATCCTAGCAGGGCATCTGCCTCGGCCCCACTGCCTCAAGGCATTCGGGTCGCAGGAGTTCCCGCGCATGGGGCTCAAATCGAAGCGCCAGACGACGGATTACGACCGCATCCAGGCCTTGGACCTCGACCAGGTATCCGTCACATCGTCTGAATTCTCTGATTCGTGCGGAAGTCCTTGGAGGGCTTCTTCCGATGAGACCCTGGTCACAGTGGACTCAACGGATGACCTACGGGGGAGAGGTCGCTTGGGGTCGCTCCACTTGCGTCGGGATATCGATCGGGTTAGAGGAGTTGGGAGAGGCGATGCCAACGACGTCAATTCAGATTCTGGCTACGGTGACAGACGAAGGCTAAAGTTCCAGTCATCAGATAAAGGACCAGTGGTAAGAAGACATAGCCATCTCACCCAATACCTTTGAATCGTTGTCTCACGTTCTGCCTACTAAAGTGTATCAGTTACATTATGAATGTAATGTAACTGATGCACTAAATCTGAATTGTACGAAAAGCCACTTGCTCTTGACAGACCTGAGTCGATACAGCTGATATAGGACACATCTTACTCTGTTGTACTGAAATATCTGCTACAATATGGCTCACCTGTTCACTTGCCACTCAACGACGCTTAGAAAAATGGTTTCCTTAGCCAAAACTTTATGAACCCATGAAATGAATTAGTGGACTGTTTATTTAGAGAACCTTAACTGATGAATATCAACTGCAATGGTCGTCGGTCCGGAAGTTGATCAGCTACGAAGAGGACTTTGTGTTTCAAATGCAGCTGGGAGTCAGAGTCTACCTGAAGCCGCTCAAGCAGAAGCAGTCCTCCATTCTGTCAGCTGACGAACATCGAGGTCTCTTCCAGAATCTTGATGAGGTAGACACGAAACAATTATTCATTTCGTCTAAGAATTTGCTGCACTTGCAAATGTCTCGTCGTTTACGACATTGACGTCTCGTTAGCATGATTAATGGGAGCAAAAGAATCTGATGCAGAACTCGCGTAGAAGCCGTTTTTAACAACAGATTCAGAAAAGATTTAATAATGAAGAAGAAGAGCAAACGGCTATTGTTTGAACGAGTCTGTTACACCTCTATATCTTACTTGGACCCAACTCAACTTCACTTCACCTTATGAGCGCGTATAAAGATATAACATTTGGTAGTACCTGGCACAGATATTGACTGACATCGATTCAATGTTGTCAGATATTTCTTCTGTTTACGACACACGACAAACCAATAAAATTTTTTACTCAATCGATCGTTTCTGCCTTAACAGCTCACGATTAACTCTTTCAATAAATGGTTCAAAGCTGACTATATCATTGTAGACCTACTACACTCAAACACACATCAGAATTGACTACTTCAGCATATTTCAAACTTTTGCCGTACTTGCTCTCTGCACACACAACTCAACGCATTCCTTCCTGTCTCACCAGCCGTTCGTACACACACGACCCGCTGATGGGCAGCCTAATATCTCTGTCTAGCCCCGCGTACACACCGACGCCTCACCCTCTTACATATACACACGCTTATGCAATATACGTCACGGAGTCCTTTTATCCATCCATAAAAACATTACGGAATGTTTTCCATGCACAGGTCAAGAATCTCTCGACTTTCAGCGGCCAATCTGAGTAATAAACAAACTTTCATTGTTTATCATAACAATTTTCATCAGCGTCGTTTTCACAAATCCACATGGTTGGGTGAGAGATAGATAAATGTGACTTGTTTATCTACCATTAACACTTTCACAACGAGCTGCATTGGTTTCCCATTTGCTTTCACCCCCTCACGTCGTTAAGGTGTTAACATGAATTAACCAAGGTAGAGCCTTAGGTCCATGTCTGTGCTATGTGTGTTTGAATTAATGACCCATAATAATATTATACAGATTGTATCTCAGCATGAATGAAATAATTCTGTTCTGCATCCAGATCCTGTCACTGTCAGAAACGCAGCTCTGTCAGTTACACGCTCACAGGAACCTGAATCCAAACCAATCGTCTAGTGATGCTGATACAGATGCTGAAGATGTGGCTGAATTTCGTCCGGCTGTACCTATCGCCGTCCTATCTGCAGTTTACCTGGCCAAGGTATACTGAGCATTCCTATAGATAGTGAAAGTTACTTACTTCCATAGACTGTTTGTTCTCATTAAGCAGGGAAATCCGATTTCTGGGAAATAGCATTGTCTTATGCTGATACATAATTATATGGAATTTGTACAGTCATTCTAATCGCTAATTACTTCTACCTATATTTTCCAATTGGAACACCTCCAATCAGAGATACTCTTTCAAGACTCCTCTTCCTTTGTTTCTGCCCTAGTTGACAAAGTAAGAGATTGAATAAGATGTCAATCAATTAAATGTTTTGTATCACGGTCTGTTAGATTGGAAGAACAATTTAATTTTACCCGAATAGCAAAGGTCTCTATCACTTGTAGTTTCTACAACTGTCAGAAACTGATCTAGTAGGTCCTTGCATGCTCAAATAAGCAAATCTCAAAATGCATTTGATTCTGACACGATGGAGAAACTTGGTATTCGTTGCAGGTTGAATCGTTCTGCGAAACCTACGAGAAGTACTGCGACGGAATCCGCGATGCCTTTCATCTGCTCGTGGCTTTGAAGAAAACCACTGATTTGGAACAATTCCTCAACAGGGCTTCGGTCGACTGCGGAAAGCTCACACTGTCTAATTTTCTACAAAAACCAATCGAGGTCAGTCTAAGTTCTATCCACACCGAATCTATGCAATCGAATGCTTTCCAAACAAAGCAATACGTTGCCTATACAAAGTCTCCAACTGTTGTACGAGCCTGGAATAATAGCTGCAGAGTGAATCAATGAAGAAATTTATGCACTCATTTGTTTCTTTTCTTTTTAGCATATCAAGGACCTCGTCCTGTCTTTTCAAAAAGTTCTCTGCTACACGCCTCCAAACACATCCGGTTACGAAGGACTAAAACAGCTCGTCAAAGGTAGGCACTTAAGCTATCTATCAACCTCCTTACATGTCATGTTCAATATAGTAATAGTAAAAATAATAATAATAACAATAATAATAATAATTATAGTAATAATAATAATAATAATAATAATAATTATAATAATAATAATAATAGTAATAGTAATAACGAGGCACATTTTCACAGGTTATCAGGGACGAGGACAATAAACGCTTCTTGGGATAGTTTCTTCTCATAGCTCTAGGGATCATGTCTACCTCGGGCCAAAAGAATACTAAAATAATGATATTAATAATGATTTCCGTTTAATTTCGAACTGGCACACCGCAAAATGATTACAAGTACAATAAACGAACGACGACAAGTTATTACAGGAGTCGAATTTGACCGTCGGCAGCCACACAGGCGCCATTACGTCATACATCTGATTTTTATCAAACGCCACCGCCTAACGAATGAAGGAAAAAAGTGAGCCTTAGAATGGGTACGGGTCACGAACTCGGTTCCTCAGCTCTGCATCCCAATATGTTCACCATTACTCTACGGTGTCCCCCCCCCCTATGATGGTCTTGGTCAACAATAACGATGCATTTAACCTCTGCCTGACTCTTCCCTGCGATCGACGGTACTCCATTAAAGACGTCCGAGCGAATGTGAAGTTCTGGCATGTTGACCCATTCAATTTTATATTATTGTCCTTTGACGACGCGAAAATTCTAAGACCAGCATTTTGAATACAGCAGTTTCACACTTGCTTAGATTTTATGATTTCCAATTTTTTCTGTGGTTTTAGCTCCGGTATCATTTTGCCAATTTAGTTTTGATCAACTTTGAACATCGTTTCAGTTGTGGTGAATTGTTGCCTCCTTGTGGCGATTGCCTACATCACACTGTTATCGTTGCTTCATGCTTTAGGATTTTCTTGTTTATTTTGTTCTTATGACATCAAAGCGTGTATTGGATTGCTTCTAGCCTTACGATCTTGCTGTTATCGCATCAACGAAAATAATTCGCTGAGATGCGGCAGTTCGTTGTCCGTCGTCTCTTCTGCTTCTTCGGTTGAGTCTGGAGCCAAGAGTTCGCTATCGCCTTCGTCGTCGTCGTCGTCTTCTTCTCTCTCAGTGGCAACAAGCATCGTCAGCAGCATCGATACAGAAGTCCTCGACATACAGGGCCGGCTGCTCTTCCCAGAGCACATACCCGTCAGTTAATTCATCAGATCTCATCTTTTATCAGCTCTATAGTAATAATAATAATAATAATAATAATAATAATAATAATAATAATAAAATAATAAGCAAGCCTCATTATTTTGTCAGTCAAACGTGAAACTGGAAGTTACGACCATAGCCATGTAGGCACAAGTAACCCGAGGTTTTGGGCTAAGCTTATATTGTGCTCTCTTTCAAGTCTCTTCGCTGTTGGATCTGGCTCATTGTTGCGACTAAATCTCCGAAGGATCACACCGAGGCACTGAAATTGGGTGAACTTATTATTGCGTGCATTCAGATCTTCTTTAAACAAATGCCATAACACTCTAGGATGCATTCTTTGCCTACATAAGAAATCCCAGAACACTATGAATATTCACCCATTACCTTATCGGACACTGAACTAAAGGTTTCATTGAAAGATATGAGATTAATACATTATGGAGAACTGACTTATAAACTTCTACATGTTCATTAGATTACGCATTTAATAGAATTACAAAATGCGAAATGTCTATACAATTACTTACAGCTTTGTATTTGTAGCGTGCAGCTGATAATTTGTCTGAGAGAGTCCTACTAAGATTGCTCTTTCTAATTTAATTGGCTGAGCTATGATTGGATTTAAGATGAACAGACCTGATGTTATTATATGGAACTGCTTTCATGTAATTAATTGCTATCATTGCAGTGTTTCCAGCTGGCAACTGCCAATCATCATATGATCTACTCAGGAAAGCTCAAGCTGATCGATGAAACCGGATGTACGCTGCCACTCTTTCTGGTGCTGATGAGTGACCTAATTCTGCTGACTCGACCTGACCCAGATGGAGAGGCACTGCACGTTCTGGAAGAGCCAATCGTTCTTCACGACGTTGTTGGATGCAATTTTAACTGCAGTCACAGTAAGTTTACGGTGTCTTTTGGTCACAAATTAACATTATGGAAGTATCTTCGTTGAACGAGAGGCTTCATGTCATAAAATATATGGTCTTTATGACAAAATTACTGTATAGAGATAAATGATTTCTTAAAGACGTGCTTGCCTATGGGTCATAGTATACATGCAGGTCATATGCCTAAGTGACGAATATAGAAGTTAGAACTTTGAGTCTATATAAGCTCTTTTCATCCTGCCCTTGATTAAGAATTTTAACTTACTAACAATGTCATAATTATATGGTGTATGTGTACATATGACATAGTGCGCAATGTTATCTCTTAGCTGTGCGAATGTGTGCGAGCACACGAACAGTGGAGCCAGCGCACACAAGAATCAGTGTGCGCACTCAAATTAATTTCTTAAAGTACGTAAATCGAGTATCTCTTTGCCAGCTGCGGCCTATCTTACTGCAGAAACTTTGGTTCATTGGCTGATGCTTTCCCCAATTTATCTTTAGACAAGGGACGTTTCTTAGGTTATCAGAACTTATCACAATGGACCTAATTTTAACTATCATCGTATTCAGCTCGGACCTGCATGCGCACAAAAGTTTGAACCATTAATAAAACGTTGCACACACAAAATTTCTTGCGCACACTTTCTCCAAAGAATTAGAGGGAATATTAATCGTGCGTACACATTATGATACGTAGGCCTATATCGATGTTATATAGGCCTATGCTATAAGTTTTGTATATAAGATTGTTATTTGTACGCCTTGGACATAGATTAGCTTGCTCTTATACGTAGTTAGGCAACATGAGTTTAAAAGTCGCCAGAATAGAAAATGATTATACAGGCATTCTGAGTCTGAGCTTGTATTAAGAAAAGGTTAATTTCTTATTGCAATTGCAGTTGAGTTCCTTATTAAATTTTTTTATTATATCCTATAAGCTGTAGCATGTGACTTCATGCTCTTTATGGAAACTCCTATTAAATACCCGCAGTTAAGTTCTTTATTTGAATTATATCCTGTAGCCTGTGACTTCGTGCTCTTCATCGAAACTCCTCTGAAATCCCTGCAGCGATCCTGGGAGCCACGAATTCTGAAGATGCGAGCGCCATCTAGCGAACTCAAATGCACCTGGAAGAACATCTTGGAACAGAGAATACTGACCTGTAAGACGCATCGGGAAATAACAATATCCAATCGCCGACTGGACAACCTAGTCTAAAAGCGACAGTTCCGACATAAGTACTGTTTTTCACGCGTCTCATTTTACCCTCCCGATCCTTCACATCGCCTACTAAAATCGTTGATTTTCTCTTCTTTTCTCCTTTTCTTCACCAATTTTTCCCACTTCCTTTTTTCAATTATTTCTTGTTTATTTCCCTGTTTTCTTTGTATCTTCTCTTATTCCTTCTTCTTCATGCTCTTCTTTCTTTTTCTTTCACTGCTTTCTCTGATTCTTCAACGCTCGTGCCAAGCGCTTAACTTCAGAATATCGCTTTGGAAATTATAAGATTATCATTACGATCATGACCTTACTGCTCCTCCTTTTTCTTCTTTTCTTCATCTTCTCCTTCAGCTTCTTCTTTGTCGACTTCTTCTTTCCCTCCTTATTTATTATTCCACTCTCGCTCTCTCTTCCTTCTCCTTTTCTTTGCCAACTCAAAAGCCACTTTTTCCCACTCTTTCGGTCCTCTTTCTTATCCTGTTGGTGCTTATTTATGTCTGTCATTCCTGTCGACACTATAGTCCGCCGATGTTAACATGTTTATTATATAATGTTAACATGTGTATTATATAATGTTAACATGTGTATTATATAATGTTAACATGTGTATTATATAATGTTAACATGTGTATTATATAATGTTAACATGTGTATTATATAATGTTAACATGTGTATTATATAATGTTAACATGTGTATTATATAATGTTAACATGTGTATTATATAATGTTAACATGTGTATCATATAATGTTAACATGTGTATTATATAATGTCTCTGATAATTCAAAACGAATGGTCGTGCATAGCCAATCATGGGCGTCAGCGTGGATTTGACGGTGCACGGACGATTACCAGATTCAGAAGTTTCGATGGGAGAGCCAAGTATGGCCACGTATCACGTGACCTGAAGGTTGAGGAGATTTTATAGCATGTTACCGTCATTTTCTTCCCAGTAGACTTCCCGTGCAATTAGCCATCCGATTAACAATGAGCAGCCAAAGATGTATAAATTTATGCGTGGACAAATATGAGAGTGAAAATTACGTGTACCTCTTTGAAAGAAAGTGGAGAACACGGCGGCCTCTATCACCACTGCACCGATGCCTTCGATGTTATTGACTTAGTATCAGAGCAGGGCAGAGCAGATTCTGTAAATAGAAAGTATTTATTTGAGAGCCTAAAGTCGATCAAAGAAAGTTTGATGAAGTTGATCGAGGCTGCTCATGCGCATATAAAATGTTGCAAAAATGTCCCTAGTGTCTGTTCGAATATTAATATTGAATTTCTCGTGTCAGTATTGAGCTTCATTCGATGTTGCCTAATGCCAGCTATGTACTGTAATGTTAACAGAAGCATTTAATAAATTATAAATTATTGTCTTAATTGACCAGTGACATATTAGAATAGGCTTTTATGATATTTCTCAAAGCGTTCTGTAAAACGGAAGCTGTAATGTAATGTGTAAATTTTAAACCGTCTTATCTGTTAATATGATGTATTATTAACGCGCTTCTATGAATCAGTGGACATATAGCCCATATTTTACAGTTGACTATTGGATGATCTTCTGGAGAGTATTTGTTGGGGAGCAGCTATCGTAACTTTTGATCTGCATGTAAGTCAAGGCAGCGAGGCTTTGGGTGGACTGATGAAAAGGGTTTCCTAAATTCAGCTACAGCATTATGTGTTCAATGTAATTGTATCAGTATGTTATTCTGACTTCATAACAGCATTTCACTGCATGTGAGCGCCAGGAGTATCATCATATAAATTTTCTGTTACACTAATGAAAAAACTCGTAGTCTGCAGAAAAGAATGTGCTTACCTATAAGGCAGAAAGACGAAGTGCAAATAGTATGTGCTGTTGGAACGATAATTTGCTTATTAAAGTATTTGTTTCAAATGTCTCAATGAGTCTCAAGAACGTCAGTATATTCTCGGAATCAACGACTTGCAGAAACCTCTGGAAATAACGACGAATTTAATGAAAACAATGCAAATATTTTCTGCTAAAGAGTACGAAACTCTTCGACCATAGAGGGCGGTCTGTTCGCGCACATCTACCCACCCCTATCATCGATAGCTCTATTCCTAGGACATGCGACCGCATATAAAATATACTTTTACATAATTTGATTAAACTTCTGTAACCAATAATACGCTATGCATATCGAGTAGCACATACGTTAAGAGACCTATGCAGTCATTTTGAAATCATCCAGCCATGAATGATCTGAGTCTATTTTCATGCAGAGACTGAGTTGGCATGCAATCCTAACAGGACTATCACACTCATGTCAAATGCATGATTATCGATTATATTATGAGGATCACTTCTTTCCATTGACGGAAAACATTCAACGAGTAGGGCTTTTGTTATAGCTTAGACATCTAATTTATTAGTATGCTATTATAATTGCTACACATTTGATTGCACTTTGCTGCAATTGTCAACCTGTAGCCAGGTACAAATAAAACGGGTAAGAAAGAATAATAGCAATACTCTGTTAATTGATTTTCGGGACCATTCAGTTGCAGCCAAAGGGGGTTACTGATCATATTTCATTACCGGAAACGAGGTATAGCCTTAAGTTCTTCTCATTCTTAGTTGGTGACTCAAAGTCATGTGGTCAAGAGAGGAGACAGTATCGACGCCGAAGGGTGGAAGACAATCTAGTCAAGGGTTCGCAGAGGTCGGTCCTCTGCTGCGTCAACCATCTCAGTCAGACGAAGCTTCGTTCTATACATATGATCCGTATCTTGTGGGCTCTCAGGAGAAAGCGATCGAGTTTCGTCCGATATATTATAATTTCCGATACATGTGAAAGAAGTCTTCATTTAAGCTTGCAATTCTTTAAGTATGCACCGAATTAAAACATAGTTCATAGAAACAATTAAACCCAACTTTGCATAATAGATGTTAATTTAGAACAAGCTACTAGCTGACCTTTCATAGTTTCTTGGCCAGAAATCAACTCCTCCATAACGGTGTGCCTGCCATTGTTTCAATAGTTTGCAGGAAAAGTCAACGGTTACCCAGCCTGAACTTGCAGAAGCAATATTATATTTCATCAAACACAAGAGCTACTATAGTAATAATAGTACTCTAATAATGCTACTCAGACGACTTGCTATTTAGATTTCTACATTTCATGGAGGCCTAATTAAAAGACAAACAGAGACAATTATTAGTCATCAGATTTTTGGTAGATTCCTGCATTCCTATAATCGCAATAAATTCCTCCCTCTCCAACATTGCGTGGCACGGTGGCCGATCGGTTAGAGCAAGTCTTTCGTACACCATTTCCTCTGCAATGTAACAGTAATTGTGCTCCCATCGAGGCGTGTGTGCAGTGTGCACTTTGGAACTAATTGTAAGACGCTTGGGCGATATAACATCAAACTACAATTGTATTGTATCATCAAAACTGGCTTGTTTACGAGCAACTATCATAGCTATTTAATAATCTGCAGAATTTCAATTCTTGTAACAATCCAACGGAACCCGATCAAAAAGCTGCTATGAACAAATAATGATGCATTTATAAATAGCTTCTTCTTCTCTCTTTCCATTCCTGTCAACCGTCTTTGTTTGTGTAATCGTGACGAGAGGAGCAGCGACCTCTTGCAGAAACAACCTCACGTTCCGATAGATGTATAGACTTACTGGCGAATTATTTCCCTATACATATTGTCTTCGATGCTAGAGCCTCGTAGATGATATACACGTATTAAGTTTTCATTTAATCCTGAGCTTCAGTAGAATTATATTGCTCTGAGTTATAGAGCATCATAGAAAAGGATCTACCTTGTCACACACTGTGTGTGTGTCTGTCCTTGTGAGTTGGCACGCCTTTGTATGTTTACAAGTTGTCCTTATACGAGCCTAATTAAACCGGAGTCGTTGTCCTGTGTGTATAGAACAGACGATTTCCTTGAGGGTCTGTTGACTACTGGAAGAACTCTCCTTAATCACCGATGACCATGAAGACTCTGCCCTTTCAAAATTGCTCCGAGAACAGAAAGACACAGGAAACTAGAACCAAAGTTTATAATTGCGTCGTTGTAGACCAAATGAAGAGACAGCCATATCATATTGTCCACTGCCTGCGAGACAGAACAAATGACATCAGTGTCTCACGTGTTTCTAAGTTTATATATGAAACAAATCCGGCTATGACAATGCGAAAAAGTAATTAGCTTTTTTCATACTGTTCTTTTTTATTCTTCTTGTTCTCTGCTTTTCAAGCAGATTCAAATGTTCGACGTCGCCACTCCTCTCTCCTCTGCGCTTCCTCTTTAAGTCTCTGGTAGCCATCTGACATCATCCAGTCCAGCATATTTCGTCTCGGTCTTTCTCTTCCGCGTTTTCCTTCCATCTTCCCTTCTATGATCGTTTCTATTATTGAGTTTCCTCTTAGCACATGCCCTATCCATCTCCATTGTCTCTGTCTTATCGTGCGTAGTAGGATTTTTCTTCTCCTATTATTCCCAGCACCTCTTCGTTTGTTACATGCTCTGTCCAACTGATTCTCTCCATTCTCCTCCATATCCACATCTCAGAGGCTTCCAATCTTTTTATATCTTCCTTCCTCATCGTCCATGTCTCTGAGCCATACAATACTACACTCCATATCAGTGTCTTTATTAGTCTTTTCTTTAGTTCTTTGTTTATTTTCCCTCTCAATAGTTCTTTCTTCTTTGAGAATGCTTCTTTGCCCATAGCTTTTCTTCTTTTTATTTCTCTGTTACATCTGGCATCTTCTCCGAACATGCTTCCCAGGTAACAGAATTCCTTTACCTGCTCAATTTCCTTTCCTGCAACACATATTCTGATTGCGGTTGTTTTTCGTTTGCCTACTACGAACACCTTTTGTCTTTTAGACGTATATTTTCTTTCCATGGTCGTTTGATGTCGTGTTTAGTCTATCCATCACGATCTGTAGGCCTCTCTTACTTCTTGCTGGCATTGCTTAGTCATCTGCAAACCTTAGTGTTTTTATCCATTCTGCTCCTACTTTTATCTCCTCTTCCAGGTCCTCTATTGCTTCCTTAACCAGATCTTCTATAAAGATGTTTAATTGCAGTGTGGACTGAGGATATCCTTGTCGTTTTATAATATATATATTGTATATATAGCCCACGTGTGCATGTATATAATTATATGCTTCATGTGTAATGAAAGTGCCAAAATTGTCGCTATGTAAATTATCTTTTACACTAATGAAAGTCTTGTTGCTTATAAAAATAAGTGAAAAACATGAAAAACTCTGATTAATCGTTGGAAGCTTAGACGAAATATGCCTCCAAATTACCTGGTTCATATAAGGCCTTATTATGACTACGTCTGCCTGAATACAATCACGATTCATATATAGCTATTAGTCTTAATAGTATAGAGCTGCATAGTGGTTATAAAGCTCATCTCGCTGAATCGTAGCCAAACAAAGAGCTTTCACTGCAGACCGGATACAATTGACGCACCATAGAAATCAGATGGAAATGCATCGAGACAAAAACAGCTGGATGGAACAACAACAACAACAACGCAGTAAAGACACGGGAAGCTTTTAGGACAAATAGAACGCATAAGAAGGATAGAGCAGCACAGAGCGATGCCTATGTGAGAAATTTGAGCTCAAAGACAAAGCATCACAGCAGACGATGTATACGGAAACGATGAAAGGAAGACGTGGTATTATCTTTCTTCTTGAAAGCGCTTGCGCGCATTGCAGACAACGAGTTAATGAGGCATCACGTGATTTAGTGCTGTTAGTATACATGTATATGTTGTTAGCACTCGAGATGGACTGATCAAATCTTATATATACATGTATATTGAAGAAGTAATCAAAGAATACTCGTATATTATATTGAAATAGAAATTGTTTACATGAGCATATTCCTCTGCATATGAGCATTTGAGCATATACCCTCACTCATTCATAGGGCCTACTTATCGTGTTATAATACTATCGCACGTTGCTTGGGGTTCAAATTAGTGCAAGATGAAGCGTCTAAACATTCTACTAAAGTGCGCCTACAAATTCTACATGGGTGCGACAATCGCACAGCATGCTCCGTTGCCCACTATTATCATGATGGACCGGCACCAAACTGGCATTCGAAAACAATAATTCAGAAGTTGACTGATAATGGTAAATTTCAGATTGGTTTATTCATATATCGCTATTCTAATTAATTGTTTGTTTTGCTGCTGACTACTTTATATCCTAAGGCTGTCTGTCCAAATGTGTTCATAATCACTCTACTAGGATATCATGCAAATATCGATGTGAGAGACGCCACACATGCCAATATAGAACTATTTTCAATCAAACGCTCAGGTCCACCATTTTGAAGATCCTTTCTAACGCCCACAGTAAATATGTTTTCTGTAAAACAATTTATAACCGCAAAAAAACAATGCTTCCAAACTGTGCACAATATTTATTACGCAGTCATTGTGTGTGTGTGTGTGCGCGTGTGTGTGTGTGTGTGTGTGGTGTGTGAGCGTGTTAAACAGCAATGAAGCGACACTCGCGAAACTTTCTCTTTGTAGGCTATTATTTGAATTTGTTAATAAAACAACTCTAGTTAAGTTTATCGCCTTATCTTTCAACCTTATTTGGCTCTAAGCCTATAATAAAATTTTATTCCAATTGGAAAGAGACAGCACTGGACCCAGAGGGTGAACCCTGGTCGCACTTTTGACACCAACAGCAGAAAATTTTGCAAACGCATCGTAATTGTATATAATATTATGTTAGTGCATCCTTTGTTATCGGTGTAACAATAACTGAATTCCATAAATGACTTAAAAGAGTTATCGTGCCCGATTTATTCGTATTTTCACCTGTGTATTTGTTAATTTCGATGGCGGTTCATTGCATGTCGTCGTGGCTTACGTGCTTGCATATTCGCCTTCGTATACGCAAGCACTCGTGGGCTAGCCCGTAAGTATATCTGTATATATGTGTGTGTGCGTATCTCAGCACCTAACTAAGGTGTTCAGTAAACCTCACATTGTGATTGTACATAGGAGGGATGGATAATCAAGTAAATGTTGTATACGATCGAGTTTTGAACTACGTACGTGACGCTGCACGTCGTCTGCGACCGTGAGTAGGCCTACGTCTTGGCGTAAAGGAGCGGTTGCCAACTGTTGGAATGATATTGATCGTCAGTAACTGATAGAGCCCTTAGTGTCCGATTTGCCGGGGGATCAGAGGGTTTGAATTCTACAGTTTCAGCCACAGGGGCGTTGATACTATTCTTCAGCTTCCCAGAGATTCTCACCAACCAGCCAACCCTCTGCTTCTTTTATTGACAAATAGGACCCAACATGTAGGGCATCGATCTCTCTGACGGTGGTCGAGCGACGAATGTCTCCTCAATGTGCACCAAAGGCTTAATGGATAGACGGAAGAAGTGCATCGTTTTTACACCATTGATGCACTGCTCGTTGGTGGCGCCATCGTGTCTCCTGCGAACGCCATTGTCTGTCGTCGCTCCACACCATCGACGCTCCACAACATCGACGCTTCTTGATTCAGAGGTTATGAGTAAGCTTGGAATTCGTGGACTGAGCACAAACGTGTATGAATGAGTGATTATTTGAAGTTGCTATACATTATTTTGCTTACTGGTGAAATTTCTGTTCATGATAATTATGGACAGAAATGTCACCAGTTAGCCTAAGCATAATCATGTATAGCAACTTCAAAGAATCAAAGAATCAAAATCATGTAGAGCAACTTCAAAGAATCACTGATAAAATAATGAATCTAATTATTAGATTAATTATTTTATCAGTTAGGCAGGCGCAGAGTGACTGATTACCATTGTAATAACCACTACAAACTTCAATGAATATATAAAACTCTTTGACAGTTAGTTGCGTCATAAAATTTTTACTAGCCATTCTAAGCTCATAATGACTTTTAGCAGTCGAAAAAAGTCAAATTCATGAGCTAATAAATTGCAACACTTCGAATTTCATTCTGTCAGCTGCGAGACCAGCGGGACAGCTCACCATTACTTTCAATCTGTAGTAAGGTTGAAAAGTTTGTTTTAGAAGAATTTCTGAAAATTAAAACCAAATGGATCTTATTCATGGTACACCAGGTTTGTTACATTGCGTTCAATTGAAGTTGGAAGAAAATGCAAAGAAAACTGACCAGTATTTTGCTTTTGTTTTCCAATTGAACTCCAAGCAGCCTACGGTCGTTTCTGATGGGTTTTTTTTTATAATGTGATACATGTTCTTTGTGCGTCCCTTTTGAGCGCTTACCGCATTCAACCAATGAGAACCTTGACTTCGTAACACTATGTTCACTTGAGCGTTGCAATGATTTTATTAAACAGATCCAACTAACTAACTTAGCGACCGAAACCCCATCTGCAATTAGAAGAAAGATGATGCACCGTGCACTATCGCCCGTGATCTAAAAAAGGCCACATTGGTGAATGGTGAGTCTAATAGCCTACATTGATGGAAGACGGCGAACAGAAGCCAAGCTCTACTGAAATCAGCGCACGACTGAAGCCTCGTAAAGCAAATGCATTCCATCAGACGGCGTCCATTTAAAGTCGACGGTGTGAGTCAACATTTCATCTGATCCCGAATTCGCCATTCTGACCAGTATACGGGATCCAATGACCGCAATGCTGAGAAGTTTATGAGATCCTGCAGGAGCGACCATACGACCAGCTTAGTCGATCCACCAGGGGGCATTTTGAGACGTTTTAACGACGCATCTCCCGTCTTAGAGGAGGATCTTGATTGACGCAGGCGGATGACACATATCAAGCCCTGGACATTACTGAAGTCACTGCCTTGAACTGGATGTTCATGAAAGCGGTTGAAACCGACTGATTTCAAAACAAGACCTACTGTGCTTTAATTACAGGGTCCAACAAAGAGGGCATAGGCACTGGGAAATCTTCGTGATGCTACTGAGATGAATTGAAGCTCTACGCGATTTACATGTAGACTACCACGTCCTAATTGTTCGTGCAAGCCACGAACCACGACAACGATATACAGTTCGTGATATATCATTGCAGAAATGTCAACAGATAAGATTCTTCTTCGTGATTCTCACGTTGCAAAATACCAATAGCTTACGGTGAAAAGAAGAGAAACTTTGAATTGCCAAGCTATAACCTTATATGTCAGCGTCCTTAGAGGGCAAGCAGAAAGGTTTAATTTAGACGTCTTGTTATAGGTATTGAATGTCTAATATATACCCATGATTATTATAAACAGTAGCTTTATGTTTAATCGCGTGTTATTATGATATCCGTCTGTAGAAACTCTTTTGCAAAGTTTTAGATCCTCAGTATTTTCATCGAAAACATATAACATATCTAATCTCTCGTCCGTTAGAAATTTGAGAAGTCTGGCTTGAGTATCTCAAATGCTTGCATGCACAAGGCCTCCTGTCTTGAGACTATGACGATTTCGTGCCAACCTAAGTAATGCTAAAAAGATTTGCAAATTTTTTTTCTTAAAATGTGCGAAAACTTCTCAGATAACTGTATATACAAAAAAGACCACTGGTGAACTCCGCAGACAGAATAACCGGCGGGTCAAGTTAAAATGGTATCATTATGGAAGTAAAGCGCAGTAAAATAACCGCGATCCTCACCCTCCTGGCCTGACTCGTCTCCAATATTTTTGTAAGTGATTATATAGAGCCATTGATAACCTTAACGATGACAGTTAATACCACACACCTACAGTATGCTGCTAATAATAATTAGATGTAAAAGTAGTGACATGACCTTAAATGTTGGTATCGGCAAACATCTAAGATACACTTGAAACTTACCTAGCAGTTATAATTACGCATATTGATGATCATCCAGCTACATTATATATATATCATATATATATGGTGGAAAAGACAGCAATTTCTGCATATTCAGGCTAAGGATTGAGGTAGGATCAACTACAGTAACGATCAACAAGTAATTAATAAAAATCAGAGCCGCATAAAATGTTGGTTAGCCAATTTTATCGTTCGCAAAAGCCAGGAGGAATAGATGAACTTATAACTGTAGCCTACAAATATTTGTATGACAAACCATTATAACTCTTTCGGATAAGCTACAGCTAGAGAAATTTCGGCCAGCCTGGAAATGCAGATGAAACAAATTCGGACAGATAATGATGGAATGGAACATGTTTTATCAGAGACGTAAAATTTCTGCGAGTGTTTTTATCACACAGGACAGCTGCACAATTTCATACATGCTGTTATGCAAATATTTTAGAAAAGGTCTAAAACGTCCGCAATCGGAATCAAAATATCGTATTTTGTCGACTGCAGTTTAGTCAGTTGACGACTATTGCAATACAGGTTTATAAAAATAGAACAGGCGATACACACGTGCGAACTAAAATTGTAGAATGTAGCGAACAATAAATTTTCGCATTTATCTATGCTTCACTCGAGTTCAATTGTGTAGATCTCAATCAATCAATCAATCAACATTTATTTGGCAACCAAATAAACAAAACAGAAATTAATGACAATTATTACAAATTTTACAATTGTTATCGGATCGCCCAGGAGACCCAACTAGGGATCGGAAGATCCCGCTAGTTAGGGCCACCTGGGATGTTCGAAGTAAAAATAAACGATTGCACCAAGTTTTAGAGCTATTGCAAGATTGCACAAAAACAGTTCTTTATAAAATATTAACTGAAAGCTTAACTAGACTTAATTAATAACATAGCCATCCAAGTCACAGTTGTTGATTCAAAGCATAATAGTTGGCCCTTTATTAGCACATTGCAACAACGCCAGTCTTAGGACCACAAAGCGGAGTAACCCTAACCAAGGTCACTGTATCTCTCATACGATAGTTGGCCCATTATTAACACATTGCAACAACGCCAGCCTTAGGACTGTAAAGCAGAGTCATTTTAACTAAGGTCACTGTATCTCTCATCCATGTTCATTCAGTATGGCCTCCCTCCACTTAGACCTGCACTGGTACAGATTTGGAATTAGACGCAATGGACATTAGGGCCACATTAGGGTCATTCCAAATCTTAGGCCCTGTGCGTTTTATAGATGAGAACCTAATGTTCGTCCTCCATAAGGGATGTAGAAGGTGGGGTTCCCTCTCGATAACTGATAATGGCTACCTTGGTGAAGAGGAAAATAATCTAGGAATTGGCTGGGTAATAAATTGCTGGAGTATTGGTGCATGAAGATTCCAATTTGTAGTGTCCGAATTTGTTCAATTTTTAGTATATGTCTGTTTTTGAATTCAAGTCCTGTGTGCGCACCATATGGTATGTTTGCTATAAATCTGATTGCTTTTTTCTGTAAAATACTCAATTTCTCTTAATTTGATTTCTAAGCAGAGACCCAAACTATATTGCCATATGTTAAATATGGGCAAATGAGAGTGTGATATAGGGTTAAGCGGGCCTTAGCTGGAAGTACCTTAGATATTCTAGAGACTATTCCGATACTTTTTGCAACTTTAAGTGATATTGCAGATATGTGATCAGTCCACGATAAGTGCTGATCTACAATAATTCCCTAAATTTGGTGGAAGAAATTTGAGTGATTGGTGTTTCCAGAATTCTAATAGCTGGCGAATGCTCAGGTGGAGGCTTTCTGTATGATCTGAACAATATAAAGTTGGTTTTATCTATGTTAAGGGTTAGTCTATTAGCTACGAACTATTCTGCCATCTTATGCCATCTTATGCCATCTAGTTCAATGTTTGTCTGGCTAATCAGGGTTTCAAGGCTGGAATGGGAATGGAATATATTAGTGTCATCAGCAAAAAGTATAACAAATAAAGCCGGAGCTACATTTGGAAGGTCATTGATATAGAGGATGAATAATAATGGTCCCAGGATAGACCCTTGGGGGACCCCATACTGTATGGTTAATAGACCAGAAGAGGTGCTATTACAGCGCACTAACTGTTGCCTATCAAACAGGTAGCTTCTAAACCAATTTAGTTGCGTGCTTCGTATCCCGTATATGGATATTTTCTTAAGAAGAATATCATGGTTTATAGTGTCGAAGGCTTTAGCCAAGTCCAGGAAAATTCCAATGGAATATTCGTTATTGTCTACGGCAGCTGATATTTGATCCTGCATGTTGAGTAAAGGCATGAAAGTTGAGTGATCAGAGCGAAACCCATACTAAGCAACATATAGAAGATCCGATTTTACAATAAAATTATTAAGGCGTTCATGCATTGCTTTTTCGTATAATTTCGAGAATATAGGCAAAACTGAGACTGATCTATAAGTAGAGGCACTATCTCTTAGGCCTTTCTTAAAGATTGGGACAACTTTCGCAATTTTTAAGGCGTCTGGGAAAGTACCCGATTTAAATGAAAAATTTATGAATTCTGCCAAAATGGGAGCTATGACCGATAGGTTTGTAATAGCAACAGAGGGATCAATATCATCCACTCCTCTGAATTTGGAAAGTTTGAAGCTCTTTCGCAACCGTATCAATTCATTCGAGGATGTTTCGGTTAGTCCGAATGATTCATTTCTGGAGGGAGCCATGTATTTTTCTATATGTGAGGTAGATTCGGGGATTAATGAAGCCAGTGAGTGCGCTATATTGGCAAAATAATTATTAAATTCTGCAGCAATTTGCGTCGGATCGTTAGTTGATACACCGTCTATTTTTAGAGACTTAGCATTTTTGTGCTCGGCGTCAACTCCGTTGTTCAGCAGAGATCTGAGAATTTTCCATGTCTTTTTTAAGTCGTGGCTATGCTTACAAAATTCGGTGCTCAGTAAATTCCTAATTTTCTTGAAGTTATTTCTATATCTATTATATTTTATCTTATTTGCCTCTGTTGGATGTTTAACACATCTCAATTGCAATTTCGATTTGGTGGCACAAGACTTTAAAGACCTGGTCTTATCCAGATTTTTTTGGCAATGCTCGCTTGTTTTGGTTAATCCTTTTAAGAGGAAATGCCCTGTTATATTCTCTGGTGTAGTTATCCATGAATAAATTATATGCCTTATCAGCGTCTAAATCTTTGCAAGCAGATAAGGTCTGTGTCCAGTCTTGTTGAGATAGAGAAGTAAGAAATAAATCAGTGGCCGCGGATGTCAAGCTTCTTTGGGTTTGACTGATTGAATAAGGCGGGGTCACAAGAGTATAGCCAAATGTCGCTGATATAGGAAGATGGTCCAAAATGTCTGATATTATTATTGACGATCCTATTATTTTATTCCACATATTAATGAAAATATTGTCTATAAGCGTGGCGGTTGATTCTGTTACACGAGTGGGTTTCATAATCACAGGGAGGAGGTGGTGAGACAGTAGGCAGTAGAAGAATTCTTCTGTTGGTTTATGCGAGCAACTTTTTAGAAGATCTAGGTTAAAATCTCCAATTAATAGGTGCTCCTTAGATTTACCTTTTATTTTATTTATAAGTAAATCTAATTCGTTAGAGAAGTCTTGGACCTACTGGCCGGGCGGTCTGTATATTACTGCTATCATAGTTGATCCAGTTTTGTGGAGCAGGCGCAAGGTTAAACTCTCAAAGTTAGTGAATGGCAACTCACTCATTGTGTAGTCCGCAATTTCGTAAGAAATTTCCCGTCTAATCAAGAAGCCCACACCCCGCCTCACCCCTGCGATCGTGATTTATGCAGCAGTTGATATCCATGAATTTTTACTAAGTCTGCTTGGCCCTCTTCCAACCAAGTCTCCGTTAAGGCCAGGACTGAGACCGGGACAAGCCGTAGAAGGTCTGTGATTTCGTTTATTTTGTTTAACATACTGTGACAATTTAGATGCACGATAGAAAATTGCTCAGACATTTGATATAACTCCTGGGTTAGGGATTGGGGTATACAATAGTTAGGGGTGCAAGGCAGATCTTTGAAAAAGTTGCAGTCAGGGTCTAGATCAGTATTGTTTGCCAGGCAATGGGTCTCGGACTCTTCATTGAAGAGAGCCTGATTCAAATCATTGGAATGGTGTAGTAGTGTATCTGCCAGTACATTTAAGCTGGTGCTTGGAGACCGAAGTTCATGATCTATATGCGGGTTATTAGGGGAGGTCTTAATTGAGTGGACCGGTGTTCTATCGTTAAAGCCTAGGATACACATATTTGTAGCACAAGGCTGTGGATTGGTCGTTGTTGCATTTCTGGGAGAGCTTACATCATACGCGTTAGAAGTGTGTGAACTAATGATAGCTACTTAACTAAACTATCAAAAATAGAAAGAAAATCAGACTCATTAGTCCTCAATGGGCTTATGAGTACAGCTAGTGCACAGTTAGTGCAGACCGTCTCAACATATGGTGTAGACATAACTATATTCTGCAGATCTCAGCTGTACAGGTCCTGCTCGACATTGCCTGGACATTTAGCACGTTTAGCATTTCTTTAAACAAGAAATCAAGGGAACAATAGACATCAAAGTCCTCTGCAGTAATAAAAGCAAAATTCTGGGCACGAAGAGATCAGGCACAACCTGAAATAGATCTCATTATGCTGAAGCAATATTAAATTGATAATCCTATTAAAACATCGATAAGTTGGTCTATAAGATAATATAACGTCTGGCAACATATACCAAAATTGTGGTACATAATGATAGGCTTATATTTTTCCCGAAATCAACGTGAAAAGAATCGATTCTTATTTATAAAGAAGGTTGAAGCACAGATCCTTATTTGAATGGTCGGCTCAGGGCAGAATCAAGTCGTGACCCAGAAGTTCTGAGATTCATCAGTCGTACGTCATCTGTCAATGGAGGGGACGTTTTCGTGGAAAGACCACTCGTACAGGAACTGTTGAAGCGATCCTATCGAGTGATCTAAATAAACGATCAATCATGATCTTTGCGTTGAGATATCTGTTAATCGGCACAAGTGCAGTCGTCATAGCGATGAATGTGAAGGTAACATGACGGAGTGAGGAGACATAAGTCGATACCCAACTGATTTACATCTCATACAAAGTTGGATCAACATGTATTTAAGTAGATTCTGTATAGATGATTCAGTCGATCGTAGTGAAGAGATACTGGGAGAAATCTCTTGGTAGCTCGTATTTAGTTCGTCATGCATCAATGGTCAATTCTGGTTGAGGTCGAGCGATGACTTTTTCCTGTTTTCAGAGATTAAACTATGAACCGATTCATCTGTGGCACTTCAAGCTGTCTGGAAGACATCCTATTAAGGCCCGATCCTATATGTCTATACGGAGAGATGTTGATGAAAGGATTAGGTAATAATAATCATCTCAATACGAAAAATAATAATAATGATAACCTTCGTTTAATTTCAAACTGACAAATCTCAATATGATTACAAGTTTAGTATGAGCGACTGATGATGAGTTATTACATGAGTCGAATTTAAATGTCGGCAGCCACGCAGGGCGCCCATTACGCTATACATCTCATTTCTAACAAACGCCGCCGCCTATCGAAAGAAGGAAAGAAGTCAACCTTTGGGGCTACGGGTCTTGATCTCGGTTCCTCATGCGCTGCGTCCCAGTGTGTTCACCTTGATCTACGACCTCGCCATAATGGTTCAAGCATGATATATCAGATAACATAGGATTGTTTGCATATAATAGTCGTTAACAAACTATCTTGTTGGCCAAGTGATCGCGTGTGCTGTCCTAGCCTATAGTGAATATTTAATTTATAGGTGAGTTATTCTTGGAATACAGCTTGCTTAACACCGTAACTTTTTACTCGTAGTCCTTGAATGTAAGGTAAAGAGTTTGACCAGATAGCCAACCACTTGCCGTCACAACAATGCTGCTAAAATTTCGTACGTCTTATCACTGACAGGTAATTCCTGCGAGTGTAAAATGTTCTCTTCATTCCACGAGAACTTGAGATCAATCAGCTGCTTAAGCCCTCGAGGGCGGTTGTTTCAGTTTTATGTTTGAGGATGTCGGACAGGATCTCTTCCAGAGTCTTAAACAGATAATCTTCATATATCAGACAATGCTCTGCTATCTATTTCTACCGCAGTATATCACAATCAATAATAAACATGGAGCCGTTTTTCAATTTACAAAAGATCACTCCGTGAAACTACAACTAATAAGCTGCAGATATCTTAAGCAAAACGGATGCTAGTCGTTGTTCGTTTTAATATTCGAATCTTTTGGTGTGAAAGACACTCAAGCGCAAACGTTAACACAACTAGTCTTAATAGTTAGATAATCAGTCGCACGTGAACAACTGTTAGGCGTAAAATTATGCTTTACACATCAATAATTCAGTTTACTCTTTCGAAGTTCGTAGCTAGTTGTTTCTTGATATATTTGCATGCTACCACAATTTTTTCATGAATAATTTTCTTATTTACAGCATCCATAAAATATCTATGATTTGTTCTCTCCGGATAAAAATGCTATGGTATGCACATATTGCACAACAATCTTGTATAGCTTAATTATGACAATGGGTAGACCAGTCATCTCAATAATGCACGTCGGATAATGGCTGTGACAGTCACCGCCTCTTCGGAAGCGTTGGGGACAGTACGCTGCAGTTTCTATAAACAATTATGTAACCCGGTTATGACCCGCGACAAAATCTGTTTCTGGCAAAATAATCTACGACTGGTGATGCTGCAATCTCTAAGTGCCGAGGACTTAACAAGTGCAAACAGCGGCACAGAAAACCATGTATACGCGACTCTCGTATTATCCTGTCATAGTACCACGTGGGTCTGTTGCCATCGCCAGACGTTGCGGTCCTTCTGAGTGGCATATTAATCACGCTGTCTGTTGGTCGCTCCTTGCTGAGGAGCGTAGGTTGCTGCTGCTGCTTATTGCAACCAGACGACGACTAGACGTGCGATAGACACACGGGGCCAATCGTTCGCCTCCAAGGGAACGCAATCAGTTTCTGGAAGAGCGGCGGCGTCGTCGTCGACGTCATGAGCTGTTGTGTCCGTTCGATCGTTGCCGTCGTCCGTGTCTTCGTAGACTGACTCCCAAACTCAACTTTTCAACGCAGGTAGGTTTCAGGCCGACTCATTTGGATGTTGATATGGCGCTATATAAAATCTCTTAATGAACGAATGACTGTGTTCTGCATAGCAATGTGCTGAAAGAGTTTTGATATCACTCTAAATGGGACACATATGACCACAACTTGTCCAACACGCAGAGCACTTTGTAACGAGTAGCTTAAACTTAGTCGGTCGGTCAGCCTGTGTACCCGCTTATCGTTAAGTATGGCGGTCAAACAAGAAGTTATAGAACCAAAGAAAAGCGCCATCTTCCCTAAGTGTCCGGACAACAGATGTGATTGAAGGCATGGTGAGAAATTATGCTGAGGAAGTCTTTATGATTAAACAGTTGATACCTAAATGAGTAAAATGAGTAACTTAATAAGCGTCCAATTATAGTCACCGCTATCATTTAGTCAAATAATATTGAATGAACATCATTTAGTTGAATAACCAGTATTATTGAGTCAAATTATATTATTACTGCATAATAATAATAATAGTAACTCCGCAAATGCGAAATTATCTCGCATGCCTCGAATCTGACAGCGAGTAACCACCGTTTAGCCTGCTTCACCCAAACCAGGACCCGGAAGTCATGGATGCAGGGTTCATCTATATCCCTACCCAAGAGACATAGGAACAATCCACTGTGGCCCCACACGACGGACCTCAGCAAAGCGCTCGATAGAGTGCTAGACATTACAAAGCACGATTCGTGCATTAACCATTTCGAGGTACTCGTTCGGTGATAATTTTTTATATAAAGCTGCTCCAAACCATGCTACACTGCCCGTTGAGACCATCAGGGGCTGGCGAGACATGACGTGGTCCTGCGTTCGGGTCTGAATTTAGCCTTGGCGGCAGAGGAGGAGGCATGGCTTCCGGCTACGCTCCCTATGAAGCTGGGACGATCTGGATTCGACCAGTGACGCAACTAGCTCTGCGCCCTTTTGACTTCGGCTGAGTTCAGCGATCACTCCACTTTGGTAGACAAAACAGACCAGCAATGGAAGACAAAACGAACCAGATGGTGTACAATTGCTTTTGTGTTGCGTTACGAGGCTTTCCCAATGGTCTTTCATACGATTGAGGCGGTGTAGCGACCGACAGCAATAATAATAACAACAGCGACAACACTGTTTTATGCACTATGAGAAGTACTTACAGCCTCACTCTGCAAACGGGAATGGTATTTGAATAGGCCTATTGTGCATGTTTATTTTTATTATGACGCAACTCTAGCGAGAATTGACTCTATGTAATCATAGGGTGGTACACTAGGGTAGTTTTGAGAGCCAATCGCCGTGTAGACGTCTGGAATACTTTTATGTCTATGTCGACTCTGTTATATATGTGAAATAAGTTCGTCGCACCTAGATAGTGTTCTGGGTGATAAACATAGATAGCAAATAATAATAATAAAATAATAATAATAAGGATACTATTATTATTGTCATCATCATTATTGTTATCATTGATAATAATAATAACTCAATAATCATTTAGCATCTCAATGCTGCTGCTTACCGTAGCACCTTTGCTCGTAATTGTGTCCTGATGACCACAAATCATCGTAGCCGTTCCTTTGAAGCTGATGATGATGATGATGATGATGGTGGTGGTGGTGGTGTTGGTGTTGGTGGTGGTGGTGTTGGTGGTGGTGGATGACGACGATGAGGATGACGGTGACGATCATGATGATAACAGGCCCTATCCTCCGTATCTTGATGAGTTCTAATCGAGTAGCGCAATTTAAGTAATTTCACCCATGTAAGATCCTACTAGACCTCAGGCGGTTTCCTACCATCATGCCATCGGTTTGGGGGCCCTGCCGAGAAGCCTCCCACGAGACTGGGCCAAACATATGGTCTAACAATTCTGCCACAAGCTATTTGCATATAGTGGCCTCAATTACAGAAACATATGTGAGCATTAAAAAATAGCCGATTAGTGAAATGAACTATAAATTATCAGAATACAATTTACAGTCGTCCGTTGCACTGAATATATAATATCTGTGAAAACGATGGGTAGAAATATTATTGAGTGGTTGATAATTGACCCAACTGACATCTGTGGGAAGAGCTGCATTAAGGGCTATTACAAAGTTCATCTGTCACGACAACGCAAAGGAACGAGACCTTGCACGCGCTGTGGAAGGCGCTTAAAAACGTAATAGCTCTCTGCCCTCATGAGTACAGCGGCTATATCAGGAAGTCAGGACGAGATAATTGCGTGACGAAAGCCACAGCTTTCAAGAGGAGTAGAAGCGTTTGACCGCGATTGAGTTTGTAAAACAACCAATTAGATAATAGAAGCCTCCAGTATACATATATATATAAGTTCATTCCGGAAGCAACTGAGCGGTGCTTGTTGAAATCCACTGCTTCCAGGTCCAGTCCTTCCAGTGCGAGAAGAGAGGGGTAAAACTCAAGGCTCTTCTGACAGAGTTTGACCCACTACTATCCAACACGGATGGAGGAGGGCCACCTTTTTTTACTATGCATACATGCATTAGCCAACAGGACTATAGATATTATTAGAGCAGCGTTCTTAGTCATAGGTTTGGTGGCTGACGCGTTGGCGTTCTTGAGTACAATGATGCCGGGTAACGAGGCGCAAATCATCGAAGAGTTGATCAGGTTCCATGGTCTGAAATACGCATAGGTGCTTTCGGTGGAGTAGGACAAGTTATCATTCACTATTAACAATGTGTATGATGATAATGTTGGAATTGTTTTCGTTTAGAGTGACAATAACAACGTCTACACATGTTCTTTTACCTATAAAGAAATTAAGTGGTATAGAGAACAATCGGTAACAAGTTAACTAATGTTGTCTGTGCAGATACTAATTACTTAAAGGGTAGTTAATGGATATTTTGATATTTGTTTTTAAAAACTCTGATAGTGCTGGATAGACGAATTTCAACTGGTGTCATTTTCCAAGTGATGGGTCTTGTTTATTTATTTTAATAGAGAATTGACGGATAACAGTTCTACAAAAGATGGGTATATATTTATTGAGAGAGGCAAGGATGCTGTAAGGATCAATGGCAGAAGTTTGTATATATGTAGAAGGTAACAGGTTGCTTTTGTGAATTTATAAATGAATTCTTGGTGTCATAGATAATCCATGTAATATTCGGAGAGTTCTCTGTTTTTGGGCTTTCAAGTCAAACAGACAGTTGAAATTGCTTAATATAATTCATGGAGACTTAATAATTTTCTACGTCAAATGAAATTGTATTCTACCTCACAAACGTTGACTTTAACAGATAACGCGATCATAAGGTCGTCAGAGTAATAGCTTGTTTTTAGAAAGATGCGGCGTTCATCCCCCATTGCGGTTAAAATCGAAGGAGTTGTTCGAGAGGCAAAGGCTGAGGTCTAAAAGAGTCTGGAGGAGCATAAGAACGAGCGGCCATGATGTTGGGTGAAGTCAGCTATGGCGCTAGATATCGATATCTCGAGATACCAACCACTCCGCGCTAAGTGCTACTTCACAACACCTCATCGCCCGATCACTAGCGCGAAGAATGAAACCAGTCGCTGCTTTTAATGGGTAGTATGAAAAGCGACATATCCGGTGTAGCGCCCAACTAAACGCGGTGCCCGCCGCAGCAATTTAGATTTTACTGGAATCACCTTACCCGAAAAGGTAAATAGCCTACATCAATAAATCCGAACGACAGAATACAGCCGTATCCGCAAACGTGGCATCGCTGGTTGCATCCGTTCTACTTACATGTATCAAACCAGCAATCCCACAACATTATCGACTTTCTAATGTCAGATGACGGTGACAATCAGCATCATGTCTTGATGAAGAACATGGCTCGAATGTTAAATAAAAGCCTGACACAGGTCCCATCGTGTCGACATTGACTGCGTAATCCTCTAGGCAAGACTTCTTATGACTAGGACTAAGGCAAGACAGTATGTTGCCCAACATCGTGCGTTTGTTGTTGTCGGTTCAATGACCTCCCTCCCTCGTTAAGGACTAAGCTAATGACTGACTTCTCTCCATCGGCTTCTAGCTCTTTAGAATTGTTTCCTTTTCACCGGGGTTTCCGCGTTTAGAGTGTTTCTGAAAAGGTATTCAGCGATAGGCGCTAAATAAATCAAAGGATACTAACGATCAAAGATGACGCATATTTATTCGTTGCATAATTCAAACCGCAGTATGACTACATGATATCGTTGTAGCATCGTAACAGATGATAAGAAGTTTAACAGGAGTCGAATTTAACTGTATGACAGCCTGCAAGGCGCTCATCTGTAACACTGTTCATTTTACCAACGACGCCCTAAACTAATGGATAGATACTTTCAACCATCTCTCCAACTGCAGAGTGTCGATGAGAAACCACAAAATATGATCCAAAATAATTATGATCCAAAATGTGATCCAGGAAGAGGGCAAGAATATCCTCTAACTATAGAACCAGCACAACCAGATGAGCGTTCAATATCTCAACTGCGCGGATTTCGAGGCTTTGAACGTCCAAGTGGAAGGCGCTGTCACGAACTCCAATCACAGCGACACCAGATCGATCGCTGAGTAACTAACACCCAGGCAGCCACTGAAACATCTACAGAGGTTGTCACGATGGCCACTCTAACGAACCTATGCTCTATCGTGGAGAGAATACTGTGGTCGAGTACCTTAATTTCCTACAGGTCTAGCTAGAGCTGTTATATAAACGAGTCTGGCTAATACACAGCGAAGATGGTCGTGAAAGCGACCGACGGTTAATCATTTCCTGATGCCACTGAGTGCAACATCTACGGAGATTCACTCTAAACAGAAACAGTCGGCGATAACTGATCGGTAGGAACCGAGGGTCGCTCATTGAGTGCAATCTCATGTTGAGTATACATGCATCCAAAAATTCTGCAAGATGCCTGTTGTCTGTCGCAGTCCACGTGGCTGTGATGCCATTTTATTATGCAAGCAGGGAGTCGTCATGACGCTGAGAAAATCAGCTGCGTACCAAAAAATAATATGAAATATGTATGTCATTCATCCTAAGCCAGTTGTAGTTCGGCAAAACCCTTCGATATCTGAATAGGTTGTTTGATTTGTTGTCGAGCAGTCTTTCACAGGAGAATCCAAAAATCACAGCGTCCAACAGCGATATAATATTATGGCGAACTTAGATAGACTAAGAAGAAAGGGAGCATAAAACGAGTATTTGGATAGCCACAACCGTAACGAAGAAGACCAGCTGTGTTCTAAAGATCTAAAACAAAGTATTCCAGAGCTAGTTAATCAGAGAAGACATTTCAAAACCCTAATGTTAGTTACAAGATTATTAACTACTGCTCTTGTTATGATCATTTTTATCAATAGTATACATGTATGATCCCGGGGTCTTTTTCATTGTCATTAACCCTATCATTGACACCACTATTGTCATTATCTTCATTATATAATAATAATAACTATTATTATTATTATTATTATTATTATTGCTATTATAACCATTATTTATATTATTATTAGTATTATTACTGTCACTATTAGAGCCTACTATTAATGTTACTAATATTAATTATACTAAACACTACAACAGCAGCAACAACAGCACCGAAAGCAAGTGATATTTTTCTTACAATAATTATATTGACCTTTAGCTGATTATGTCTAAAACACGGACGGCTGCAAGGTAATTTTTCAGCAATTGCTCTCAACCGTCAAATATGGACAGGTTTGAACGGATTCGCTGCAGTCTTCATCAGAGGCTTCCTTTCTACCTTACCTATTCTTAGGTCTGCATTGCATTCTGCTGCTAGACCGATCGTTTCTTCTAGACACATGTCATACTGAATTATAGGCCAAGCATTTGTCTGTCATTGTTGCACCGACGAATTCTGTTGTTCTGTGAAATCAATGTTAACAATCGAATCTGACCACAACTGATGTGCTTTTACTCGCATGGTTGAAGCAGTGTAAAAACGTCTTGAGGTCTGTGTATAAAACCTGTTGTAGTATTAATATCGCACATCAAAATAAATTGACATAATAACGATTATGATAATGATGATACCTGTTGTTGTTGGTGGTGGTGGTGTTGTGGCCTGTTCTTCGCCTATGATTAGATTCATTGTGCTAAGTAGGTGCCGTTCTTGACCTTGAGGAGTGACAGGTTCAACATTCAGCTTACTTGTGAGATCATATTTTTGCGTTTCAATGATTCTTTACGTTCAAGGCGTTATAAGACCTCTTTCGCAGTGCTTCTAGCTGCTTAAGACTATCGACCTCACTCGCTCACACAACGATAAACCAATTATGGTGATTGTAATCACGAATTTATGTCCAAGTTTCCACATGGGACCGCCACATATTTCTTCAAAGGCGTTCCTGACCAGACAACGGACGGCCGCATTATAGATAGAATTGTCATTCAAAGAAGAAACAAAGACTAAGGAGCTCATATAAAATATTAATAGGCAACCTGTTCAGAGAGGATAGCCTCACAAAAGCGACACTTTGATGTGATGTTAGACCGTGGAGTTCGGTGTCCGGTGGAACAATTACGTTACACTGGAGCAGAATAACGAAAGGAGCTACAAAAGCCAGGGTTGTGGGTCTGTGCCTGCTTGAGTTTTAATCGAACAGGTCTGACGTTGGTGGTAGAAGCACGTTCGACAAATTCAATTCACGTGCTCAGAGAATGCCAATGCTGGACCAAGGTCATATCCAGGTTACGTGTGTTAGTGATGAAAGAGAGATCAGGGAAGCAACGCTGATGCAAAGAAAGCCATTGAATTGCAAGATCTATCTGTATAGGGTCAATGTCATCAACATATTAATGAGCGAATAATCCCAAAAAGCACGAATGTCCAAATAATAACGTTAGACCAAGTAATACTAAATACAACCGAACGCAACCATGACAGAGGACGTCTAGTGACATCTCAAGGCGCCACAGATGTTTTTTTAGCTCACAGCACTCTAAATAGTAGCAAATTCCGCCACTCTTGCTGGGCTGTAAACAAGGATATGGTACCATGTTCTATCACTTCTACGTTTAATAATGTAAGCGTGGCAATGGACGTAACAAGGAAGGACATTCTGTACTGCTCCTTGATATGTCGCTTTTGTATCGTAGCCCATACTCTGCCAGGCAATGGGGCAAATGAACTTTCCGAACACAGACTGTCATTTAGCATTTTAGAGCAGAAGAGATTTGCATCAAGACACGTAAATCAGACGCGTATTTCTTACAATCATTTCGATAGACAAGCTAGGTTAGAAGTTCGATAATGGTGACATCTCGCAAGCCGTTGGAGAGAGGGACGGAGGAGAGTTTGTAGAACTAATGGGCTAAAGACACCTCTTGGTGTATGAACATTAGATAGTCCATGAGCATGAACAGTGTTCACACGGGAGCATCGTTGATGAACCAAAGCGTCTGAGGACGCGGGAGAACAATGGCCTCACAGTGAAATGCAAGTGTCCCAGTCAATCATATTCTTCCCTAAAGCAACTTATTTTCTCTCAATATCGAATGCTTTGTCTTTCATTTCTCCAATGGCTGCCATTACCTTCTCTTTCAGCACATTAAGTCTAATACTATCCTCACTTTGCGCTGATTCTTTCTTGTTATCAGTTCCCTCTGTTATCCCAACGCTTATAAAATTATTCTTTATGATTCGTCCTTCGCCTTCTTACGGCCTCTGAGTCTTGCAGTAACTTTCTTGGTCTCTACTCAGAGGGGCTCCAGGTTCAACAAGGATTGCAGAGAACAGATATCAACGAGGAGTCGAATACAGGGAGAGAAACGAAGAAATAAATAAATGAATAAAGAGAACGATTCAGTTCCATTATTGGACGGAGTCGCCTTGCTCAGGGGAGGGGAACAAGGCCTCTTCTGTATAAGGGAAGTCTTTTTAAATAAGAAGAAAAAAAGAAAGACTAAGCTGGGAATGTGGAATGCACAAGAACGGTGAGGTGAACGGAAACAGAAAAAGCTGACTCAGTAAATAACGTGATCACGCAGGTTTACATACCCACAAAGACACAAGAGGAAGTGAAGCTAAATGGTATCTACAGGATTATGGAAGAAAGTGTTGAAAACATAAAACGAATTGACTATATATTTGTTATGGGCGATTGGGATGCATCAGTTCGATAGTGAAGGCCAAGAATAATATTAAGTTCCCATAGATTGATTGCTTTGTATCGTCATTTTCACTTTAATCATTGATCAACCGTTGGAGATAATGAATAACAATTAGCTGAGGGAATTGTGACCATTGCAATTAAAATGATAATTACCTTAGAAGACAAGGCGATGTAAAGACTATAGAACGTCTATGGAAAGACATTAGCAACGGGGGGGGGGGCTATGGCCAGAGGATGTTTCCCAGACCATCATGGTTCAGTTAAGAAAGAAACCAAAAATGCAACGGCATCCGAAGACCACAGAACTACTCGCGTAAGAGAAAAAATCAATGCCTATCATATAGGAAAGACCCATTTATGGTTTCAGACAGGGCAAGAACACAAGAGATGCGATTGGAGCATCGCGGGTGTTGAACGCAAAGAAGTCTACAGCGTGGACAGGACATCTACATGTTCGTAAGCTTTGTGGATTATAAAGACATTCGATGGAGTAGATTGGATGCAATTAATAAATGTATTAAGAAAAATAGAAGTGGACGTTTACTTGAAATACAGAAGACTCGTAGGAAGCCCATAGGCCTACTTGGGACAGAAAATAAGAATTAAAATAGAAGGAGAATTGTTCTAAACATGAAGGGAATCATAGATGAGGTAAGGCAAGGGTTCCTACTCTCACCAATACTGTTTAAAATTCATCTTGAGTAAGAATTAAAGAATTTTTCTAAACCTGAAGGGAATCGTGGATGAGTAAGGCAAGGGTGCCCACTCTCACCAATACTGTTTAAAATCCACTTTGAGGAATTATTACGAGAGGCGATGACAGAGGGCTCAAAGGTGGGAGGAAGACTGGCGCAGATAACCAGACAGTGCTGGCAGGTATAGTTAAAATGGAACACAGAAAATGATGGATCGGCTTAATAACATGTCAATCGCATACGATATGAAAATAAAAATAAGAATATAGGGATCATAGCGACAAGCAAAGGATATGAATAAAAGTGAATACCACAATAGATGGAAAGAACTGGAACAAGTTGGAACATTCTGTGACCTCTGAAGTAAGATCACAAATGATGCAAAGTGTCATGCAGAGATAAAAGGAAGAATTGCTATGGGAATAGATGCCTGCAATAAAAGAGAAAAATTAATGACAGAAAGGATTAATAAGAATCAGAAGAAACGAACTATGTTTCTATTATATGGAGTGTGGTGCTATACGTATCGGAAACATGGACAATGATATAGGAAGACATCAAAATATTTGAGACCTTCAGATGTGGATAAGAACCTCCCCTGTGAGGGATTAATGTTGGAAGAGAAGAGACCTCTGACAGAAATAATTGGAAGTTGATAGAGAAAATGACTTGGTCACATAACGAGAAGAGATTCCCCAAACAATTATAATATAATATGATGTGATATGATATACAATATAATATAAAATATCTCCCAATGACTATTTATGAGAGAAGAATCAAAGGGTGAGATGAAAAAGGAGGTTGAGAATGATGTTATTGAACTGGATGATATAGATTGGGTTACAGAAGGTTGAAGAAGATATCCGGTAAACGTGACGAGCAGTGACGTTGGACGTACGAACCTGCTTGTGAAGATGGAGACTCAGAAGATGATATGCATCTGTCGTACGTATTGGATCCAACCAACACAGGGTCCTCAGCGATGCACATTTGCCTTTAGCGTCGCTCTATTCGTCTGACATTTCGACGAAGATTGCGACATGCTTCATCAAACTTTGCTCTGGTTTCTTGCAGACCTTCGCGGTCCTGAGGGGCAGGAAACTGCCAATCAAAATGCATCTCGAAGACCATTAGGTGGTTATGAGTTCGGCTGAGCTGAGGCCTTTCGTTGTCGATAGGTAGGCCTAGGCCTATTTTTACTGAGTGGATAATTTGACATGTCTGCTTTAAAGGCTATTCTGACAATTGTTCAAGAATAGAGTTGCTATCCAGATCAATAGCTCGCTAGCTGTATTGCGCTATATTTTTTTTAAATATCATATATTGTTATGTAGTAGAGGAAGGAACTTTTCTTTAATAGCAACCGCATGTGCTCTTTTCATTATTAAGATGGAACTACTTCCTGTAACTGACAGTAAAAGTCAGTTATCTATGTAATAGAACTTGATATTACACTATTAGGCTACTTTAATAGGTAAACCTCTGTAATTTATGTGTCTCTCGCGGCAGATTCTAGCATAGTAGCATGACATTATAACACGCGAGCAACATTAAATACAACACAATGATGTTTAATCTCAACCATTTGAGGGATCAAACCCTGGTTTTTACGCGGTATTGACTCGGGTTTAATGTTTGAGACCCAAGCGCGATCCATCACAAACCATTGTAGACGTGACTAATAAAGGTCTGCTTGCAGATGAGCATTAGCCTGAAGCGTCTTTGACAGGTACATGTATGACGGGTTTAAAGGCTGAGATAAATTGATAATGTCAAGCTATGCTGAGTAACCTATAGAAGTCCATGGCTTACCTATAGCTTGCGTATAATTATATGCTTCAGTTATATCGTCCTTTTAATTGAATGATAGGCCTATTATAATCAGCCGGCTGCTTATAATTATTATACGACTATCAAATTATGAAACGCAGCTTAGACTGATCATTTGAAACAACAAAATGCAAGCGGAGAAAGAGTGACAGATCAAGAGAGACAGAGAAATGAATGGTTCATTATTACATCAATGCGATTCAATTTTTCATCAATAAGAACAGAATTCATCTATGGCTCGTCTTGGTAAATGTGTTCTGACTTCTGACGTTGATGTAACCGGATATGACATTGTTTGCGAACGTTGCCCACATCAAAGTGTAAACACTGCATCACAACTAATGATTAATTAACCACTAATTTTGCTGTGGCAAGAAGAGTACGGAAAACCTTTTAAGTCTGCGCGTATTATGGTATACATGTGTACTCGTCTGACAAGAGCTCGTGTCCTCTCTGTATAGCTACTTACATGTATGCAGCCGCACCAGCAAAATCTATGCGCGTATGAGAGTCTTTTGACTAGACGGACGTGGCTTGCAACTTGCCACTTAGCGCGTTAGGAAAAAGTTCAGGCACATTCCTAATTCCACAACCCAGAAGTTATTGCTATCATTAGATTGAGCCAATCCTCATCTGCGGATGGCTCGGCTTGTACGCCGGAAAATTACTTGCGCGATATATAGGCCTGCCTCATGTCATAGCTCTTCATCTGCCTGCGTCGGCTCACAGGTCGACACATCACTGGTTGACGCCGCATCATTGGTTGACACATCAATAGTTGACGCATCACGGCTTGACTTATCACTGGTTGACTCACCACTGGTTGACTCATCACTGGTTAACTCATCACTGGTTGACACATCACTGGTTGACACATCATTTGTTGACACATCATTGGTTGACTCATTACTGGTTGACTTATCACTGGTTGACTCATCAATGGCTGACCTATCAGTGGTTGACACAACACAGGTTGACAAATCACTGGTTAAAACATCTCTGGTTAGCTCATCAATGGTTAACTCGTTACTGGTTGACTCGTCACTGTAGCTGGATGTTACAACTTGTCGTGCGCATAAGAACTTGAATTCTTAGCCTCTGTTAATCATAATGATCAGAACGGTTTTATTTTATTTTAACATGGCTTATTCGGACATAGAGATGCTGTGCATGAATGAATTCTCATGAATTTATTTCTCCTATCCAGCGAGTGCCTAATGTGCAAGGACTCATCCGATGTCGCACCAAAACCAAACTCAGTGGCAATCCTGGATGCGCTACGGACATCAAACCAAATGCTCATAGATCTCAGGTGTCTCTTTCTCTACAGCAATATTGAACACATTATTGAACAGCCTGAATGTATCTTCCAGCTTTCCGAGGGTTACTAAAGAAAACACGAGTCACATTGACCCGACGTGCCAATGAAGGTCTTACATGCTTCTTGTGAAACTGAATTCGTGTTGTTAGATTACTGGTGTGTTGTTTGCGTCGCGTTGGAAGAGTCTTTCAACCAATGGAAAAACTAGCGTTGATTGAGATTCTAGGTCGCCATCAGACGGAAGGCTTTAGGCTTTCCTTTGAGTCGTGATTCATTGCTTTCCTGATTACGCAATCCCAATCCGTCTTCCACATCATTCTTGAAACCACTTTTATGTCGATGCCGGTTTCTTTGCACTTCTCCGATTTCACCAGCGGATCAGAAGGAACCGAATTGTCGACAATCTAATCGTTGGATAAACTTATTAACCGAACCGTTATAAAAGAACATCTTCATACATTAGCAGATCTGATTGCTTTAAAAAGTAAACTCTTTTATCATGAACATCGGATGAATAAATTTCGCCACAAAATTTATGTGCAAAAATTGACTCTTAAGAAAAACTAATCAGAAAAATGTAAACATAAGGGTTTAGTTGAATGGCGTATCCTAGTTTGCGACAACTATATTTATATTCATATTCACATGATACACGAACAGGCACATAGAAACACAGACTCAGACGCACGCAGACAGACACCCACACACACCCACAGCCACAAATAATTATATATATGATATCATATCGTCGAAGACATATGCCTTTCGTCGTGTTTCCCGGCTTTCTGCTAATTATTCTGCAAGGCTTATTCGTCGACCATTTCCAAACTATGTGACAAAATTGCCGAGCGGGATATTAGGTCCGTGGAAGCGTTTCCATGTTGAATATCCGTTGAGCGATTTCATCCGTTAATCATTCGTCCATCCGTTCCTCGGGCCCCGACAATTACTTTTCCAGAGGTGAATAGGATCGCGGAGGAGGTGGAAATGCGTAGGAATAGGAGATGAGGAGAAGGACTAGTAAGAGGAGGAAGAGGAGAAGGAAGCACAAGGCGTCTCATCGCATAACAGGGGATTGTGACAATACTTCGGACCGTTGGCGGCGGCAGAAACGGCAAAACAAATTAAACGTCGTTTGACAGACCTGTAGAAAGAATGACCTCAAGAGTTGGTCGTCAGAAGAAGATAGAGGGTAACGTATCCCTTACGTATGCTAACCCCACGCCCCTCTCCCCTCGCTTTGCACCAGACCATGTGCTCCGTGGACTAAAGACTAATATGCGATATAGATACTGATGACGAGTGTGGCGACGACATTAGTGATGATAGGCCTAAGAGTTGGAGAGATTGAGCAAACACGACCAACGTAATAAATAACTGTTATTAATTTCCCTCGAAACGTTGGCAGCTGTGATTTACAATATGTACAATATATAATTACGTTGATCGTGTTTGCTCACTCTCTACATAAAAGTATTCCTATATTTCTGAGATGATAAATATATTTTTACTACGGCAAAGACCCATCAGCCCAAGATGTTCAAGCCACATGAGACCGATTTAATTGGCTGAGAGATAGAGTGATGATTTCGATTTTTAACTTTGCCATCTCTCTCTTTTTGTCTGACCTCGTGCTATAATATGCTCCCAGAGCCATGTTCATTACTGTTGACTATATATATATATATATATATATATATATATATATATTGACTCCCTGGCAAAATTTTCGGTAATCGGGGTAATTTGTTCGCTCATAATTAGGCCTACATTTCGACTTGTCCGGCAGGATCCGGTCTTCAGAGCGATAACACAGCCAGAGAGACAAACAGACACACAGAGAGAACTAGTCTATGACGAATGATAGGCGAGAAATACATGGAGATAAACAGAACACAGAAAAGGTTGCTGGAGGTAAAGACCGAACGCCAGAATCTAGACTCGCAACAAAAACGTCAACTGTGTGAATCAGGAAACCTTCAGACCCATATGGAAACATTGGTCCAACTTATCATGTGTTCTGCATATGGCATTGTTTCTTTGGACAAAACAGAGATACACAGACTGACAGACAGAGACAACGTGCGACATAGAAAGATTGACAGAGAAAAATATACATGTACACTGTACAGAGAGAGACATAGACAGAAAGTGTTTGTTTGTATGTGTGCGCGCGCGTATGTGTGTTTATGTGTGTGTATGTGTGTGTGTGTAGGTGTCTGTGCGTGTGTGTGTGTGAGTGAGAGAGAGGGTGGGAGGGCGGTTTCGTTATAACCGAGATATTTGGTCGATTATCGTCTGCTCTATCGTTTCTTACGACATTGTAGTCGGTCCCCCCCAAGACCCTGAGCCAGCGCTCGATGGCCGTCATGAGTGTGTCTGAGTGTCTGAACAACGAACATAAATCGGTCCATTTCTTGGGTGTATGTCACATACGACGTCATAAGCTGTAGGTTAGGCAGACTTAAAACAACATATAATGACAACCAGTTGCATACTGATTTGGCAATGTTCCCCATAAATATACTGAAATGCCGGATTTGAATATATTAGATATATATATACATATATACAAGGATACGTATGTACATGGTTATGTATATATCTACATATATATATCACCATGTAGCCTTGGAGCTTCACGTCGCCGCGCCGCCGACGCCGACATTTCGCTGGCGGCGCCGCCCACCGATTTCTCGGACTCGGCGCGCTGCCGCCACCGCCACCGCCGCTGACAATATGTGGGCGCGCCGCCGAACCCACGTTGATGTGCTCACACTCACAAACACACACACGCTCGCACGCAAACACACACATTATGCACGATATGCACATCCACCTTGATATACACACATATATGTACATAATTATATGCATACATATATATATTCGTGTATTTATATATGTGGCCACATATACCGTCTGTCCGTGGCCTTCGTGAACTTGGCATATGTTCAATCAATCAACAACCATGGACTCATCGCCCGTAGACCTGTGTCGGATACCTTTCTAGCCACTTTTCTCCACACCTTCATTAAACTTGTGGAGACTTGTTCCACCCCATTCTTCAAAGTCATCTGCCATTCCTTATGTGGTCTTCCTCTTTCATATGTTCCATTCATTATTCCATTATAGATATCAACTCACAGTTCCACTAGTAAAGTTCAGTCACTGACCCCTAGATAATTTATCCCATGGTCTGTGCACAGTCGCAAAACTTTTTTTCTCTCAAGTCGATGTTCCTGCTGTCCGGAAAGACTATGGTCACAGGTCACAGGTCACTTGCGCCTAGGCCCACAAAAGTCTGGTTTTCTTCATACGCAGTTTAAGCAGATACATTTCATAGGATTCTGCAGAGGACTGACTGTTAGGTATTCAATTAGCGGCTTCTGCTGCACATGGACAAATAATAATCCACTCTGCCTTGGGTGGCAGTGGGAAATGGCAATTGCACTGCTGCTCAACCATCGACATCGACTCCTCAATAGTTCTACATAGGAAACCTGCCATAGCCGCCAGTGTTATGGCAATCACTAAAAGTTTTACTGATTATCCTACGACAACACTAATTTCACTTGCGTGCTACTATAGCACCGTCTTTGCCGTGTAATCGACTGCCTGGATTATTTCAAGTAGGCCTATTCACACTTCAGTTTGGCGGATGACAAACAAGTTTATGGAAGTGTGTAAGTACCAATATACTTACATTACGTTAGTAATTGTTTGTATTAGGGCCCTAATAATTGGAGACAGTTTCTCTTGCTCACTGTGCATTCCTAAGCCTAATGTAATATTAAGTCTAGATTAAAATGGCATTTAACATGCACCATACGCTCGATAGTATAGGCCTAATAACTATACTGCCAATCGAGTGTTTTGAGATTCAAATCAGCGAGGGCCAGCCACCCTCGTATGATGAGGCTCAGATAATGAAGTCGGTAACACTTCATACTTCAATCTCGTTTGAGGGACTGCTCCTTTTTTCTCTTCTTTATTATGACTTGCGTAGAGAAAAAGACCTTGTGAGATATGCACTATAAAGTGCACTTCATTGAAACACAAGTTGACATACCGCAACAAGCTAAGGCAACATAATAAAAAGACATTCCATCTTCATCATCACGATGAGACTCTGGTAGACCCAAGCCATTTGGTGGCGATGGATACGAATGAATGTTATCCATCGTCCTGCTGTTGTTGCCGCTGCTCGTACCGTAAGGTGTTATAGTCTCCGACTACTACTTCTGCTACTACAACTACTGCTGCTATTGCTGCTACTACTTCCATTGCTACAACTACTACTACTATTGTGAATGGGCTGCTTAGGTTGAACGAATAGTACATAATAATTAAGGTTGATGGAAAAGGTTTCATGTGGAAGTCATTCGGGTCATTGACCAATACATCTGGAAAGGTGGTGAATTCTGATCACATTTCACTGCTCGGTGTGCTTTAATAAGGGAAAATAAAATTATTACTTCCAGCTTTTTATTCCTAAACGTCTGTTCTGAGTCTCTGAGAATAATTGTTTTTCTTGAATAAAAATTTGAGATCAGACAACAGCAGAAATTAATGTAGAATATGCATACCATTATAAAAACTTTCGAAGCAGGTTTGCTAAAACTTACAGAACAGCGCCGCTGCCGAATTTTTTTCGGGTCGGCGGCGCTCCGTCCGCCGCCGACCAAAATGACCGACGCGCCGCCGCCGAAACTTCTAGGTTGGCGTAGAGCTCTATGTAGCCTACATATCAACATGGTGATATATATGTATATATGTATGTTATTATGTTCATAGTACCCTTTTAATTAATGCACATATATTGGTACATTTACATGTACCGCAGTATGTTGTATATATATAATTAATATATATATATATATATTTATTTATTTATTTATATATACCGTTCTTGTAAGTGAACAAAATCCTGAGGCTATGAGGTTGAATGCGCGTCATCTATCAAACTTAGATGGCATTTGTTAGTGTGTCGTACAAAGCGAAATTACAACAATGCTAATTCAGACTAAAGCTGAATTCCGCGTAGAATTACGAAGCCATTCGTGCATGCTTTAGTATCAAACCGGAGTCTAATAAATGAAAATGAGAACAGTCTGGACTGCAGACATATCATGCGCGTTGCTTTGAATCCTTCGTTGGTTCCATCGATACCTCAGATCCTTTGTGCGTCTACAATTCCCAACGTAATCACTCACGACATTTATGGCTTCTGAATTAACAGAGCATCGAAACCCCGTGCACTTTGCTTAATATATTTCGCTCCAAGCACTGGACGACATTATCATAGAACATTACCTATCCACAGTTGTTCAGTAACTCAGTGATTAGACCTAGATATACCGTAGACAAATTGGCTATTGAGAGTAAATCCTCGCTGTTCCAAGAAGTGGTGGCAGTTTCATAATCCACCTTCATTGCAAGTTATTAAATATTTAATGGTTTTCAAAGTGGTCTACAATATTATATGCTATCACTAGTTTTAAGATTTTAGCTACTCTAAGTGTATTTGCTCAGATAAATTAGGCATTTTAACCGGAAGTGATTTTAGTTATATTAATAATACTAAGTAGCTTAATGGTTCTTTCATGTCATATCGAGCATTCATATAGAACCCTTTCAAGAAAATCCCTCAAAGGTCTTCACGAATCCAGCGCTGCTAAACAGAAGTCTAAAGGTGAGAATAGAGCATTAGAGAGAAGGTTCTATGAACTAGGCGAAGCTCAAGAGGGAGGTCTTTCCAGGTCGAGGGACCACCACTTAGTAAGGGCGGCTTTGCCCATTGGAAGACCGGGCAAAAGGCACAAAGAGAATTCCATGTTCAAGTGAGTGGCGAGATCGAGAGCCCATATAATTAGGAACAGGGAACCAGAACTTGGGACGACCGTCAAGAGCGAAACATTTTGTGAGCTGCGCCAGAATAAGGCAGGTATCTTATACGCCACTCGCAGCTTTGAGGTTGGTCAGAGAAAAGTGTGGCACATGCATGCTGCATGGCCGTATTCATTAGTCAGGCTTTAATTAAACCGGACTTAGCGCGTTGTCCGAGGATAGCCATTCCCCGAATAGAATTAAGACGTGGTCGGAATTCATGAAACCGGCTAATCGGACGTGCTAGTTCATCTCGGTGCAAACTTCGTGAGATGTTAGATGACGCGGGGCTTTTCCAGCATAAGAACACAATCATCACGATTTAAGTGGTCATGGATAACAACGCTTGCGCGTAAGAGTAGTAGATAAGTGCGCTGTTTGAGACATATCACCAAAATACAACTTAATTCGTTCATTTCTAACCAAGGGGAGGGTTACAAAACAATGCCGAAAACCTCACAACCAAGGCCAAGGTCAAATGTCCGACCTAAAGCTCACCAAAATATTCCTAATGGGCCACGATTCATACACAGGCCAATAGCCTAGCTCATTCAAACATAACATTCATCAAAATCGCTAATTGGTAGGTTTATTTATCATGTTTGTACCGAAGTAAAAGGTTAAAAAAGCTTACGAACCCGACATAAACAGAGCTAGTAAAATCACTTTCATTATCGTTTTACGCCGGCTAAAAAAATCACCAACAACTGACTTCACGTATTGGGCCCTGAGAGATTACAAATTTTGTCATATTCTATGCATCTAGCTCAGAACAAAACTTCATGTGAATAATTTCTATACCAGCACCGCACCATACTTTAAAGTGTCAAGTTCCACATAAGTAGGTGAGCTGACCGACTTGATCGAATATGGGCCACGCGATGAAATCTGGGTCACACGACGAAATCTGGGTCACACGACGAAATCTGGGTCACATGACCGATATTTGAAGCGATATCAACAAACCGACGAATCTGTGTTATACGACTCAATTGTAAACACGGCGTCTGCTCAACGCGAAAGGACTATTGGGAATTTCCACGTTTCACAACCTAGTTGTTGCTAATAATAGACCTCCTTGTTGTGCAATGGTTTCTAGAATGATCTGAGTAATAGGCTTTTACAGCAGATCATTCAGGTTTCTTCTAGAATGATCTGACGAATTCATTTTTTCTTGCGTATATAAAATGAATGAAAATATTTTCTCGTCGTCACAGCTTAAAGGAATGCCACCTCAAAATAAAATGGAATACTCGAAGAAAACTTTTATTGAATTGAGAAGAATTGCCAAACAGAGTGGTTTGGTTGGTTATACGAGATTACGTAAAGCGGACTTGATTGCTAAAATTGTAGCGAACGAGGCGCCCAATATTAGTTTGCTGGACGCATCTGTTCCCAACATTGGAATACCAAAACTCGAACCCGTGCCAGCCACGACAGTACGAAAAATATTCGATAAGACAAAATCAGAGATTAATAAATTCGCAAGGTGGATTGAAGGATATATACCTAAAGAACCAAAGAGAGAGGTGACTGAGAAAATAGAAGCACTGATAGCCAAAGTGAATTCTATATTCGTTAAAATTCATATGAAGACACGTAAAATAAAAGAGACGGCTGCAGCTATCAAGGGCTTCACGAAACAATACATAGTCGAAGGCGCAAGCGGAATTGATGCCACATCCTTTCTTAACACCATTGGAACACAGGCGGCCGACTTGTCAGCAAAAAATCGTCAGACTAAGGTTAAGTTTGTCCTTACATGCACAATGGAGCGTGTAGATATGAATTCTGGAGAAGTAGATTCCGCAGATACACCATTCGTTTCGAGGACCGAAGTGGTTCTTAACTCTACCGATGTAAGGGAAATTTATAACAAAGCGAAAGATAAAATTGTAGAGTCTATGGCGGCCTTCCAGATGCGGGGTAGTAACTGGAGACTTAGAGCAGTTCAAAAACTAGAAATCAACACAGTTGTTTATAAACCGTTGAAGGGTAGTTCTTACATTCCACTACCGAAATGTCTAGCGAGTAAAATGGGTATCATCAATATGAAGAACGAAGACGAAGAATGCTTCAAGTGATGTGTAGCAAGAGCCTTAAACCCCGTTGAGGAACATCCAGAACGAATCACGAAAGAATTAAAAACACAGTCTGAGAAACTTGATTGGTCCAGCATTGAATTCCCAGTGGCAACGGATGTTAATGTAATAAGTAAGTTTGAGAGAAATAATAAAATTAGTATTAATGTTTTTAGTCACGAGAAAGATGTTTACTTATTCCCACTATATTTATCCAAGCACGAGAGCGATATCAGTGTAGATCCATTACTCATTTCTGATGGAGAAAAGAACCATTATTGTTGGATATAGAATTTTAACAGATTGATGGCGGTTCATAACGCAAACTCATACACTTCTATGCACTATTGCAAAAGATGTTTGATGGGATATAGAAATATAGATTCATTAAATAAACACACCGAGTACTGTTCCCAACACGACGCTCAAAAGATAGAACTACCAGAACCAGGAACTATGCTGAGTTTCAAAAATTATTATAGAAAGATGAGAGTCCCCTTCATCGTGTACGCCGATTTTGAGTCATTCATAAAACCTATAGACACTTGTCATCCAGATCCCAGTATGTCCTACACCAACAAATATCTAAAACACGTTCGAAGTTCTTTCTGTTATTATATAAAATGTTTTGATGATGATCTATATTCACAAGCCTCCATAACGTCCACAGTGGAGAGTGAAGACGATGATGTAGATCAGATATTTATAGACACTCTTATAGATAATATAAAAGATATTTATAATCGATTTAAATTTCCAAAGAAAATGATATTCGGAAAGAAAGATCAGGCGCTTTACGACTCGGCTACAGTTTGTCACATATGCGAAGGCGAACTGGGTGATGATAGTTAGAGACCATTGCCATTTAACTAGAAAATATAGAGGCGCCGCTTATAAGAATAGTAATCTAAACTATAAAGTCCCCAAGTTTTTCCCAGTATTGTTCCATAATCTATCCGGTTATGACAGTCATCTATTCATAAAGAAATTACGAGGTGATGGTAATGAAAAGATTAATTGTATTCCTATCAACGAAGAAAAATATATCTCATTTAGTTGAGAGGTTTTGGTTGATAAGTTTGTAAATAAAGAAAATAAGGAAGTAGAGGTTAAACGAGAATTACGTTTCATCGATAGTTTTAGATTCATGGCATCGAGTCGCGACGCTTTATCGAGGAACCTGAGCAAGGACCAGTGTAAAAATATAAGCAAGCACTACTTTGGCAATCAGTTCGATCTCTTGCTTAGAAAAGGTTAATACCCTTATGATTTTATTAATTCCATCGATCGATTGAATGAAACAGAACTACCACCTAAGTCAGCATTCTATTCGAGACTTAACGACTCAGACATTAGTGACGAAGACTACAACCATGCACAGATGGTATGGAATAAATTCGGATTTTAAACGTTTAGAGAATACCACGATTTATATAACATGAGTGATGTTCTCCTGCTCGCTGACGTGTTTGAAAATTTTAGAGATGTTCGTTGTGAGAACTATGGTCTAGATCCCGCCTGGTATTATACTTCTCCAGGTCTTGCTTGGGACGCCGCATTAAAGTTGACTGGAGTAGAGTTGGAGTTGTTGAGCGATTATGATATGATACTAATGGTTAAGCATGAGATAAGAGGCGGTGTTAGCACCATTTCACATCGTTATGGGCAGGCAAACAATAAGTACATGCCAGCGTTTGACGATAGCAAGCCTTCAACATTTATAACCTATTTAGACTCAAACAATTTGTACGGATGGGCAATGTCTAAGCATCTACCAAGTCATGAGTTCCAGTGAATGGGTAACGATGAGCTAAACGACTGGAGAGGAACGCCATGTATATTAGAGGTGGACTTGGAATATCAGAGAGATTTGCACGATCTTCACAATGACTATCCTCTTACTCCAGAGAATTTTAAAGTCAAAGAATCAGATGTAGCAAAACTTATACCAAACCTGTGTGATAAAGTAAAATATATAGTCCATCATGAAAATTTAGTGTTGTATGAATGCCTAGGCGTGAAGATTACCAAAATTCATCGTGGAATTAAATTTGAAGAAAGTGCTTGGTTGAAAAAATATATCGATCTAAATACCAACCTAAGGACCAGAGTCACCAACGATTTCGAGAAAGACTTTTTCAAACTAATGAACAATAGTGTCTTTGGTAAGACGTCCGAGAACATAGAGGCTCGAAAAGATATAAAACTGGTTTCTAGCGAGAAGCAAGCCATAAAACTAGCAGCGAGAACGAGTTACGACACTCGAACTATTTTTGATGAAAACCTAATTGCCATTCACATGAAACGGAGGAAGCTATATTATAACAAGCCTATATATCTTGGCATGTGTATTTTAGACTTAAGTAAAACTATAATGTACAATTTTCATTATAATCACATCAAGAAAAAGTATGAAGATAGAGCAAAGTTACTTTTTACCGATACTGATTCATTAGCCTATGAAATTAAGACCGAAGACTTCTACGCCGATATAGCACCCGACATTAGAAGTAGGTTCGACACTAGCGACTATCCTAAAGACCACCCCTCTGGTATAGACACAGGCATCAATAAAAAGGTTATTGGTATGTTCAAAGACGAAGCAGCTGGAAAACAGATCGAAGCGTTTGTAGGTTTAAGATCAAAGTTGTATTCATACAAGATGGCGGGAGTAGACCACAAAAAATGTAAAGGTGTGAAGAAGAATGTCGTCAAGAAATCTATCACTCACTCAGGCTACAAAGACTGCTTAGTCACCAAGAGAGAACAATCGAAAAAGATGAATGTCATTCGATCGCATCTTCACGATATCTACACCGAGGAAGTTAACAAGGTAGCTCTCTCAGCGGAAGATGACAAACGAGTGATTCAGCAAGATGACATCCACACTTTAGCATAATTTATGGACATTATTCTCTAATATAAAATGAGTCTTGAACAAATCGATGTTGAAGGTGTGACGTTACCTAATATTGCTTTATCGAATGTGGATCTAATTGAAGCGGCGAAGAAACTAAACATAAATAATTTCAGAGGAGTTTATCTAAGAGATGAACTGCCGAAGAAACCAAGAGCGAACGAGTGCGGAATTCTCAATCTGGACGATTCTTATGGTAAAGGAACGCATTGGACGTGTTGGATCAAGCGCGCCAACGATAAAATTTATTTCGACAGCTATGGGCTACCTCCTCCTACGGAATTGATAAAATATCTACAAAGACCGCTGTTTTATAACAGTGAGCGAATACAACCAGACGGCCAAGTGTATTGTGGTCTTTTATGTCTGTATGTATTGAAGAAGACGATCAACGATGGATGTAAATTTCAAGAAGTTATAAACGAATTGCATTAAATAATATCACCTATTTAAAAAATATGCCTGTTGATAAATTTGGACGAACTGATACTGCATCAATTGATAGAATAGTTTCTGGAGGTGTTACTCTATCTCAAGCGAGTAATACCTTTCTAAAACGAGATGGAACGAACGAAATGGATGGTGATTTAAATATGAGCGGTAACTTGATGAAAGGTCTACCGACCGACATTCATCCACCAGTCTTAGCTAGCCAGGTCGCGAGTTTTGGTCAAGTCGAAACCTTAGTCAACCAAGCGATATCGAATAATACTACCACTGATAACTCGAGACTATACGTGACTGCAGCACCTACCATGACTTCTGATACAACGATAATAAACCGTTTTAACTTATGAAGCTAGTGCTATCGATTATCGCAGTGTGCCTGGTCGTGAAGCCAACCCATGGAGGGCTTTTCAAAATGCTTATCACTATCCCCGCATGTGGGTCGCTGAACTGACAAGTAATGTTTGGATACAGATGAAGTACCCCATTCCTCTGTCAATGTCGGGATTTTACATCGTCGCCGGCCGAGAGCAGAGCGACCGTATTACTGGTTGGGTGGTTCGAGCTAGTAACTATGGAACAGCCTTTACTGAAATTTTAGTTTCATGGGAATTCCTCGATTTTGGATTTTTAAAGAAGATTACATTTCCCGCTTCGTCTAATTACAGATATTGGAGATTTCATATTACATCTATGAGTCCTAGTGCTGACACAACTACCATCTCCATACTACAATGGATTCCAACGCTACCTGATTACACGCTTGGAAGAAAATGTCAAATCGGTTACGTACCGAGACTATCTTTCGATACTAGTAATTATGGTTTTCAAGCGAATGCCAGTTCAGCACTTCTAACTAACAAAGTTTTTGGACATTCAAAGACGACTGGGAATGGGTGTCTGATGGTAACATCCACACTGAATCGTGGATATCTATCACATGCCCAACCGCAGTGAGAATCTGGAAGATCGGTTTGAAAGGAAGGGAAAAAACCTAGGGAAGGATATCCCGCTGGAGTTTAATCGCATACAATTTTGAAGGACAAAGGGTTACTATTTACACCACCCCTAATAACACTTATTTAGGAAATACTTACCAATCGATTCCGTAGTAAAATATACGACCTACAGGCTAATCTACTTCCAGACTGAACCTGGCAAGCTTGGATTAAGCATGGTGCAGTTATTCGTGTACGATGATTAAAAAATAAATATATATAAATAAAATAAAAAATTATTTTCATATTTTTTTAGCTTAGAGAAAATATTTTCTATATATAAAAGCAAAAAATGATTGTCACACACGAAACGTTTAATCCAGATAAAATGATCTTTAAAGTCGCGAATAAGACGAACAACTTTGGTCAACGAATTCAAATTAAATATAAATACCTGAACGGTGATGAAGGCGATTTTCATATCCAAACTCCAGCATTAAAAAGTTGGGGTATATCATATACGGTCATGTAGTGCTCTGTCTCATCCGGCGCCACTACCGTTATCAGGTAAAAAATATCCTTCTGTGTCATTTAAATATTGCTTCGTTTTAACAGTAAAAACTACGCCTTCTTCCAAAGTTTCAAAATCTAAAAATTTACGAGTTTCCATTTTAAGTAGCTGGATAAAACTTTGTTAGTATGTTAATCTCATATCGATTTCTCCAGACTTTACCATTATAAGCCTTCAGCGCGTTCATACTGGTTTTTAAAGTCATGCTCGCCTTATACAACGATGAGTACGTGACGGCTTCCTCAGTCTCTTTGTCTAGGATTTCAACGCTTATAGGATTATTTCTAATAGTTTTTAAATACTCGTGCTTGGGTAATGCTTGCCTTTTCTCCTTCACTGGTTCAGGCAATTCTGATTCCGGTAAAACACCCTTCTCAACGAGTATTCTTAACATTTCTGGTTTGTTCATATAACTAGACTTTATTCCATGTTCCTTCATTAACGATTTCAGTTGTGAGAGTTTCATGTTCTTTTTATAATAGAAAATATTTTCTTTAATATACTACATTCATCTTCTGCCGTCTGATTGGAAGTTTAACAATTTATCCGAAATGACGGCTGCATAAGCTTCCGATCCAGCAGGAATCGCAGCATTGAAAGTAGCCTTGATCTGGATGTCCACGACAGACGACTTTAACCGTTCAGATTGCTTACTTACATCAAAAACGAAAAGCGGGTATAAATCTTTGTAGTCGGCCGGAGTGATGTTGCTCTGAGTTACCAACTGGTCCATTCCGTAGAATTTTTCGCTAAAGGTCGCCGCGTCTCTGTAAGCTCTAGAAAATTGCTGATTCGCGAATGAGAGGTTGTAGTCGACCGCTGGATACCTTTCCTGGTTCATCATCACATACATGTTCTTGATATCGCAATGATCGAAAATTGATGGATTAGCCTCTTGATTGCCGCTTTGATTCGTTTGAAATCCAACTATGATGTACCAGGGTTTTTCTGGCGCTGTCTTTACACTAAGTCGTCGACTAAAGGTGGTAGATACTGCAACTGTTATAGTATCACAAAGATGAGCTCGGTAGGTTACTGGTAAAGTTGCCTTTGATTCGATCGTTTTATACAGCTGCACTCTTTCCATGTCAGACGCTTGAACGTGTGGCATAAACCATGAAAGTTTACCGAGGTTTACTTTGCCGGCCGCCGCTGCATTTGCCCTAAAAATAGCATCGCTGTCAGGTTTGCGAACGAGAGTTAAAGTCTGCTTCATACTGTAGACCACCTTATCGTAATCCTCACAGAATCCAAAAATGTGCTTCAGAGGCACGATGAAGCTAAATGTACCCTTTGCAGTTGGTTTCCGAATGAGATACGCTTGTCTTATCGCGAATCCCGTGTTATCATTTATAACAGCAGTGGTGGCTGTGTCCTTAATTGTCCATAATTGGTTAAGTCCCTGAGCAGGAGCAAAGTCGTTGGGATATTTCAATAGACCTAGCATAGTTGTCGCTTGTCCAGGATGAAACACGCTTTCTATTTTTTGATTAGACAGGTTAGTACGATATTTGACTGAAGAGATGCATCAGCCCGTTGTTAACTAAAATTTGCAGCGTCAGCATCAACGTAAAAGGTTCCATCCGCTTTAATCAGTCTGCCTTCGAAAAGCAGGTATGACTCGGAGGGGTGGCTGAACAGATCTTGAAGCACGATATTTATACGAATTTCCCAGTGTTAAGATTCGTCCCAGCCACTGGCTCATATTCATGAAGTTCATATCTCTCAATTCCCTCGTCTATAATAGTAAATCTTAGAATATCTGACAGCATTTTTAATATAGCAAGATTTTATTTTAAGCCCACTTCATTCCAGATCCACGCACCAAATCTCGGATCGATATGGCACCGCCGTTACCAGACAGTAAATTATTTATATTCGCCGAAGGGTGGGGAGATATTAAACCCTTTAACACATCCTCGCTCTGTTGGTTTCCGTTGGGGTATATTAAATTCTGTAACGTTTCCTTACTCTTTCGACTAAGTGGTGGTGATGTAAACATTTTTGAAGCTGCTTTATCAACCAATCGCTTTCCAGCATTGATAGCAACGATCTTACCTACATCTATGGCCTTTTTTCCAATCGCCGTTGCAGCCTCTTTAACTGCACTTAATGCAGTTGTTGCTGCCTGTCTTGCAGCATTCGAGGATAACATTCTTTTGAAAAATCCTGATATCGTGTCAAATATTCCAGCGCCTCTTACTATGTATTTTTTAGCAAATCTTCTCTTAGTTATGACAATCATTTTATAATTGTATCATTAAATTTTTATAGTCTAACGCATTTATCTTATTTTGCCTAAGTAACCTACTATCTCGTTTCTTAATCCTGTATTTCCCGCTCTGAAGCTGGCCATTCGTAGTTTCAACATTTCCACTAGCGCATCGGGGTCTTGTGGGAGAACTACAACCCCCTCACCCGTTGAGAACCTCCCTTGTCGCGTCGAAAGCTTTCGTTCGAGCAATGGCTTAATGATTTTTAAATGTTTTGCACCTCTCGACGATTTGGGTTTATTAGGATTTTTCGGCATATACAAGGCACCCGTCGATTCAAGAATTTCCCAGTATTGTTCCAGATCGGTTTGACTGTATATCGACTCGTTTTGTTCCTTCATCGTCATCAATTCCCATAGCCCCGGAGTTCCCTTGTAGGTGGTATTACCCACCGGTATGTCATCTCCTTCGATCGAGATTGGGCTGTCCCCGATGTGAAATCGACCATCTTTACAGCATATTCCGAAGGTCGTATCCGTCTACTTCTTGTTCGAGGCATATTCTTTTAAATATTTTGTAGCGATATCACCTAATTCCAAAGTTCTAATATCTGAAACGGGATCATCCTCGAACACGTCTATCGATGGATACTGTGGGAATTGAATCGCTTTCAACGATGTTGATATCGATGCCGGCAAAGCACGAAGCGCTTCAGCTGTTAACTTAGAGTTCTCTTTTATAGTACCTAATTCTTTAAATATTCCAGATTGCGAGTCGATTATGGGTTTGTACGCCTTTATCAATTCCCGCTGAAGTCCAATGTCCCCTAATTTCTCTGATAACGAGTCTTGTCTAATATTTGGCTTCATCTTGAGAAAATTCTCAACTATAAAATCACGTTTGGCTGGGTCTTGAATTTTTAGAAACGACATTTTAAATTTAGAAACATAATATTTAAATGTAAAAACGTAAATTTACTTTCATTTTGTATTCAATTCGTTTCGCCTAAGTGTTTCGTCGCTTCATCTATGTTGATATTGGTTTTACTCCTAACCTCTTCCTTCATCTGATTAAATTTCTCGAACTGACTTAGAATAACAGAATATTCCAAGTCTGAGATATTATTATCATCTAGCGCTTTTGAAACGAGGTCGCTGATCGAATTGAGTTTCCCTTCAGCTATAGTCCTGATCTTTGCATGTTTTTCTTGTCGCAGCGATAATATTAGGCGGACTTGGGTAGATATCAGAGATAGTGCTCCAGCTCCAGCGGATAAAGATATGGTAGCGGCGGGTGCAGCTACGACTGAACTTAAAAAGTTACACCTAATACGCCGAGTCCTGAAGATGTAAGGGTTAACAAACCTGCCAACGCTTCGACTACTTTAACACTCTTTTGATATTTTTTACAGATTACGTCTCTCTGTTCGCGTTCTCGTAAGATTTCCTGTTGAATTTCAGATATTTTCTGAAGGCCATAGGTGTCTGCTTTGTTCAATTCCATTTGATAATATTAGAGAATATTTCTTAAAATGGAATTCAAGTTTGCTCGTAATTCACATAACATAACGAGTCTCCTTCGTTTATGGTGACTGTCCCAAGGTCTCTAAAATTCTTAATATCGAGTAAAATTTCTTCCGCGAACCCAGTGACGGTATCACTTAGAAGGCGACAACCCGCTTCTATAAATTCTGGATGGAGACAAACTTTACACGATCCTTTCGTCATTCGGACACCTAAGCCTAATGTAAAACAACCGTCTCTTGTGAATGAATAGTTATCGCTTCTTGAGCAAAAAACTCCCACCTTAGACCACCCATTTGTCTTTGCGGTCTATGCTTGACATCCCACATGCCTTCACACGCATTCCACCTGACGACTCGGTTGAGTTCTTACTTCTGGAACAAATTTGGGTTTTATTATAAGAATAATTATTCACCATTATTCTGGTGAATGATTTTGTCTCATGATCTCGTCTTAAATATAAAATAACCCGATGATGGATTCTTTAGGTAGTTTTTCTTCAAATGCTTTTATCAGAATTTTATACTCTGGTTGAAAGAGAGACCTTCCGAATACTTGCAGATTGTCGTAATATAACCATCCGGGTCTTAGAAGCAGGTTCAACAATAAAGTCGTCTTACCGCATCCAGACATTCCTACGATTAACCCTCCTATACTTCTAGGGAAAAGAGGGTTATTGAATCACTTGGATAATATGTCGTTCCACGACAAATTTTTTACTTTCATTTTAAATATATCTAATTGTAATTAAAATGTATTGCGTAAAGTGTAAAACTCATACTGAAACAAAAAATATTCAAAATGTTGTAACGAAGAATGGAAGGTCAATGCTTAGAGGCACGTGTGATGTATGCGGAAAAACAAAGACACAGTTCGTGAAAGCAGCACAAGGTGCGATCTAGTTTATCTCTAAATTCGGTTACTAGCGGTATTAAGTTACCATGGGCTAAATTTCCAGGAGAGATGCATTTACCAGGACATCAGTTTACAGGACCAGGAACTAGACTAGATTTGCGGCTGAATCCTGATGGAACTCCTAAAGATTGGTCGAAACCTGTTGACAGGGTTGACAACGCTGCATATTATCATGATTTAGCTTACAACCAGCACTCTGATACGGCTTCTAGGAATGTCGCCGATAGAGCAATGATTAATGAATTAAATAATATACCTAATCCTAGCTTACGGGAGAGAATAGAGAGAGCTATAGTCAAACCTATATTATCTACTAAATCTAGTATCGGGTTAGGTTTAAACAAAGCTTAAAATTACAACCCGATCTAAAATGGACCAATCAATTAGCGAATGAATTGCATAAACCAGTAGTAAGGCATTTTAGAAAGAGAAAGGTGTACGTTAGTGGAATAGATGAGATTTGGGCTGCTGATCTGGTCGATATGCAGGCTTTCGCTAAAGATAACGATTGTGTGAAATACCTGTTAACCGTGATAGATGTGTTTTCAAAATATAGTTAGATCGTGCCATTAAATGATAAGAGTGGAAAATCTACCGCTAATGGCTTCGTGAAGATACTCGAGAGCGGTAGAAGGCCTATTAAAGTATGGGTAGATAAAGGTAAAGAATTTTATAATAAAGACGAAAAGAATTTGGTTGAGTTGTACTCTACTGAGAGCGCTGGAACAGAACGATGCGAGAGAAAATGTTTAAGTACTTTACAGCTAATTCAACAAGAAGATATATAGACGTGTTGGATGAAATGGTTAGTAATTATAATGAGACTAGGCATTCTTCTATTACAATGACACCATCTAAGGCTAGTTTTAAAAATAATGAAAAGACTGTATGGATGAATTTGTACGGTGATGAGATCTCAGAACCCATTAAGCCTAGATTCTCGATTGGAGATAAGGTTAGGATAACTAAGAAGAAGAATATATTTGAAAAGGGATACACGCCTAGATGGATGGAAGAGATTTTTACTATTACTCAAATTCAATACACAGATCCACCAACTTATAAGATTGCCGATTATAATGGTGAGGAAATACAGGGTTTGTTTTGTGAACAGGAGCTTCAAAAGACAACTCTAGAGATATTTAGAATTGAAAAGGTAATCAGAAAACGAGGGAAGAAATCTTTAGTGAAATGGCTTGGTTATCCTGAGTCCTTTAATTCTTGGATTGATACTGAAGACTTGGTTGGTGTGTGATGACTCATCGAAACTTCTGGACATTCCAGGCCTATAGGTGGGTGTTTTTTTCAGCTAGGCTATTGGCCTGTGTATGACTCTGGTAATAGCGATGTGGAAGGTTTCAAAATATATCAGCAACCGAAAGATCGTTGAGAACAGATGGACCACCAAACGCCGGAATGTCGAGTAGACTGACGAGGTCAGATGGTGTGTTGCAGTGGATGGTGGCAGCAGCGCGAGCTTAGTGATCTCCAACAATCAATGGATAGAAGCAGACATTCGACGGAATTGAAATCACTTGATGACAGCTTTCCGACGGATGTATGCGTCTGCCAAGCAACGTGTTAAGCAAAATGATATTAAAAATGCTATTAAAAATGCTATTCGAATGCTATTCAAAATGCTATTCAAAATGCTATTCGAAATGCTATTAAAAATCCTATTAAAAGTGCTATTCAAAATGCTATTCAAAATGCTATTAAAAATGCTGTTCAAAATGCTATTCAAAATGCTATTCAAAATGCTGTTCAAAATGCTATTCAAAATGCTGTTCAAAATGTTATTCAAAATGCTGCGCAACATGCTCAGCAACATGCTGTGCCAATCCACACTCGTTGATGATGGTGTGGAAGTCGAATGAAGTGGGTAGAGAAAGATCCTCCGCGTCAAGGCTAAGAAGAATACTACTTCAGAGGTAACATATAGAATTAAATCCTGTAGTTACATCTAGTATTCGGATTTCCATCACCAGCGATTGTGAGTTGCGTTCTGCTGAGTGCATATTGCTCGAGCAGCGAAGTAGCAGACGATGGTGAAGTTGGATGAAGGGCGCTAGGATGGGTGGGGGACAATGGGACCAGAGGAGGACCCGACGAGAGCCGTCTGGTGTTCGGAGAGGATATAAGAGACTAAATTGGTGTCCTGCCCACACGTAAAGTGTAGTTCAGTGGAAGATGATTGATCCACCTCCATGGCCTGGCACATCTGTGGAGCATGCCGCAGCCGATCCACAATAAAGTATTCTGTTGGAGTAGAGACAAGCACCTCAGATGGCAACTGGCGCCAGGATCCAGAGACGACAAGTAAGTGAGTTCCACGCGTAAGTTGGGTGTTAGCGACAGCCACGTACTTATTGCGACAGAGTGAACATTTCAGCCACTTGAAGAAAAATCATTGGCTATAATTATAATGCACAGAATAAACCTGGAAGGTCCACTGGTGGGTGGGTGAGGCACTAAAACACATGGAGTGAAATCAACGGATTACCATCCAGGGTTGACAGGTAGAAGACACTCAGAGTCGCAGGACACCGCTACGTCGATAATATAGAGTGACGACAGACGGTAGCATAATATACGGCGCCACCACCACCACCGCCCACCCTGTAATCCTCCTCATTGGTTGAAGATGACACGAATCCGGTTTACTTCTTAAGCCGCTGGGTGTGTATTGAACAGATAATTCGTCACTCGCCTTCAGTCGGTAGATCGAAGCACCAACAGCAATTATTCGCTTCCTCGGTGAAGTAGGACGCAATGCCCAGATAATTACAATGGCGGTGGTTGACTGAATGCTGGTCGTTAGCTATAATATACAGGCATGTACGTCACGAAATGATTATGATGATTTTGACAGGACGACAATTAAACAGTAAAGCATATAAATCACCATGACCATTTTATGAGCAAAATTTTCTAAACAGTCTACGTAATGAATCCTCTGAGGATGACGATGATCATCGTGAAACCGAGGTGGAGCAGCAACTTCGACGGATGGTTCCGTTAGCCTCATACGAAATAGTCTCACGAGAAGGAATAATGGCTAAGGTCGCTTCAGATGACTATCGTTACGAAAGCGAGCGATTGGTATATGACGTGGAGGTTAGTTATGGGCCAGAGTTTATGGCAACGAACGGATGAAAACGGGTTGATGAATGACCCCAATGAGACAGAGGGTGGAACCTTTAGTTCAACGATCATAAGCCGTAGATGAAAGGAAAATTATGATGTACGATGAACGAGCGGTGTGTGTCATTTTAGCAGATAACTCGTCTTTTTGCGGGACTGTGGGAGATCACTCCTGACGAATTTGAAGGAATCTAGAAGAAGGTGCTGGACTCAATCTCCTTAACAGGCTTCACTGAAGGCAACTCACACACGGCTGTTGCCGAGTTTGCAATTTGGAATTATTCTTCATCTTCCTAACATAATGTCGAAAGTTCTGTACGTAGACCCTGCTTTTCTTTGCAAATCCTCTTCTCGTTAGCGACTGCATAATGATGAATGGCGTCATGTTTACGCTCCAACGTACGACATCTATGACTGAGTAAGCTTGGTTAAAGCGGTGGAGTGGGGGAAGCGAAAGAGATCTTTGGCGTGACTTCGACCATCGATGACAAAATATACCGTATGCTATACAAGACTGCGGGATTTATTGTCATCTGCGGAGTGCTTTGATTGTTGGCGTACGTTTTGCCTTGAATGGCATTTAACATGAGTTAGAAAATCGTAGGCAGCACTTAGTGAGATAGCATACCTAAAATGGCGTTGACAACGAACGGACTGTGCAGTTAACGAGGGCAGAGTTAGGAACGGAGCGGTTGCGTTGGAGTCCGAGAGTGACTACAGCGATTTCCAACTGGTAATAAACGTCTTTGGGTTTGGAAGCGAAGATAAAGGAGAATGTTTCCTGGTCAGATTCCAGCGTTCACGGCAATTACGAGGCTGTTTGGTGCTACAGGCCTTTGCTGAGCACTCCCATAGACTTAGATTTACTTTACGTTTGTACTTAAAGACTAGGCGGTCTGACTGATGGTTAGGCGAGAGACGAGGAAGCGACTCTATCGTAGCCAGAAGAGCGAAGGCAACCAGAGACACGGAGCAGGATTGAAGCAGTGAACGGTTTCTCCATCACGTTTTTTATGTATCAGGAACTACGTCGAGTGTCGGTTGTATATCAGGACATTTGAGAGCAGATGGACTGCGAATGCTCGACCAGATAGTCGACTGGAAGCCCTTCTACAGCCCTCGATAGACTGAGATGTCAAGTAGATAAATGAGGTCTTTAATCGACTATTTACGTATACGGCTTAGACAACTGGTTATCTGAATAATGGTCTTCATCGACCATTGTCTACTTCTACCGTCTATAATGTAGCTTATATGGTTTATCCATTATAAACGAGCGACAAAGGAACGACATTGATTCCCATGCATTCACAATTCGTACTTGGTGACGTGCTCGGTTCCTAATGTGTCTTTGGCTATTGTGTATATAATTTATATACACACACATATATATACATGTATGTACGTGTGGGTTTATATATACATATATATATATCTACATGGGCCAATCCACAAACACGTCACAGGCGTTCGTCTTCCAATCTGTCCCCATCTGTTAGCCAATCCAATATAGTCAGACTGTTTTATACTCCGGGAATAAATCCGAGGGGGACCTGCATGGTGCTACGGTAGAAATTGTTGATGATAGTGGTCGTGTCGTGGCGCAGAGGTGGAAGTAGAAGGCATAGCACTAAGGGCACTTCTATTTTTATCGACTACGAAACGCGGTCAATCTGCTTGATTACAGTCGTTTAAGACGCTAACTGAGTTTTGTGTAAAGCTTTTGTGAACGTTAACTGAAATAGTATTGAGAATTAAAAACAGATGTTACAACGAATGTCAATGATCTTTTAGTCGATGTCCAATTGTTCTATTTCTAAGTTTTTTTTCCATCTTTATTGCTCGCAGTTAAGTAGGCAAAATTCATCACGACCAGTTTTGGGAGTAACTCAGTGGGCATGTTCTGCCAGGTTAGTTTATTGTAGCTATCTTAATTCGTCACACCGTATACGGTAGAATTTTATAATACGCTATAGCGAATTGTCAATAAGCGGAAATGAAATGTCACGTACGAAACACCCGCGTCGACATACTAGTTTCGTAGAAATTGAGGTGTTCATTCGACGCAAACTTTTGATCAACGTTGATGACCACGGGATTCGTCTCAATTTTACCCTTTATCCGGAGGCAACCATTATTCGATGCATCTAATGTAAATCAGACAACTGTAATGAACGCCTTTAGCGTATAATTTAAGTCGCATGCAATTCTATGCAAGTGACAAAAGGCGTATAACATGAAACCTCCACTAAACAGTTTCATTATTTCAAGGCTTTATTACTGTAATGAGAGCGATTCCGATTAACCTGGCTTACGGTATCGTTTCTACAGAGCGGCAGAGGACAGAAACCAGTGCGTATTTTATTAGAGATTTCTCCTAAGGAAACTGCTGCAGACATAAAAAGGGATGAGTTCATTTCGATCGGTCTTAATCCAAACCCTGATACGAAGTCAGTCAAGAGTCGGTCTTGCCATCCGACGTGGAGATGCTATCCATCCGACGTCTTTCCATTTCGCATAGAAGATTTCAGTAATTTGGTCGATTGGTGGCAAAGAATGTGCCGCATACACGGCAGTCGATCGATGACTAAAGCTACCAAACGAAGTCCTGTATACCAGCAATCGCAATGAGAATATGTCCTCGTGCCATGTGCGGTTGCAGATCGATATTGAGTCCAATAAATTTAGCCTCACATTCCTGGTGCAATTTAAACAACCGACAATATATATTAAACATGGCCTGCTGCAGGGACAAAAACGGCGCTTTTTCTTGCATAACGCGTGCGGTTGACACTGTCGAGTGCACGGTTATGATGTGTGAAGAATGAATATTTGCAGGCCCGGTTCTGTGTATTTTCTGTAAGTAGGCGGGATGTAATGTTGCCGCCCCACTCCATAAATAAAACTTTAATACGAACAAGACATAACGAGGTTCTGAGCACTATTAACTAAGCAGTGTACAATGAAATTCTAAATTTGAAAATATTAGGCTACATTGAGCACGTAGTCTGACATAGAAGAACTAGAAACAGAAATTACAGAATTGTTTTATAATTTGTTTTCAATCAAATGACACATTATTTATTTAAAATTCACTCTTCTAGCTTTCAACGCAGATGAATCAGGTCCGAACCTTAATTTTTTTATAATGTGACCCAGACAATCGCCGCCTCTTTCTTCCTCTGCCATCCGCCATTTGGTTATAATATTTTTTTGCACTTAAAGGAATTCGAAAGAATTAATTTTAATTAAGTATCCTATTTCTATTCAATTTAAAATTTTACGGTTTTAACTGATATTGATAATTATAAGCAAGGCGGTCATAACCGAACTTTATTTATGGAAGTGATTCGAAATCGAGTTGAGCATGTTAAAAAGGAAAAGAAGCAGATGAACTATAATAATTTATTGAAATGATAAAATATATTTCATTGAAAAATATTTATATTTTAAAATAATTTAGAATATTGTGATCTAAGAAAATATTATTTTCCTACGCTTGTGCATATTTATTTAATTGAATTCAATAAATGTGCCGCCTCTGAATAACGTCTATTTCGCCTACGCCTAGATCCGGCCCGAATATTTGATAGATTTATACAGTCATTACTCTATATGAACATGTAGCTCAAGCTACAAACTACATATGATTTCATTCATTCTAAAAATTTGAAACAGCTTATTTACCATATCAAGAAGAGTTTGAGAAATTGACATTTATGAATATTTTAGTTATCGATTGCATATTATATAGAATAAAATAAGTAGACGTCAAAGTATGATGACATCAAATTGATAAATTAATTCCTATGATGCCATAAACCGATGGCTAGGTCGATTGAACATTTGCCTTTGAAAGTGATGTACGTGTATTGCGTCCTGTTAGTTTAGATCCATAGGATGTGGAGACACGTATAAGATTAAAATTAGAAAATACTAAAAATCTTAAATGCAAAATGCGTCTTGTCTAACGGAGAGAAATAAGAAATTTAGAGCTTATGGGCCGAGTTAGAAACTCGATGCAATTAAATGGCACCAGTCCTGTGCTATACAAGTGGACATAATATTGTGTTAAACTTTGCCAAAGAACACAACCGAGTTGAGGATATCAAAGAACTCGACTGTAAATGCATGAACATGTTATGAATCAGGTGACTTGCAACACTGGTTGAATAAAGTGCATATCTACTAGGCAATGTAGAGTATACAACACTTCCTTCAAGAACCACTAGGCTAAGTAGCAGAACCATAATTTGTGAAATTCAAGTTATTCAAGATCACCAAGCTAATTTTAAAACGTTTGATCCGAAGTTTCACTAGCAGAATGTAAACTCTAAAACACGCTGAGCGTAATTATCGAATTGAAAAAGCAACAAAAAATCTCATTAAAGTCTGTGGAGAAATAGGACATTTGCTTTGTTGATCATGGAGATCAAGACAAGACTAATTAGAGAAAAGAACTCTTCTGAGACTCAAACAAGCACCATTAAGACACACGATTGTTTCATATAGCACACACACTAACACACACACTAACACACACACTAACACACACACTAACACACACACTAACTCACACTCGCACTCGCGCTTGACACACCCACACACACACACACAAACGCACACTAACACACACGCGCGCACACACCCACACACAGAGTATACGTAGTTACGGGTGTTATAGGAACCACGTTGTTCGTGGCAAGCGTTTATTTGCATCATTTCTCACCCGTCGACTTAAGATCTTTCGTGTAACTAACAACGTATATTATATGCTGTTCAAATTGCTAGTTGATGAAAGCTACAGGTTTAATAGACATTGCTCCTCACGACGAAAATTGTTTTTAATGACAAATTGGAATAAAATAACTTTTAAAAGGCCCTATGCATATCTAATTGACAAAGCATTTAACAGCAAACAAGAGTTTATGGATATGCATAACGTAGAGAAAGAGCTGTCGTACATCAGATTCTATTATTATGAAACTCCAGTTTTAAGGCTGTGTAAGACTGCAATAAAAGCTATTGTCATAATTATTAACAAGTTACTATGCAGCATTGTAATGTAACTCTCTTTGTGATCGTAATCGTAACCCCAAGAAGAATGTTGGGGTTACCAGCGTATCTCCATGACCATTCAGCATTTCAATGGAAATGCCTTAACAATCATTTGTTTAAGAAAATGCACGCCCTTAAACGAATGACTGTTATGCAGTGTAAGCCTATGTATGGAGGGTAGCGAGGTCGGCGCTGCCCGAGTGCACCGAGCGACTTGCTTATATAGAATTGACATGTTCTTGCCATTTCCTCATTTTGAAAGGTGCGCCTTGAAAAGCTCCGTCCAAGGGTGCCAAGGAAGCTAAGGACACCGCCCCCGTAGGGGAGAGCAGACACCATCACTCAGAGAAGCAGAGTTACGCTACTTCATGCTGTTGACTACACTAACGAATCCATCCGCCATTATTTACTCATCAAGGCAGAAGTACCTGCCACGTTGAGTGGACCAGAATCCGTCTCACTCTACCTAGATTCGCGCTGTCATGAATCAGTGAAGCATTCTTAATTAGTAGGTTGAGCAAAGTATAGTGAACAATTGTCTTCTGAGGACAGTTCAATTAATGTTTTCTTGTCACAGAGTGATAATGCAGTCCATGATAATACATTCAACAAGTGATGTTGATGATATTCCCAGTCTGTGGCATACTCTATAGCATGCCAGTCAACATGCCACAGTTAACTAACCTCACCGTGTTGTTACATTAACTGTGTCATAATTATAAAATCTGAAACCGTTGCGAGGAATTAACGCAAAATATGAAGACAACATTTATTTTTCGTGACTGTGGGTGGGGTATTCATATGGTTTATTATGTGCTTGGTTTATTATGTAATCGGTTTATCATTTTCTTGGATTGTTATTTACTTGGTCTGATAATGACGTGTGTCAATTGTGGCATTTACATACCATCGCGTTGGTTTGCAACTGATTTGTGAAATTGGGGAGTGTATGACAAAAGCCCCCCGACATTGACCCTTCGGACATTAACCCCCCCCCCAGACAAAATTCTTATAGTTTTAGGCAGGATATTATCCCCCGAACAAAACCCCCCTTTTATGGCTTTGGTGCATCCAATAAAATACTGGACATTGTGTATGAATAAACTGAAAAGGCGGCTTTGAGATGAATCTGCCGAACATACAGATTCCATCTGGCCGTATATGCAACTGAATAATAATATTCTTGTCAACTAAATGTTTTGATCTAAATCAGCAAAATAAATATCATACCTGCAAATCAAAATATACCTGATTAGATTTCTTGAAGAGGCGCTTTATAAATTGTCAAAATGAATGAATGAAAGATAAGGGCGTAACATCATTGACCAATTGACTAAGCTATGAATTACTCACAGCGATGCGTATATATCGTACATATCAGATACTAGCATCAAAAGACCAAGGAACTATAGAGACGTATGCAGGCCTGTATTTGTATCGCTTAAACTTCCGTACTTGCTATTTAACTATTGGACGACAATACCTGAGTAACCGCATATAAATGAGAAGTACTGTCCAGGTAGAGTTACATAGATGGAACTATACGAAAACCTCAAAACAGCAATCGCATTAAACCCATTCTCATTAGACGAAGGTTCCGTAAAAGTTAAAACATTTTATTCTTAGGGTGGCTTTTGTCCTACTTTGGAGGATTTTAGGGTTTTGTCTGGAAGGGTAGGCATTTGTCCGGGGCGCTTTTGTCCGCAGAGGCGTTGCTAGGGGGCAGAGGGGGACACGTGTTTCCGGCGCCGAGTTGGAGGGGGCGCCAAAATGAGGATTAAAACTATTATATTTTTAATTTCGAAACAAGCTAATTCATCCCAAAAAAGTTAGTAAGATTACATTTTGGCGCCCCCAAAATTCTCATTACAAACATGTCGTCGTACATGATTTTGGCGCCGCTAAAATCTTCATTACAAACAGGTCGTCAAACATGATTTTGGCGCCCCTAAAATCCTCATTACAAACAGGTTGTCACACATGACTTTGGCGTCCCCGAGTCCCACTGATCTGTCATCACTAAGGGCCCGTAAGAGGCGACACATAATATCACGTCGTAGTTCCAAATCAATTGCAAGCTGTGATCTGTCCTAGAGAAAATTGAAGTTAATTTTATCGTATTGCAGCTTCAATGGGACAAGATCGTCTCAGCGATCCTGTTCTTCTAAGCATCGAACGAGAAACATGGGATAAAACAAATTCTGATAACGTCATTAACCAATTTGCGACAGTTAAATCAAGAAAAATCAATTTTTTCCAGACTGTCTATGACAGTCATGTATAAATGGCCCTTAAATATATTTGAAAAATGTGAAATAAATAAGAAAGAAGGCCGTCCATAAAATTTGTCACGCAACTATGGTCCAATTTTGACCCTCCTCGGGCCCTCCTCCTCGTCACACGTTGTGACAAAAGTCACAACCTCTGAATTATGATTTCAAATCGCTTTGCACCGCCCAAAAACAGATGTTCAGGATGTTAAATGCAAATTTTCTTATAATTATCACTCAAAAAATAGTTGTAACTATACAAATACTTCAAACTAGGATAGTAGAACGATGACGAAATGGAAAAAGTTGAATTGTTACACTCATTATGCATTCCACAAGATCAGAAGCTCTGGTAGAATCATTGCATTAAAAAAATTGATAATAACAACTTGAAATAAACCAAACTTCAAGCTTATCCATTCTCGCAAGGAGAAGCAAAATGCTCCTTCATATAATAAATGCGAGAGCTTGGACCTCATCTTCCCGTTCAATGGATATTCCCATTCGAATCCAGCTATTCTTCGTCGATCAAATCCACACTCTCTCCATTTTCGTCGTTTGCGATCGCGATCATTAGTCCCGACGTGCAGCGTCTCTCGATCTGTGTTGTGGCCTGTGCGTTTTGACGGTATAATTGATATCTGCTTGTATGTTACAGAATGGCTGCATGACTTCCAAAACCCCAAAATTGACGTTGAACATAAAAGTAAACAGTTCAAAAATTAAGAATGCAGTAGGTTAATCATATTTATTGTTGCTAAATTGTGGTAAACACCTACTTTTAAATAAGTGGAATTTGTTTAATTGAGAAAATGTTTGAAAATAAAATAATGCATTTTGATGTGATATCGCATTTCATTGGACCCCTTTTCCTCGTTACACATCGTCACAATTGTGTGACACCCCTCCCCATAGGCGCGTGACGTCATGTATGGATGGCCCCCAAAGGGGCGCCAATTAGCTAGTTTGTCCTCTGGCGCAAAATATTCTAGCTACGCCTCTGTTTGGCCGTTCCCTGAAATTGGGCGACACTGTCGGCGAGATGAGATGTTTCTTTGGGTTTCTCTATTGTCACTAACTACTAACGGACTCATAAAATCATATTGTTTCTGTGATTGGTATAGAATAAAGCAATTTTGACTTTTATTTGATCATTATTTACCCGAAGCAGTTCTGATACTCGGGTGTGACAGAAATTATCCGGATACATAAATGGGGTATCTGAAACGGTTACGTGTCCTCCGAATCCGATTACCAATAGGCCTATTATCATCATCATCGCCGTCATCATACCGATTTCGTCATCACAATCGCATTTATTAGTGCAGTGCATAATCGAAAGGCTACGTGCAAGATGTCTCCAAGGTTAAGTAGGTACAGCTTACTCTTAAAAAATATCCTCATCATTTAGTTATGACGATGATATTTAGGATGCTATTATCTCCGTACAGCTCGTCTCTGTAATTTGTATTATATGTTATATTTATAGATACACACACACACACTCACTCACACACTTACATACATATATATATATACATATATATGCATATATATACATATATATACATATATATGCATATATATATGCTGATGATAACTATTAGGAGTCCTTGCTTTTTTCTACCTGTCGACCCAATTCGGTTAATTGTGACTTCAGGCTCAAGGAGAAACCTCCGTTAAAAATAGACCTACAATGTAAGCAACGATGGCCAAAGAACAATAGTTGCCAAGTTTTGTTCGCTTTTTCTTCTCCGTTGGCTTCAATCTGTGAGAACGAGTGCAGTCTTGTAATTGACGAAAGAAGCTTTTTAACTGACTCTATTAGGCGTAATTAATGCAGCCAGAGCGTTTGTACCATGCGTCTTTATGCTTCAGGAAGCCGAATCACAAACAATTTTTGACTTGTATCAGGAATTCGATTCTCGAAGTGTAGGATGGAGAAGGTATAGGATGGAGAAGGTATAGGATGGAGAAGGTATAGGATGGAGAAGGTATAGGATGGAGAAGGCGTTGATCTAGAATGTGTATGATGGGGAAGGTGTAGAATGGAGAAGGTGTAAAATGGAGAAGGTATAGGATGGAGAAGATGTAGGATGGAGAAGGTATAGGTTGGAGAAGGTTTAGGATCGAGAAGGCATTGAATGGAGAAGGTGTAAGACGGAGAAGGTGTATGATGGGTAAGGTATAGGATCAAGAAGCCATCGAATGGAGAAGGTGTATGATGGGGAAGGTGAAGGATGGAGAAAGTGTAAGATGGAGAAGGTTTAGGATGGAGAAGATGTAGGATGGAGAAGGCATAGAATGGAGAAAGTGTAGGATGGGGAAGGTATAGGATGGAGAATGTGTAGGATTGAGAAGGCATAGAATGGAGAAGATGTAAGATGGAGAAGGTGTGGCATGGTGTAGCCAGTTAGTCTTCGTCACTCTGTTGTGCTCTGGACGCTCTGGTTCTGATCAAGGGTCGACGGCGTGAACAGTCACTTTAATCGCAACTGTAAATCACGTGTAATGTGGTAATCAAAATGTAGGGAACGGATGGGAAGAGCGCGTTGTCTGACACAGACTGGACACTGATGATTAATGAGACGTCTTATGTTTAAAACCAATAGATTGATAAGTTACGGCAATATATTCAAAGCTGCATCGGGATTGCTTTTTAAGATGATCGCCGTTCGATCTTTTCAGACGCAGGAACGTCTCAGTGTCACATTTCTTTGTCTTTTATGGAAATTGACATAGGAGTTATGAAGGATTGCAATATCCTAGTCTTTGAAAGATGCGTCCGAAGATCTTGCCGATCGACGTCATCTTCACGTCATCTTCACTCTTTCAATGCTAGTATGACGTATGAGTGTGGTCAATGACCGTTGCTTAGCGACTGCTATAGAGATCCATCAGGATCGTTGAAAGCCCGTGCAGAGAGTTCGGGTGGTGTCTGTGACAGAGTGTCATGACAAATGCAGGGCATCATGTCGTCACTGCATCACTGGTCTTCTCTCATCGATCGACTGTCGGGTGATTTCTGTCCAGTCTTTCTGTCCGAGGCGTCGATCACAATTTGCTCTTCTCACAAGGTCACTAAAACGATCTCTGCTTCCATTTCTCTTATGTCACACAGTCACCGACCGCTCAGTTGCTCAGCCACTGATAACCAATGAACCAGCATACGTACGGCAGCTGCTACATTGGTTCTTGGTCGTGCGGGGGTCAGTGGGGGTCAGCGTGCAGATAGATTGAGTTATGTATGCATGTATGTATGTACGTATGTATGTATGCATTTATGTATGTGTTTCTGTATGTGTTTCTGTATGTATGTATGTATGTATGTATGTATGTATGTATGTACGTATGTATGTATGTATGTATGTATGTATTTATGTATGTGTTTCTGTATGTATGTATGTATATATGTATGTACGTATGTACGTATGTATGTATGTATTTATGTATGTGTTTCTGTATGTGTTTCTGTATGTATGTATGTATGTATGTATGTACGTATGTATGTATGTATGTGTTTCTGTATGTATGTATGTATGTATGTAGTTAAGTATTTGTTTCTGTATGTACGTATATAGGTATGTATGTATGTATGTATGTATTTATGTATGTGTTTCTGTATGTATGTATGTATATATGTATGTACGTATGTACGTATGTATGTTTGTATGTATGCACGTATGTAGGCATGTATGTATTTATGTATGTGTTTGCGTATGTATGTATGTATGTATTTATGTATGTATGTATGTATGTATGTATGTATGTATGTATGTATGTATGTATGTATGTATGTATGCACGTATGTAGGCATGTATGTATTTGCGTATGTATGTATGTATGTATTTATGTATGTATGTATTTATGTATGTGTTTCTGTATGTATGTATGTATATATGTATGTACGTATGTACGTATGTATGTATGTATTTATGTATGTGTTTCTGTATGTGTTTCTGTATGTATGTATGTATGTATGTATGTATGTATGTACGTATGTATGTATGTATGTATGTATTTATGTATGTGTTTCTGTATGTATGTATGTATGTATGTACGTATGTATGTATTTATGTATGTGTTTCTGTATGTGTTTCTGTATGTATGTATGTATGTATGTACGTATGTATGTATGTATGTGTTTCTGTATGTATGTATGTATATATGTATGTACGTATGTACGTATGTAGGTATGTATGTATGTATGGATGTATTTATGTATGTGTTTCTGTATGTATGTATGTATTTATGTATGTGTTTCTGTATGTATGTATGTATATATGTATGTACGTATGTACGTATGTAGGTATGTATGTATGTATGTATTTATGTATGTGTTTCTGTATGTATGTATGTATATATGTATGTACGTATGTACGTATGTATGTATGCACGTATGTAGGCATGTATGTATTTATGTATGTGTTTGCGTATGTATGTATGTATGTATTTATGTATGTATGTATGTATGTATGTATGTGTGTATGTATGTATTTATGTATGTGTTTCTGTATGTATGTATGTATGTATGTATGTATGTATGTATTTATGTATGTGTTTCTGTATGTATGTATGTATATATGTATGTACGTATGTATGTGTGTATGTATTTATGTATGTGTTTCTGTATGTATGTATGTATGTATGTACGTATGTATTTATGTATGTGTTTCTGTATGTATGTATGTATGTATGTATGTATATATGTTACACATAAGTACGTACGTCCGTACGTAGGAACTATGCACGTTTGCATGCATGCACGTACGTACGTATGTCTGTCTGTCTGTCTGTATGCATGCATGCATGCATGTGTGTATATACATTATACATGTATGCATTCATGCATAATGTATATATTTGAATGCATGCATGCATAAAAGAATGCATCCTCATAAGAGGATGGAGAATACTGTGGAAAAAGAATTGCCACCCTGCCAAGCAGGTTCCAGGAAATCGCGAGGCACATGAGATCATGCTGCTAACCTGGGATGGATTATGGACAGACAACGTGAGTTCGGACAAGAAGCACATCTCTGCTCATAAACTATATATGGCAAGACCTTTCTCTGACTGCATAAACCACTAAATAATGTGGAAAACCTTTAAGGACATGGGAATTATTGCGCATCTGATCATGTTGCTCACATCTGTTTCAAGGTCAAGAGGCAGTAGGCCAGTTAGCACCGTCTAAGGTTGACGTTTCTTGGATCGACAATGGAAAGGAATAGCCGCTGTGATGTGGAAGTGAAAAGAAGGGCGACACTGTGCAAACTAGCAATGCGTGATCTGGATAAAATATGGAAAAATGGGCCTAAACATCTGAAAATGACAACATAGGCAAGACTGGTGAAAGCGTTGATATTTCCCATCGCATTATACGATTGCGAGACATGGACGAAGACAAAGATGCCGCAGAGGAAGATTGATGCCTGTGAAATGTAGATATGGAGAAAGATGCTGGGGATAACGTGGACAGACAGAAGAACAAATGACTTGATGCTTCAAGAGATTGGGCAACTGCACGGAAGCTTAACTTTGCAACAGAGGGCGACAAGACAGAAGTTGGTGTATTTCGGGTCACGCGATTCGAGCCAATGGGATGGAGAAGGAGCTGACGCTGTGTTTTGGCGAGGGCGTGAGGAAAAGAGGGCGCCCAAGAATGAGGTGGATGGATGAAATACAAGAGCGGACAGCGTTAAGTCTGGAGGAGTTGAGGGAGGCAGTGAGAGACAGAGGACAATGGAGAAGGTTTACCGTGACGCTCGCTTAAGTTCCAAGAACTGACGGCACAAGTTGACAAAGCGATGCTTGCACGCTAGTATGATTTATTGTAGCGAACTTGCACGCTCTTGCTTTAGACCAAACCGCCGGGTCCCAACTCTTCACGGGTTTATTGTTAGTGGCATGCTATAATTATTGTTCTGGCACTACGTTAGTGAAATTTATGATGCGTTGTCACTCTGCAAAGACATGAATAATTATGCTGTCGTTTGCTCCCAGTGCATTATGACTCATCGCGCATTTGACCCTCGCTTTCTTAAGAAAGTTTTGATGGATTTTGACAGCTTAGCGTGAAGCGGCCTGTTCTGTTCATCTTCTGACCAATCGCGCATTTCCGACACGCGTCAAGGTATTCCAGAGCAAGTGACTGAATAATTTGTACTTGCGGAATTTGCATGGTGCTTTAATGCACGGTATCTATTGTTCGGCAAGCATATATGGCTGACCAAACAAAGTGATGGATTTTCTTCATTTTATATCAGCTAATTGTTGAACATAAATTGAAAGAGGTGATTTATACGGATTATGGGCCTACACGAAACAGTTGTCGATCATGATCATCCGTCGATCATGATCATCTGTAAACCGACGCCATATTCCAACACTGGAGGTCTTCTTCTACTTCTGAATTTCTTCTCCAATAAACAGAAAATTAATTGAAATTAAGGACGTATGTTTGTGGCGTACGTGTCTAGGGTTGTTCTAAACAGTTTATAAGTCACGCTTCAAACAATGCGCACAGAGGCATAATTCTAAGCTCGTAGAGATTTATGAGTTCATGCTGTCAATTGAGAGCATTGAGACAAATTTGCGTTGCTTGGTTAGAATTAGGTAATATAACCAAAGACCATAGCGAACCTCTGAATTCTTGGTTCAGACTAAGGAGTCCAATGTGAAACTGGGGCTGTTCAAAAGATTACACCGCTCTTGAACTTAGGAAAAGCCTTTAACAGACGATCCCTCAAACTGTCTTCTTGTTTTTGCAGACGAATGAGATTATGTCAACGGACAGTTATTCGACGGACTCGTTTGCGATGAACTCGTCAACTCCTCGGGGTTCTGGACTTTTCCTCGTCGTCCTCAACGAATACACTGTCCCCATCCTGTTCGGCCTCGTCACTGTCCTCGGTGTCGCCGGAAATTCGCTCATCATCTACGTCATTCTAGCCAAGGAGCGCATGCGCACCATAACGAACCTTCTGCTGTTGAACCTGGCTTTCGCTGACCTCTCCTTCGTTCTTGTCATCCCTCCGTTCACTGCCCATCAGATCGTCGCTGCCAGCTGGCCCCTCGGCGATCCCCTCTGTCGTCTCATGCATTACCTGGTGAATGTGACGGCCTACGTGACTGTCTACACGCTGGTCCTCATCTCCGTCATTAGATACATGACTGTCGTACATAATGTTCGAACGACGCAGATTCGATCCCGAACAAACGTCGTCGCAATGATAGTGACCATCTGGGTCGTCATGCTGATGGTCAACTCGCCCGTTCTCATGTCCTACGGTGTTGTTCAGAACGAGAGAGGACTGACCGACTGCGACATCGCTGACCATTCGGTTGGTCAAGCTCTGTTCGGCGCCTTCTTCGTCTTCGCCTACCTGTTACCTCTTGGAGTGATTGGTATGTTCTCGGTAGCCATCCTGCGCCACATCCACAGGAACAAGTCTCTGCATGCAGGCTTCAAGAATCGGACGGAGAACAAGAAGAAGCAGGTTGGCCGGATGTTGATCCTCGTGGTCGTCATCTTCGCTCTGTCCTGGATGCCAGTTCATATTCACATCCTCGTCTTCTTCTTTGGAACCCTGCCAGATAACGATTTCTACCGAGCGGTCAGTGTGCTCTGGAACTGCCTCGCCTATTTCAACTCGTGCGTCAATCCCATTATATATAACCACACTTCGAAGGAGTTCAGAGACGCCTTTCGAGAGGCGGTCTGTCGTGGCAGCAGTGCATCCTCAACCTCATCCTCAGCCTCTCCTCCCGATAGGAGGTCACCGAGGCACGAAAAAGTCCTGCTCCAGAATCATCAGCACCAGCAGAGCATAAGCAATGTCTGAGCTAGTCAACCGTGACAAGTCGTCAACCAGGGTCATCTCGCCCGTATACCAAGACTGACTGATATTCTGTAGTTACCACAACTATCAGAGTTGCTAATGTGTCTCTTTATCTGTCTGTCTGTCTGTCTGCTTATCAACCTGTCTGTCTGTCTGCCCATCATCGTCTGTCTGGATTTTAAGGAGGTTTCTGGTCATTCTCTGACAATCTAGCCCAGCAGCAATTCAAAGCCTAACTAACAATGTGGTATTAACCTCACGAGTCGAAACATATTTGTAGCCTTGCCACGCCCTCGTGATTGCCAGTCAGTTTGTTATAATATTGTCTCTGTAGATCGCTAGCTTAGCGATCTAGAATATACCAACTGTTCCCGCATAGACTACTGCAACTCACTTCCCATGAACCTGATGGAACAGCGTCTTACTTCCTTTCCATCGGTCTCAAATGCTTCAACTAGACTCATAGACCGACTCCTTAGCTCGCTTGGAACATATAGATCTCTACATAGATTCAGGAAGCTTTGCACTGGCTTTCAATCGTTATGCGCAACTATCAAAAGGTGTTTCTTCGGGTTTCCGAAGTGCTACTGGACAGTACCATAAGATTTCTCTCGGACTATTTGCGAAATCTGTTACATTGCTTCGCATATCGCTCCTTGCGCACTGCTGATCGTCTCGATCCTTTAGTCTTTGTCCTTGGACTACAACTGCCTTAGTCCAATACCGGACGTTTGATGTTGTGGATCCCTCTACTTATAATGACCTTCCACCATCCCTTTGGGCTAAACTAATATACTGGGTCCTCTCCATCGGCCTCTCACTCCTTAAAGACGTCTCTTTTTCTTCGAGGTTTTCCTGCTGAGTACGTTTTTGAATAGTTGTTCTGCGAGAGGCGCTGTATAAATGTAGGCCTACGGACACGATAAGATGCGATCATGACTACAACTGCGTTTTTGTTATTTATATTTTCGGTGATCTGGTTGTATCTTAAACCAACGCGAGTAGAACTTGGCGAAGCAAACTGAAGTAGAAAGGCAAAGATCATAGATAAGAAACAAGTAAGATAAACTGGCACATACAGACTGGTTAAACTGTTTTTCTTGTTCCATCATGTTTGCTATGTTCACTAATCTCAAGCCATTTCAAAATTAAAGGCATACAATTAAACTGACTTACGAGCAATTTTCAAAATTGCTCTCAAATGGTCTAAGTTATAACGACTGTTTTCAGGAGTATTACTCATCTGTTACGAATCCTCAATGTTTTAATCTTCACCAGCTTCTATTTCAACCTGTATTAATGATTTACCTGACGCATCACTTGGTATTTGATATTATTTCCTGTTTCTAAAATTCTCGTCCTCAAAAATAGATTAATACTTTATTCCAAAATGTTAATTCTGAACTCCACCTAATGGCCGTGTATATATATATGTCATCACCTAAGTTCGAAAGCGCACAGCAATAGTAGTTTTTAGTAAATGGCCAGAACCATTATTGAAATACTCTTCGCTCTGTGCTTAATTTATTACAACTTAACTTGTACCTCCATCTACAAATCCAATCACAAGATACAAACCATCGCCCTCCCCTCCAAGGGCAGTCAGAAATTTAGCGACCAGTCCTATTGGAGCCCATACTGATCAATATTACAGAGACTATGAACTTGTAAAAGATTGTTCAAATAAGACTCATGCAAATAGGAGAATTCATGTATCGCTATAATTATGGTCTGTTACCACATATTTGAATAATTTCTGCAACCTCACCTCTGATTGCCACTCCTATCAATCAAGAAACTCGACGTCTTTATGCACATACAACTACTCGATTCTTCTCTGTATTGTTCTCGTACTGGATCCCACTTCAGAAATATCCTTACCATATTATATATTAAACGCCAACCAAACTTTCGATTATTTTAAATAAACTCAGACTAAATTTAAATTTGAGAGTACATAATAATTATATTTGACTTGTGTTGAGTTCAAAGATTTGGTATGGCTTCTGCCGAGTGCCTCGAGTGGCGTGTCAAAAGTGAAGTGACTTTCATGTCGTGTGTGCGTTTTCTGTGGTTAAAATTATAGACACTGTTGTTAAAATGATTACGCTTTAGCCAGACAAACGTTTCAGCTGATAGCGAAGTGACCAATTCTGAGTATCTTCTGAAAGAGCCTTTTCATACAGGTCATTAATTGTTCTTACCCTCCCGGTTGCTGTCCTCAACCCAAGCGCAGTCTGCAGCGACTTCATTCCATTCAGTCACACTGAACGCTGTAATACTCGGCTTCCACTAGCGCAGCATGCAACCCATCCGCTAATGCAATTATGGATTTAATCAAAACCTTTCTCGTGGCTGCTCTTCGGTCTTGAGTCACCAATCGCCAAAATGCCGCATTCATTATCTCTTGGAGACGATGCCAGCACCGGAATTGCTTTAATAAATGAAATCTAAGAGCCATAGGCGTTCGGTACGTCTGTCTCGGGTTCTAATTTTGATATTCAGAGCATAAATACTAATGAATCTCACTTCCATTTGTCTCTAATTGAGTGTCCGCAGAATCCATGTGTCCAATCTGCAATTGAAAGGTTTTGCAGCTTGATATATTTCTTGAATAAAGTCAGACAAAATGGCACATACAGGCTGGTTAAACAGTTTTTCTTGCGCAATTGTAGAGATTGTTTTAACTAACCTAAAACCATTTCTATAATGACGGCCAGTGGCGTCGCTAGCAGTCCATGGGCGCTTGTGTGGCCATCGTGTTAGGCCTTACCAATATTGTCTTGGACCCCTGGAGGTCAACTGGGTCCGGGTGTCTTGCACCTCTGCACCTATGATAGTTACGCCGCTGATGACGAAACGCAACCAGGACAGCTAGATGGAGATCTTTGAAAAAGATTGTGTTGTCCCAATACTATCAAGTCGTTTAGATCTTGTTACAAACTTGAGCAATAAGCAATTTAAATAGTTAATGAAGCTAATGATGAGCCGGGTGCCAGATATGGATTACCAAAGATTCTCTTGGAAAGATCCCATCAATTGTACAATTATATCGCAGATAAATAATTTAACGGCGCGCCTTGATATTTATACACAATAGTTTCTAACAATGGTGAGAAGAAATCCATAATTTATTGCAGGGTACAAATCATTATTGTAGAAAGATCAAAACCTTGTTCTGATAATATAGGCCCCAAACATGTTTTCACTATGCATAGAAGCATAACATCTATACACTAGCATTCCACAAGAAACAGATATAGACTCTATCTATTAATGACCATTATTCTGTTCTTTAGTCTTTGCGTTAATTTATTTGAAATTTCTTAAGCCACATCCCTTGGTGTTCCTCGTAACATCCTTAATTTCATCATTAACAATTGTTATTTTACTCTTAATAATTCCTGTAACAAGCAGATATAATGTCTCGCAGTTGATTCCTCGTATACGTTGAATCGTCTCACAATGATGTCTACAATTTTTTTAAACTTCTAATGAAACAAAACCTGCACTTTATCTGAGCGTATATCCGATCTATTTGCTGAAGTTGTCATTGCCGTGTTGTGATCGCTGTGTATATGACTATAACCTGACTTGCAATGTTTTATTGCTGACTTGATTTCGCACACTTGATTTCATGATATACTCTTGCTGACCTATCTTGTATATTTCTGGAGGCTATGCCGACGCCTTAGACAACAATCAGAGTTGTTGACTGTCCTTAGTCATTTCCATTCCAGTTAAATTTAATTAACCAAAGAACCTGTTTAGATGTTAAATACTTCAAATTAACTGTGCTACAAACCAAGCCTCAGGAGCGATCTCTAAACTATTACAAAACACCAAACCTAAATAAATACTCAATCTCTTTTGACAAAATTTCCATTATTAGTTGAGTTTTCGTTTTTAATGAATAGTCAATCAATCTCTTTCATTGTTGAGAGCTTTCAAATTTAAAATTCATATTTGGACCGAATTATCCATTATTATAAGTTCTAACATATTTTGTTAACGCTTGGACCATATCTTTCTTGCTAGACATGTTCTCCTTACTAGAAAGGGATCTGTTGCCAGGATGCTTTACTCCTTTCAACGTAATTATGTTATAACAATACGATACATTGTTATTACGATAAATAATTATTATTTCGATGCGTTAAATTTCACATTCAATTTCTTGGTCACGTTGTGCATTTGCTATTAAATGGCGTATTACAGGCTTTACTAACTTACTTACTTATCCTGCTTAGTCAGTTTATATGTGCACAACATATATATATATATATAATTCCACAGTTGATTTCCAACTAATATTCGTACCTACAGGCCTGTGGTTCAGTGTCACTGATGCAGCAATATATAGTTGGTATAGGCCTATTGACATAAAATACTTGTTAGCCAAGTGAATCTGTTTTTCGACGAGGATAGTTTTCCATTCTCATAATAACCATTTACGCAAAGGAGGCAGTAACTTTGAAATTGAATCCGATTGCAGCAGGTGCCAGCAGCTATTGTGTTTCTAAAGATGGCGGCGTGTCTCTTGATATGGACACCAGAAGAACGCTACTGGATGACTGCTGCCGCTGTCAAATCCGTCTCTTCTTCTTCTGTCGGTTGTCTTGTGTCGTCGGCCTATCGTATGAATTATTTGGTGATGCACTGGTTTTGCCTTCATGTAGTTTCCTGTTGTTTTCGCCTTAATCGCGTCAGGTAGAATTTGCATTTGTGGCCTTTGCTGTCAGTCGGAAGCACAGTCGGTGGATACTTTGCGTGGAAAGAGACGGCAAATCAATGAGGTAGGCATCCTGAAGTTAATACCTGTATTGCTGGTGTACGATTACACTTCTGTTACAGCAGGGATTGATTAAGGCAGCGTGTGAGAAGATAGGCAGGCGCACGTCTAGATTTGACATCCCACGGACGGAAGTCACGATGTCGCGCACATTTTTCTTACCTATGTTTCGCCGGCAATTGAATGTCAGCTAGGCAGTGACTGCCAACGTACTTTATTACTCTATAATTTTATCTTTAATATTGACGCAAAGGACGGCTTCTCCGTCATGAATAAGAACTAGCAGGAGGCAGTATTTTGGGGATCTTTTAGTTAGTAGATGATTCTTGGCTTAAGAACACATAGGCCCACTGAGTGGACCTGACCGCGATCCAGACAGACAACTGTTGGCTTATTGTCCCAGTAATATACCATTATGTGTATATGCGCTATGTATAATTTACCATGCAGTCAAATTGGCATTGAACCTGTGACATTTAGCAAAGTTTGCAGAATTGCCAGTCAGTTCATTGCGTGCTCGTAGCTCAGACGATAGAATGTGTTGTATGATTATGAGTCTTTCCTTGTCTGGTGGCTCTGTTCATTTCGCGGTTCGTGATTATCGCCTACTTGTGTTTCTATTCGACTCTATTTTCACGGCTTTGCATCTCCGGTCAATATGACATTCAACTCACATCGTTTCCACCAGACAAGGAAAGACTTCGTACTAATTCGGCAGCGAGTTATAACGTACTTCACATATTTGCTGCCCCAGTCGTCCGAGAAGTACTCGGTAGGTATGACGCGGCCGGTTGTGAAGGTAACTCACATACCAGACTTCGCCCCGCCCGCCATGAGATTAGAGTGAAACCGTCATTGGCCTTACCGTTACCGTCGTTTGTCAGGAAGCTCACCGGTTTCTTGGAGGACGTGTTGTCGGCTCAAACTACGGTACGCTACGAAAAATCAGGTCGTTCGGAATGCATGTCGGGAAGAGCAACGTTGACCCATCCCGCACGACAGCTATTGCTATATTATTAGCATAGATTAAAAATCCTATTAGCGTGAGTTAAAGAAAATGCATCGTGCTCTAAGAAACTAAATAACAGATGTGTGGTAAGTTTGGAGCGCGTGGTCCTCGTCCTGTGTGTGCGGTGTCAATGTTCCTCTAAAGCAAGTGCACAGCACCTAGATACTCTATTGGAAGAGGTAGGCTATCTCCCTTTGGCATTAGGTCCACGGTGGCCCAGCTCCGCCGTATACTAGCGAACCGTGCAATTGATATGGTCTAGTGTATCGATTGCAACGGTGCTTACTTGTGATAGGCTGGGTGCGAGGCGCACTTCTGATCCGCAGCCCTCTCTGTGCAAACCGATGACGACAGATGGGTATAAGAGGCTGAACGTGTGGGGTGGCAGTGAAGTCTCATGCGATGTTTCTGCTTCTGGCCCATGGGACGAGGGCTGCCCCATCCGGTCCTTTGCCGGCCCTTCTGAACAGTCCCAGTGGCTCCATCGAGCTGAGTGGTATCCGCCATCGGGAGTGCCCTCCACACTAACTCGGTGACCGCTGAGTGTCATGCTGTGCCTCCTATCGAGAGTCGGCAGACCAACAGGTTGTGTTCTCTTGGGTCGGCAGTATTATTTATATTAATAATGATAATGATTTTAATGATGATGATGATGATGATAATAACAACAATAATAACAATAACAATAATGATAATAATAATAATATGTCGTTCCAGAAATAACCTGTCTCTCTCCAGAGATCAGTTTTATCAACCCGAGGGATCAGTATTTACCTTGGGGTAAAAATTAATAATAATAATAATAATAACAACAACAACAACAATAAGAATAACACTGATAATAATAATAATAATAATAATAATAATAATAATAATAATAATAATAATAATAATAATAATAATAATAAATATCTGTCGTCAGCGGTTTGCACATACCATCACGAGTACACACCGTTGCAGTCGAGACACTGGACCCCACCAATCGCATGGTTCGCTTAGTCATCGTGGTCCAGCGGTTCAATGCGGTTGCATTTCGCAGTACTTTTGCAACACCGGATCTCAACAACGAATATGGGCCGTTCCAGACGCTTTTATATTATTTTAAAATAATGTTATAGTCTTATGTACCTCGGGCAAAAAAGTCATAATAGTATTAATTTCTATTCGAATTCTTGACTTAATCAAGTTAAACGATAGCAATAAAAATTACAATAATAGCATCAATGCTGTTAACAGTTTCCAAATATAATTAGTGGGATCTTTGGGACATCGAAGCATTAGACTAAAGTGGCGATAATATAAGTAGATTAATGCTTATTGTTTTTACAACAGGGCCTAGATTATCCCAAGCTCTTTATAAAGCTTCGATGCGGTTAACCATAAGATCTTATTTAGTATATTGGAAATTCATGGTGTGCTGAGAATTTATCCGGACTGGTGTATCAACAACCTACATTGGAAGTCACAGAAAGAAGAAGGCCCTGCGTCTTTTATAACGGTCAACGATATGCTTTGTGTGCAAAAGTTTCTAAAATCGTATTGCAACAATGTCCAACTAATACTTAATTGAGACTGTTTAATGTCTTCCGCACTTTCGACGCCGGGCCCTCCTTTCCGCTGGTAATTGAAATAGACAACAAAGTAGACGTCAAAGCTCTACTGCGAACCGGAAACAGAACGAGAATTTGTCAGACATCAGTCTCACATGAATTTCCTACTCAGATGACTCATTATGAGTTCCATCGCAATCGGAATAACTATGTTTCTCTGTACAAATCGGTGCGCACGTTATTTTGATGAATAAGTATTTAGTGACAGTGTCTATTATACTGCCACTATCTCTTCGTAGCTAAAATTCATTTCTTTCTTTTAGAAAGAGCCGTAAAGCTCATTTTTCAGGCACTTGAATATCTAACCGCGTCTTCTCCTGACGCCTCTGATTCACATTTTGGCGCGACCATGCGCGAATTACATAGGCCCCAATTAAATAAATTACTAAACTAAATTAATGCCCCTACTTTGACGGTCAAAACAAAGTTTGAAATGTGCTTCCAATTAAAATAGCGGGCAGCATGTTGAACATCAGAGACTACTGATGTTTTATTGGCTTGTAAATTATTCATATCATTAATTTCCCACACATTGGAAATAGTTTAGACGTATATTAGGCCTATCTTGTAAACAACATCCATCGCTCATTGTGATAGCAGTGCCACCTACTAAATTAAATGAGTCAATGTTACCATAACCTTCATAAAGTATGCGATAGCAGCACATACTGAACTGAAATAGGTCATAGCAACAAAAGTTCTCTTCATGGCTTTAAGACATTTATATGAGTTTATATAATTATATATATACACACAATATAATAATTATATATAATAGGCCCATTTGTAAAGTGTACCAGTGTTTCTAATCCAATTCATTCCAATTCAGTTCAGTTCATGTGACATAAGCCTCATGTATGGTAGCCACTAGCCATCAGTCCATGATCGTTTCTAGGCTACCGTAAGTCCAATTGATGTGCTGAAAACGGTAGTTAGTAGTCTATATTGAAATACCTTGTGTGGTGTGTGTAAGTTAATTATGTATATATAATCCATGAATCAGCTTCTAATTGATCTCTTAACTTGTATGTGTCACAGTCCCATCGATAACTTTTGATTCAGTAAATGGAATTATTGATTAAACCCATTATGTGCAATAGACCTATAGAAGTTATCAAAAAAAATCATGCGTCCAATTATTTTATATTATTCGGAATTCAAACTTTAATTAAGGATATGGATGCATCTAATCTATGCTCAAACATCGATGAAACAGCCCCGGTGGTGTTTCAATCGCTGTTATTGGTCTCCATTAGTACCTCTAATAAATTTTCCACGATCCTATGGAAAGAAGCATGGACTCGCTTAAAGCTGGTTCTATAAGTCACTTGATGAAACTGGACGTAGTATTAATAGCCTACTGAAGCTCTCCGTTCCGACTTGCAAAGACACCAGTCTAACTGCAAAGCTACGATTGATTGACATTCGCATCAATTAAATAAATTGAATTAAAGCGTTCAATGAAACGCCTGAAAGCGTCAGGTCATTCATTGGGCTGCAGCAGATGTTATGTTATATAGTAACACACGAATAAGATGGCGAATCTTTGCTTATTCGAATTAGCTGACTTTGCTACTGCCTCTGGGATCCCAATGTACTATAGAATTGAGTCATCCATTTAAAGCAATCAGCTACTTGAGAGTGGCAAAGCGTCCAAACGAAGACGGTAGAATATTAGACATTTGAATGGCAGCTATAGATTGTTAACGTGTGATAGTATGTGGTCCAGTTTCTGTTCTTGAGCTCCGGGTCAAATCCACTTCTGCGTCGTCTAAATTCCTCGTCTAGCTGACCTTGGGTCATGCAACGACCTTAGAATGGTCATTAATGTGACGCAAGTGGTCAAAGCCCATCACCTGTCGTTTTCAACTTTTTTATTCCATCATATTCTACAATGCATGTGCTTTCAAATATTTTTGACAGAAGCAAAATAGCTTTTTTCTAACTTAAGTTATACTCGCTTGGCTCTTTCATTAGTAAAATCATGACAACTGAGAAAATATAAGCCAAAGTTTCAGCATATTCGTGTCATCAAAGTTCTTAGCAATCATTACTCGAATGTTCCACAATTTTGCAGAGCAATATAGATCTATAGGCCAATTCTGTATGAAATAGAGCAGACGGCAACAAAATCTGGTTAGGCCTACTACTTTGCAAAATATGGCAGGTCGGTGTATGAAATCTAGGTCGTTCCCCTCTGAAAACATGCATATTATTTTTAGCAATTGCAAATTTGACACCACATGCATTAAAAGTCATTATTTCTCCAACAAAATAGTTGAATTCAACATTTGTAATGCACGATATTTAAAGAAGACATATTTGTTTATAACAATGTACCATAAAATGATTTTCTGTGTTGTTGACCCCTTCCTTGCCTATTTCAACCTGTATCTCAATAGACCCTAGCTTGGAGCCGACAAGTGGCGAGTTTTGACCCCTTGTGTCAGATTTCTGTCGAGCAGCTGTTGCTATGAATAAATAGACTGAGGCCTACCATTTCAGCAGAACATGTGTTTTCCCTCTTCCACAGAATGGTTGGATTGCTGGCTAATTCTAAGAAAATCTCAGAGACACGAAACAAAAGGAGCAATTTACTAATTTTATCTTGCTGCATGTTAACCATAATAATTATTACGATTCTTCTTAAAAACATAATAACGAGCATATTGTGTGCATCATAGGGACATACTCCAGCTTCGAAGACGCCAAAACGCCACTCAAAAAGTAGGCCTAACATTTATAAGACACGTCATCTTCTATCACTGCTTCCTCGTCTTTCAACCGAAGGTCATTGCTTTTCTTAGAAGAGAATTATCCAAATGCATGGGATAATTGCAAAATTACTTCCGGTCGAAGAGCGCTCGTCAACAACATGCCTATCAAAGTTCATAACAGCAACCTAGGCAGAATAAAAAAATCGGCGTGGAATGTCTTCCGAACCACTTTAACCCTTGCTATGCAAATGTTTGCTAATTAGATCGCGGCTTTCCAAATACAGCGGTCCAGTTACAGCCAGCTGTGTCGTAATCAACGGAGGCTCACTCAAACAACCGCGACTCATTTGGTAGATCATTGCGGTTAGTAATTTTGGAGAGGTTCGTATAGCAACACTGCGGCGCGAAGAAAATGAACTCGGGATCCATTCCGGTTTCCCTTCCAACGAAAAGGCCTTGCATGTCAACCATACAGCTAATTAAATTCGACTCCTGTAATAACTTTTGAACAGCCGTTCATACTATGGTTTGTAAGCGAAATGCGTAATTATCAGTTTAAACTGATGTGATGTTAACAAACAGCGCACTTTAAACCACTTACTTATCCATAGGCCAAAGCGGATAAATATTATGTAATGAATATGTACAGATGACTTAGAACAATTTTCCAACAAGTGCTTTCAATTTCCGCTTTCTTTTTCCAACTTTTCCGGTTACTTATTGACATTAACAAGCCTTGTATAGTCATTCAACACTACGTTTACATCATCGAAAAAAGATCTAAATAAGAGTTTAGTGGTACGTCACCACATTTACAGGTGTAATCTACTAATCTTAATTATTATTAATAATCCAAGCAAATACCGACCACTAACTCCACTTGACATGTTACAGATAAGACTCATTTTCATAATTTTTAGAAAGTAGACAACTGAATGGCAAAAAATCAGTAACAATACCAGTAACAAATTGGGTCGACCATATAAGCAGAGGCGTAGCCTAGGTATTTTGCGCATGGGGACAAACCACAGAATTGGCGCCCCTTTGGGGCCGTCCATAAATGACGTCACGCGTCTAGGTGGGAGGGTCTTAGAAATGAAATATATCACATCATCACATAAAAAGGAGTTATTTTCTGGTCTAATTGTAATTGTTTATTCTCACTTTGAGTGTCAGCTTGATTTTAAAAACCGTCTCTATGAATGCAGATTATATTGCGGACAATTCAGTAATCGCCGTTGACATTTTATTCTATGTTTCAATGGTGAATCGGATCAAGTGTTCTGAGTCACGGAGGCATCTTAATTGTTCATTGTGGGCCATTTATTATTATCTCTTCAGAACTGATTCCAGCTGTGGAAGGACGACGAGTGCTTTTTCTCTGGCCTCCCTGTATCGCTGGGTATGTTCAGTTGCCGAGTCTTCGTAGCTGCGCTCCATCTGCTCCCGACGGCGTCTCATCGTTTCCAGCGTAAAGTCGGCCATTTCCAGTGCGTCCCTGGACCTCGTCACCTCCCTCGACTGCTCATCTCGGAATGAAGGGTGCCGATCATTTCCAGTGCATTGCGAAGCCATCGACGAGTAAGAACGACTAAGAAAGAACAATGGTTTCGGTTTAGATTCCTCCACTAGCTTCTTCCTTCAAACGTCAGGTCACCTGAGTTTTTGATTTGTCGGTCTGACAAGACGCCTAAAGATTTCTCAAAGAGCTGAATGAAATACCATTTATATAATCCTAAATAATAGTGACTTCAAAGAGCTGAATGAAATACTATTTATATAATCTTAAATAATAGTGACTTCAAAGAGCTGAATGAAACACTATTTATATAATCTTAAATAATAGTGACTTCAAAGAGCTGAATGAAACACTATTTATATAATCTTAAATAATAGTGACTTCAAAAAGCTGAATGAAATACTATTTATATAATCTTAAATAATAGTGACTTCAAAGAGCTGAATGAAACACTATTTATATAATCCTAAATAATAGTGACTTCAAAGAGCTGAATGAAATACTATTTATATAATCTTAAATAATAGTGACTTCAAAGGGCTGAATGAAATACTATTTATATAATCTTAAATAATAGTGACTTCGAATATATAAACTATACATATATATTTACACGACGTGCTTTCAGTAGCGTACTAGCCTAAAGCATAATATGGCATAGATGGCCCTAGACTTAGTATCCTGCAGGTCAACACTGTCGTCAATTCTTCAACTAGATTAGATCAAAGTATCTAAGATGAGTTTAATTCAGATGAATTTATCCCTTATCACGATGATTTATGATATCCTAAGCGCAATATTGTTCAAGTCTCGAGTAGCCAATAAAATGAGATTATCTCCTACACTAAATCATGGTGCCCTGTCATGCCAGCTTACCCGCTTATAGGTGAATTGAATAGTAAATCGCTTTATTAATGCATTGAGCTGTTCATTGGAAGAACAAGACAATTGTCCGTAACGCAGCCAGAGATCATAGCGTCGGAAGTTCCTGTATTTATTTTAATTTCTCCAGATGACTTAAAAATGCCACGAGTTTCGATTCATTAGGTCCTATTCAACGTTCAATGCATTCTCGGCGGAGTCAATTTGTGAGATTTATCGTAATCTTCAGGCGCGTTAAGTTTGGAAATTGATGAGGAAATATAATATGAATCACAAATAGAGAATTTATCAGCCTTCTTTCAAATTGTTTCACGCAGGTTCGTTCAGTAGGCCCTAAAATTAGCACATCTTAATGTTGAACAGTTTAAATAATTATAAAACAGAAACGAATTGAATAGTTTTATTTGTTCATTTGTTCATTTTCAAACTTTATATAGCGGCCCTTCAATAAACCTACTCAGCAGAGGTGTAACAAGCGGTTATTTGTTATGTTTATCCAATGGATATTTAAGATTACTTTCGCTAAGATAATTTGTCCCCCCCCCCATTTTTTAAATTTCTGGGGGACAAAAAAAATTAATTATGTCCCCCCCCCACTTTTCAAAACCTTGCTACATCTCTGCTACTCAGAGACGCTCTCAACTAGGCAGCGGTCAAACAGAAACGATTTGAGGATACGATAGAAGGCTGGCAGATTATTACTATGAGTTTAAATTTGTGAGACTTATCGTAATCCACAGGCGAATTAAGTTTTGTGTATACCAATATATCATATAGATGTAAGCAAGATTACTCAGTGGGATAACATTTTGCAAATTAAACCTAACTGATGCTAATTTAATATGTGCAATGAATCTCTTTTCTATCTCCATAGGCCTATGTCACACTGAAGCAGCCAAATTATGCAATTACTCTGTCAAGTGTATTTTTTACTAAATGTTGATCGATCTTATTTTTACTAACAATTTATATAGCTCACGTCCTTATATATAGACTTCGTTTTGACTTGTGTGCACGGTTTGCATGCTAGAAATTTCTTTTAAAATAAGCAGTGCAGTTGTTAATAGAAAAGTTCATCACTTTTCTTTTGGCTACAACCAGTGCAAGATTTGAAAGCTTTTGAATTTATTAAACTTGTATCTTTCTCATTCAACACAGGGTGTAGGCCTACTTAATTGCATGGCTTCGTAATCGTGATCTCCTATTTTCTCAGGCGTCACTTGAAAGCCAAACTCAGGTCACCAGCTTACTCACGAACGCTGGATTGTGGCTGTCGTGGTGTGTATGGTGCTAAATACACATGTGTCGTGTGCATAGTGCTACATAATGACGTATTTGTCGCAGACGCACCTGTCTTTGCTGCTCGCAGTTCTTGATTTCGCAGACGTCTTCGATGAGTTTAGCTGGTCCTATCTTAGACTGGAAGCTACGTCCAAACACACAAGCTCCTGTCTCTGCATGCACCTCTCGAGCATTGACCTAAACTGATTTCGTCCATGGCAATCACTTCTGTTGACCGCTGCTAATGTAAACCTATACGGATCTCGAGGTCGATCAATAGCCGAACAAAGAAACCTCAGGCCTATAGAACCTAAAAACGCAGCGTCCGTGTAGGCCTCTGCATGGTCGCCTGCTAGGCAATGAGTAGCAGAACTATGAATATGCAAGTTCCGTCAGTTCTGAATTGTCAGGTCTATTGATTATCTGATAAGATCATCTGATAATGTTCTTATGTCAGCACAGCTCTCGAAGCCCCGACGGATGGGATCAGCAGGTACCTCGACGTAGTAATTCAAATTTGTATGTTATATATGCCCTCTGCATTGGCCTACCTATAGCCTAGTTTTATAAAAGCACTGATAGATTGAAAATGTTACAGACAGATGCCAAAATCAACTGACACACCGGCGGGGACAGATATTCCGGGTCCTTATCAGAGCTGTATGATCTCGAAACAATGTCTCGGTCTCGAGACGTTTCGAGACAGTTTTTTAGTGTCTCTGTCACCTGTTGTTTTGGTCTCGGTGTCACGGTAGTATGTCGAATTTTTAGAAACTAACTTGAAGTTAAAGTTTTGTTATGTCTCGAACAAGCGGTCTCGATAAGTCTGGCGTTAACTTCCTAAAAATCTTGCGCTCTAAACTCAAACCGGAAGCTATGAGAACCGCCATTCTGGTTAACCCACATGATACTGAAATCATTTAGATTATCTTAAATTGCAACAATGTCTGAAAGAGAACCTGATATTGTGAAGTTTGCGTTTACGCAATTTGAAGTTATTGACAAACAATAGTTATTGCGTGTCGTTTGTCGTTGGTGTAAAGCCACCATTACCGATCGTTTCGATCGGAACAACTTCTAGTTTCTCAGGGTGAGTAAGGATATGTCGCAAATTTATATCTTCGTTTAGTAGGCCTATTTTGTATGGAATTTGCTTGTTTAAAATCGTCTAAAAGATTTCAGACTTGTCTAAAAGGGCCTTCCTTGTAGCCTACTATTCAGAATATAGGCTAACGGAAAGATGTAGAAAAAGATAAAGCAGCAATAAAAAATGGTTCTCGGGAATTGGTACTACAATATAAGTTGAAATCATAAACGAACCTTAATCCCCAAAACTGATACATGAGTATTTACAACCTTTTATTTAAGATCCCTTGTCGTTTACTGTGTAACACTGTCTTGAACCTACTGTCTCGGTCTCGGTACATCACTGTCTCGGTCTCGTCTTGGTCTCGAAGTTCTAAGTCTTGCATACAAATCTTATCCTTATAGGCAGAACAGTATCGGGTCTCGTAACTATCTTTACAAACGAATTTCTAAAAAGTTTGTTTCTGGATTTGGCTGCAGCAAAATCATTTAAACGCCTTCTTAAGCTACTTACGAACTCAGGCCCCTAAAAATCGCATTGCCCCTCCTATTACCTATGCCCCTCTCGGCGAGACTGAACCGACAAAATTTAGAAACTAAATATTATTCCTAAGTTAATCACTCATTCGATTTAGAGTATATATACAAACATATATAGGTTTACATTTGGAAATCTAATCAGGCTTTATATGAAGTGGACTATTTTAAATGACGGTGCTGGCGTCATCGCGTTGCATGAAATTTGGCAAAATTTGGTAAATGGACATTGGTCCAGACTAACCAAGAAATTACGTTTTAGGGCGTCAAATGAGGGTCAAGCCCTGATAACCTTGTTTGTGCCAGACCATTGCAGAGTGACGAAAATATAAGCGAACTGTTGCGAATTTTTATCGGCCTATCAATGTTATGCCCTACGACAAATACGCCACCGTTTTAATCGCCTAACTCCCACGTCCTTTTGCATTTGCTACAGGTACTGTTTCTCAGGTGTTGGCTGTAGGTCTGCAGATTCATTGTAGGCTCCACTCAAGCGTCTTTCTCATTAAGACAACTGTAATCAATAATAATTTTTCCACCACGTCATACGGAACCGCTTGATAACAGTAAGTGCCTGCCGTGTGCAAGAATATATATATATATAATATATATATATATACATATCTTAAAATTGCCATAATTAGCCGCTACCTACAGTGAGAACCGAAAACTTTACTTGGCTCTCTTAATTAAAGAATTTCGGAATTCGCCACAAGAAATAATGATTATGCAGCATGCGCAACAGCCGTCGCAGTCACACAATGGAATAGGGAATGTCTCATTCCAGCCACGGATCCACTGGATTTTCTCTGTTGATGTTGAAAGATCTTTCGTTTGAGACGAAAACAATTTGACAACAGTCTCCTAGTTGACTTCTTCACGATCAGCATCGACTGTGAATTGCATAACATATACATGGCACAACAGATGAATTGCATAACATACACATGGCACCACAGATGAATTGCATAACATACAAATGGCACAACAGATGAATTGCATAACATATATATGGCACAACAGATGAATTGCATGACATACACATGCCACCACAGATGAATTGCATAACATACACATGGCACAACAGATGAATTGCATAACATACACATGGCACCACAGATGAATTGCATAGCATACACATGGCACCACAGATGAATTGCATAACATACACATGGCACAACAGATGAATTGCATAGCATACACATGGCACCACAGATGAATTGCATAACTTACACATGCCACCACAGATGAATTGCATGACATACACATGCCACCACAGATGAATTGCATAACATACATATGGCACAACAGATGAATTGCATAACATACACATGGCACAACAGATGAATTGCATAACATACACATGGCACCACAGATGAATTGCATAACATACACATGCCACCACAGATGAATTGCATAACTTACACATGGCACAACAGATGAATTGCATAACATACACATGCCACCACAGATGAATTGCATAACATACACATGGCACCACAGATGAATTGCATAACATACACATGCCACCACAGATGAATTGCATAACATACACATGCCACCACAGATGAATTGCATAACATACACATGGCACAACAGATGAATTGCATAACATACACATGGCACAACAGATGAATTGCATAACATACACATGGCACCACAGATGAATTGCATAACATACACATGCCACCACAGATGAATTGCATAACTTACACATGGCACAACAGATGAATTGCATAACATACACATGCCACCACAGATGAATTGCATAACATACACATGGCACCACAGATGAATAGCATAACATACACATGCCACCACAGATGAATTGCATAACATACACATGCCACCACAGATGAATTGCATAACATACACATGGCACAACAGATGAATTGCATAACATACATATGGCACAACAGATGAATTGCATAGCATACACATGGCACCACAGATGAATTGCATAACATACACATGCCACCACAGATGAATTGCATAACTTACACATGCCACCACAGATGAATTGCATAACATACACATGGCACAACAGATGAATTGCATAACATACACATGGCACAACAGATGAATTGCATAACATACACATGGCACCACAGATGAATTGCATAACATACACATGCCACCACAGATGAATTGCATAACTTACACATGGCACAACAGATGAATTGCATAACATCCACATGCACATCAGACAATAGAAATTGGACCCGATCCGTGGAACATCAATTCCCTCATTCTCCGTCTCCGGAGAATGAGGGGAACTTTACTGTTTATTTCAAAAGTCAATAAATCTATCTTATCATTGCAAATCTTCAAAGTCTATTTTTCGGCTTGCCTAATAAGTTCCATTTTATCGCAAATCATTCAAACATATGCTATTCCTGGTATGTTGTGTGCTGACGTCCACAGATGTCGCATTTGTTGTGTGCACGTGATCCTTTAATTGCTCGTTTTCAAAAGTCAATTATTAATGAACCTATGAGATGCCTATGCCCCAAATTGTGGTTGGATTGTGTCTGAAACAAAGCAGATTGTGGTTTAATTGACAAAAGCGTAGCTAAAGTAATGCCTAGCGTTTTTAAACACGTATTCATAGTACACATCTCGTTAATATTATGTGCAGCGGAAAAAATAGTTGGAGCGGAAAAAAATAGTTGGAGAATCATCTTACATTATTAGCCTCATTTTCAGAAACATGTAATTTATACACAGACGAAGCTCACTATTCTGCGCTAAGCGTCTGCATGCATGAGCTTATAGGTCATCTGGATGGGCGCTACATAAGTCCTATGACTGACTGACTGAATAATTGAATGAATCAATCAATGAATGAACGAACGGACGGATCAATGGATGTATGGATGTATGGATGGATGGATGGATGGATTGATGGATGTATGGATGGATGGATTGATGGATCAATGGATGTATGGATGGATGGATGGATGGACGGATGGATGGATGGATAGATGAACGATCTACATGTTTATGGTTTTATGCTCGTTTACGATGATTGGCTCAACTTCTGATGACTTATGTTAGACATCATTCGATGGTAATCACTTATTGCATGAATGTACAGAGCTCAGCGTTGGTTAATTCACAGTTAGGACTGTCACTACTCGTAAACAAGACCACAGTCTGTTGATTCGAACTGACTCCAGTCAATTGATTCTATAGAACAGAAAGAGTTCTACTGACACAAGTAATCCAATCTTCAGCAGCGCCTGACGCATCCAAAGCCCGGTATACATCAGCCGATGATTTTTACCATAGCTTAGCAACAGTCTCTATCAACTGTCATGCCGATGAATTTCAATTCTGAGGTGATAGTTCCAGATGGAATGATAAGCATAGGATTTACACCGATGAAACGCCGAGAAGCACCTGTTACAGAGAACTCCGATCCTCTAATTAAGCATATAACGAGTGTTACATTCTTGTAATTGATCATCTGCAACCGCTATACCCCAAAGTTCAAACTTCATGCTTATCACTTCATATAGGGGGCCTAATAATCAAATCCTATAGCATCACGCGCATTCACATTTGCGACATTTACCGATGTATTCATATATATATATATATATATATATATATACATATCGCCAACATATATATATATATATATACATATATATATGTTGGTGACATCTACCGATGTCTTTCTAATATAATACACCGTTGGAACGGTCTCCCACCTACCGTTAGATTGGCCGACTCAGTAGCAGTGTTGGGCACGAGACCAAAACCTCGAGACCAAGACCGAGAGGTCCAAGACCAAGACCAAGACCAAGACCGGGTTGTCCGAGACCAAGACCAAGACCGAGGGTACGAGACCAAGACCAAGCTTTTTGTAGTATAAACAATTCGATCTATTAAGACGCTGAAACGGAATACCACGCTTAAAACATTAATTTTTTTGCTGAAGAATACTAATCTTAATAATAGTCCAGAAACAGTTTTACCGGCCAGTCTGAACTTTGCGGGTTCAGCCCTTGGCTTCGGCCGGAGAATATCACACTATAAATTACTTACAAAAGTTACAGTATGCGCTTTAAATACCAAATACTAATGCTATAAATTACTGACAGAAGTTACAGTATAGGCCTACGATTTAAATTCTAAATACTTCAAAACAAGTAGATTCACGTTCCATTTGAATGATGTAGGCCTACTTGTACTCGGAATTGTAGGTTATTAGTGACTACACGAGGCTACATAAGTCTAAAAAATCATAAAAAAGATTTCTTCTGGCCTTCTTAATTGTAGCCTACGCCGCCACTTCCTATAGGGCTTTCTGTTTTGGGCCTGAGGTAGCCAGCCTTTTATTTACATATTTACATATGCGAGGATAAAGAGTCGTTTGATACTTTTAGATCTAGTCAGTAGTTGACAAGGTTCAGAGGGGTAAAATTACATTCTGTTTGGCCGATGATATCACTGACCCACGAGTCACGACAGAAATTTTAATTTAATGGCGATTTGGAATTTCGGATGTCGTGACCATAGATATAATGACCTATCATGGTCGTGACGCAGTTGCCGGGACATACTCAGAAAAATGGCGGATAACATTCAATCGCAGAGTCTAAAAGATGTAGGCCGAAGAGTAAATAGCAGCAAACGAAGTATATCCATCGAAACCGATAACAACCAGAACGAAGTTTTAGACCCACGAATATATGTATGAATTTATTTATTTTATAATGCATTCTACCTGTTCTCTATCCCTTATTTTTGTTGTTTGTTTTGTTCAAGATATGGTGAGTAGCCTACGCTGGGTAATTGTTATCGAAGTGCCATAATAGTGTTGCGAGCTTCCATGGTAGCACGGCTTGGTGCCCCATATGGTGGACTGGCGAGAGGGATATGTGTTTTGTGCACTTCATAGAGCCTGGGTTCTTCGTGTTGGTTGCTTAACTGACTTAGCCAAAGAAATTCCACTGAAAACATGATGAGCAGAAAATGCTAATACACATCACGTTTTGGGACCTCTGATTTCAACACCACCGAGGCTATTCAGTTTATCAAAAACTATATCTGTTATCTATTTGGCAATTAGTATTTGCTGATTGACTGCCATAGACCAAATCTTTTAAAAATAAAATGTTTTATATTACATCTCACCCTTCCATGTACAGGTTCGTGTATTCTCGGATTCGGCAGGAAATTGACACTCGCCTCATTTCGCCTCCCAAATTTGCAGATTTTTGATGAAAATCGTCTTGATTGATGTAGATTGTCATTGTTGTTGTTATTGAGATTTATATAGCACCTCTTCTTGATTTCTCAGAGGTGCTCCCAACCTAACACAATGAAAGAAGGCAAAGAGGGCCTGGTGAGTTCATGTCAGTTGAATTCTGCCAAAACTGTTCAAAGCGACACAAGTCACAATATGCTTAAAGTCAAGTCATGTCAAAGTCAACACATACAGAATTTTGAATGCGTGTCTATGAACAATGGATTTGTTAGAAGCAAGCACTATTGATGAGTTACACAGGGAAGTTTTTCAGGATGATTTTGTTTTTTTTGGATTGGTGGATTTTGTGTGAAATGTGGTAATTATGTTATGCAAATGTGTGTATACTTGCCATGGGTGTTGGAAGTTCCTAACAAATGTGATTTTTTAAAGGAATATTTCTATTTTATTAAAGGCCTTCTTAGACCATGTACTTATGGTAAAAGGTTAATGCATTATTTTCTTCTTATTTGTTAAGGCTGAGCTTGAGAAACTCAATAAAACTTCTGATGACATCAACTTTCTTGAGCGGGAGGCTGATGTGAGTTGTGTTACTATTCCATTTCAATTTATGCTTATTCTTGTTAAAGTCTTCTGATCTCCCAGGTCTTTTGAAGGTATCTAGGCTGGTCCATTGGATTTACTGCCTCTGACAGTGATATAATTTCATATTATTTATATTTGTACTGCAGGTTTTTTCGATTTGATCATATTTTCATGAAGTTGTCGGCTATAAGCTAATCATAGTGGAACTAATTTTTTATCGCATCCGTGACTGAGACATCAGATTAAAATGTGGAACTGTTCAGATAATGGATCACCACTAAATTACTTCAGTTTATTTATGACACTTCACTACCAGTAGTTGCTTGTAACTATCAGAGCAGTTCTGTGATTGTGTCATCTATTTAGTGAAATACAAGGCAGCTTGGCAACCTTTTCATTCAGGTTGTAATAGAAACAGTTACTACAAAGAAAAGAAACATGTGATAACTGAGGTATCAAGTAGCACTTAGCCTGTCCTTATACGACTCACGTTGAAGTTTTTCCTCATCTGCTTTTACTTGATGTATAATTGTAAAAATGTTGTACCACTACATCATATGTTGTGTGAATGTTTTTTTAGCAATTGCGTGTTTTCATGCAGCAAGCAAATGCAGTTTCATCTCAGAAGCTGCATGTTTTGGCTGAGAAGTTAGGGTCATGTGTTGGAAAGGCCAGACCATACTATGAAGCCAGAATAAAACTCAGAGAGGTAGAATTTCCATACAATAAATCTTTTTCTTTATGCTTTAATTTGCTTTGTTAGTTTTTGTTGTATTCTTTGTGATACATGCATTTGTACCACTTGTATGCAATTTATCTTATTAATATGATCCTTAGCCCAGCTTTATTAGAAGAGGCATAAAAAATCAGATGAAATCGGTTCTTTTAATTCAATATTTGGTGAAATCATTAAAGTAAAGTGTATTGCTTGAGCTGATTCTGCTGAGATTTTTGATTGGCTGTAATTTACATGCTGGTTAATGCATTCTGATCATAGTGGTAAGTGAATCATCTGAGAAAAACCTAGCGGTTGTCGCAACATTCCTGAGCGAGATAATAGCCAAAATGTGATAAAAAGTAAATATTTTCAATTTCAAGTTTTTGACAGAAATTGATATATAAATACGATTTATATACATAAAAACTTTCAGTGTGAAATAATAAATTTTTTGGATGCTTTTGAGGAAGCCATTGTTTTAATAATTTAAGGAGTTCCTAAGAGTTGTCATTTTCCTTCGGTTAATAGCCAGACTCAGCTTAAGGCTAGCATAGAAAACTTGACATGAGTAGAAAGCCCAGACTTCCATCTAGTCTTTATCCTATTATGCAGCAAACAGAAGCTAGTTTATCTGTTTAAAATGTTATTCAATTCTGCACATGGTTGGTAAGGAATGTTGAATTTCAAAATTATTCAAAATTCTTCCAGCATTTGTTTTGGAACTTTTATATTTGAACAACATAATCATATTTTTTACACTTTACTTTGACAGGAATATCATAGAACAATAAAGTTTGTCTTTAACCTTTTGAGCCTGCTTTTAGTCAGATGGGTCACATATGTGCTTTTTAAAATTATAGCATTTGAATGACTTAAATTATCATAGTGGATTACTACTAATTTTGATTTATGCTTTTTAATATTTGGTGTGAATTTGATTTGAATTGTATAATTATCACTTAGATTCAGATAAAGGCACAGGGTGTTGCCCAGCGGTTTGAGATGGCATGCAGTGATCTCGCTTTGGCCAAAGAAATGGTTCATGTTGCAGAAGACTGCTACTCTGCCTTAGGACGCCCAGATGATTCGGCATGGCAGGAGATGCTAAACCACTCAACAATAAAGGTTGGGTCTTCATGATTATGTTATGTCTGGATCTTTTATGATTCACTGCACTACTTTTGTTAATGTAATATGTAATACCTTACCAGGTACATGATGTAAATTCGCAATTATTGCAGAAACCTGAAGAACTTTCTGTCTGGCTTGGATTTACCTTTTCAAATATGTGTATCTTTCACTTGTTTAGGAGGCATCTATTTGACTTACTTTAAAGATTATATTTTTTACGATTTAATAAAAAATTATTTGAGGCTACAGTTAAATGTGATCAATGTTGAACTTTGTATTGTCATATATGTATGCATCTGTTAGGTTTACCGGTTATTGTATATGTAAAGGCCTTATTCTGGTCACATGTGTTTAGAGCTGTACCGATATCACTTTTTGCCGATATTGCTGATTATTCATTTGCCGATACCCGATTATTCATTTGCCAATTATTTCATTGTGTTTCCAAGATGTCCGGTTCCAAAAGAGAGACCTACTGCTACTGCCTATTGTTGTGATACAAGCAAACACTTGCTCCGTAGGAGACGTATGCATGTAGTTGGGGACTAATCCTAGGCAGGCAATACAGATTAGACACACCGCCCACCGTCGAACTGTGCCCACGGTAATTAAAGGCCAAAGAACGGCTGGCCTATTCACAGCCACCCATTTAGTCTCAGCCTCTCAGGCGATTGGCAGCTAGCATGTATTCATTAGGCATGGCTCTACGATGTACATTCATCGGTTTCTCTGTTGAATTGGCCGACCGTTCCTTGGCTTGAATTGGCCAGCCATTCCTTGGCCCATAAGCAGGCTCTATGACTCATTCTGCACAAGACCTATGTTGACACATTCCCACAGTTTATACTAGCACAGTGGGTGGTCTCACCACTGGTCTGAAGAAGCCATTGGCTCGAGGACACGATATGGGAATGGAACGAAATGCCGTCCTTCATAGACCCAGTGATGTTGCTGTCGTCATATTGCTTTTATAGACTGAAAATAATATTATAAAATAAAAAATAATTTGTAATATCGGCGCCGATTATCTTGCCGATATTTGATATTGCCGATATCTTTATAATCGGCCCGAGTAATCGTCCGGCCAATTAATCGGTACAGCTATATATGTGTTGACCAATTTGTTTGACTCAGCAGTGAATTAAGTCCAAAAGCTTCTAAGAAAGACAAAAATACTTCCTGGTCTAATTAAGGGCTTTATGCAAATTGTATTAAAATACCAATCTTTGCAGTTTTAAATGAATTAAAAACTTGTCTTTTATACCCAACAGTTCTTTTATATTAGTTTGCATTGTCAAACATGATGTAAATTTTGGCATTGCAATGTAATGAAAATCATGCATTTAATCTAGGATGGTAGGATTCATGTGGAGCAATATATGCTTAAAATTGCAGCAGTGACTCAGATCCTTCTACTGATCCTTCTTCTTCCCTGGTCTGACACGTCCCTTATGGAGCTGCACCTGCCTACCTTCAGGAGTCTTTCCATCCTGTTGCCGCTGGTAGAAGTGCTGGCAAGATGCTGCACTCTGCCTCGCAGGGTCTTCTTCTTGTCCCTTTCTCTCGGACAGCTATTATGCAGTATCGTGCTTTTTAGGTTGTGGGCCCAACTGCTTGGAATAGCCTCTCATTGGATCTTTTACTCTCGCCTATGAATTTCTATCCCCTTTCTCTTCTACTCTAAAATATGTCGTCTTTGGCGAAGGTGAACTGATAGGGCCTCAAAATTTCTTGATGAGAGGCTATTTCAAGCCTCATTGATTGTTTTATTGATTGAACCGAGTTCAGTTGAGAGTTAATTCATAATAGTGTGTGACTTTGACCCTTTCCGTTGTCATTGGTCATGTAGTTATAATATTTCTACCAGAGCTGTTGTGATTTCTTTCTTAATATGTTGATGTTCATTAATCGTCTTTTTCAGGTCAATGAGGCAGAACTTGAAAGAAAGAAGACTGAACTAGAGCATGAAAAAATGACGCAGTGCTGCACTGAGGTGCAACGAGAAGTAACATTATTACAGAAGGAACAGAAGCGTTCTATTGCAAAGTCAAGGTCAGTGTGTGCTTAGAATGTTTGCAGGACTCAAACTGACAGAATGGTCTTTCATCCAATTGCTTCATCCTTTTTTGTTGATGTTCTAAATTTAGATTCTACTAGGCTTAACCAGCTGTCCTAATAAAGTTGAAGTAATTGTGGTTGTAAGGAAATATGCAAATGAAACCAACAGCCAGTCTAAGACTGAATCATATGAGATATATGCTATTTAGAGCATATTCGTCTGTTATCATATTGAATTGTTCCTGGACTTCACTCGAACACTTTATTGTGGGTTTTAGAACAGGATACCTAACAACTTTGACTCTTTTTTGTCTTTATTTAGTTTCTCATCTTGTGCGTATTTTTGCTCCTGGGTGTAAATACATATATACATATATTGTTTATCTCTGTCTCTTCAGTTGTAGTATCAAAGATTAGTGTACTCTCTTGTCTCTTGTGCTGTCAGTTCGGCGAACTCTAGCGACCATCATGATCAACCTTATCCAAGTCTTTCTGTCCAAAGTTGTGTCCCTTAATTCCTCAAGTCCATTCCGGTTTTTTCGTGTATCTTGTCCATCCTTAGGAGCCCTCTTTTTTTCCTTCCTTCTCTACACGCCAGCATCATTTCCTTTTCCAGTTTATATGATCGCATAACATGTCCGTAGAACCCCAGCTTCCTTCTCAGCGCTGTTTGTTGTAACATCTCATCATTCTCAACTCGAATCTTCTTGCACACCCCTTCATTTGTCTTTTTTGCAGTCCATGATTACCATTATACCATTGCACTCTAGCCCAGACATTTATGGGATGGATTTATCACATGCTTTTTAAAATATATCTCTAGCAATATACCAATGCATTTGATTTAATATTGAACATTGTGCATGTGTGTGTGTAATATTAAGACTACTTTGCTTACAATTGTTAGTATATTTGCCTTTTTCTAAAGTTTCAAATTGTCAGACTGAGTTTTCCCAAGTAGATGTCAGTGCTCTTGATGATCGTTGAGCTCTTATGACAATGTAAGTTGATTTATTTGTATTTGCCACTAGTTTTTCTGTATTTTTTTATAGGCCATATTTTCAAATGAAAGCAGATGTCAACCAAGAGATGGAGGTATAGTGGCTTTGCTTAGTGCCAGCATGTCTATTTGTTTTGCTTGTATAAAAAAATATTAGTCTGAGTTGAGTTGGTTAGCTTCTTTGTGTTTATTATCCATCATTTCTGTATTTTGGATAGGACATACATAATTTATTTCAAAGATTCTTTATTCTGCTTTTATATTATTTTTATGGAGTTTGGATAAAGGTAGGTTTTGAAGAGGGCATAACCGAGTAGACAATTTCCACCGAGTACCGAATCCGAGTATTTGGATGCACTATTTGCCGGATCCGGGTACGAACTGAATAGTAGTGGCAACTCTGGCCCGGCGAGTACCATCCGCAGGTGAAGCTTAAAATATACAACTTTTGTCGCTTTCGCCATTTCGCCTAATGAAAAATTATCAAAATAAATGTTTGTGCCTGTAATAACTACTAATACTACTTTCAATTTTTAATTTTAATTTTCAGATTGTTAATTGTTTATAAACAGTATTGAATAATTTTTTAAAGTATTTGTGTGTGTAACATTTCCTCAGGGCGAATACTTCCGAATAGTCCCAAAAACAGGATATTTGGTCGGGGTGAATGTCTGAGGCGATTTCCGGTTATGCCCTAGTTTTGAACTGGTTTTTATTAGCATTATATTCTGCATGCCCTTCTGGTGGAAACCATGAGGTGAGTAAGTGCCTTAAAGGCATAGCTTCGTTAGGACCAGTTTGTCGAAAACTGCCAATGAATATGCATTTTCCTTCTGTCAATAACCTTTGAAGTCCAGTGGCGCCAGCAGCATTTTGAAAGTGGGGGGCACGAAAAACAAAGATAGTAAAAAAGCGTGCGAAACGCGTAAAAATATTTTTACCACCTATTTTTCAAAGTCCCCATTTACAGATCACTGTGCCAGCTATGCAGGGAACATGTCCTGGACTCCTAATAAATTATGACATAGCTAGAATTGTTGCTTGTTCAATATTCACTTCAAAGTCTATATCTGTACTTTGCACAAACAGATAAATAGAAGTGTACATTTTTTTAAAGTGACTATAAAGAATCATTACTTGACACTTTAAAGGCTACACTTAGAAATCTTGTTGAAATATTAAGCTTAGGCGGCGAGTAAGCAGACATTTTTTTCTAAATGCACAGTGTAGCAACAAATATCTATTAATGAAGGTGTACATATTTTCAGAATGTATCCTATTATTTTCAGTTCAAAAGGTTGTGTTTGTTAATTTAGATGCAATATGTTGTCCAAGTGAGGTACATTTAATGAAACCAAAAGTACACCTAAAAATTGTACCAATTTGAAACTAATAATTATATTTAATTTCTCATTTTTATTTCAGTTAAAAATTTAAAGAATAAGTGTAAATTCTTTAGAATATTAAAAGAGTTTGTCAAACAAAAACAAACCCACAGTAAGAGCCATCCATGCACATGTAGTTGTTGAAATATTCCAATGTTCCCATAGTAGCAAAGGCTGAGATTAACATGAAACGCACAAAGCGCGAAATGTTTTTTATGCTCTGCTCTTTTTTCAAGTGCCCCCACATATACAGAGCACTGTTTCCATCAAATATTAAGAATTCAAAGACCTGTCAAGGCCAAAGACTACATGCTGCAAAGAAAGTTTCGTATTCATTCTGTATACGGCATTACCGGGCTAAGGAACCATCACTTGAAACTTTTAAGGATATACAATTAGTTATAATAGAATTTCTTCAATAAACTGTTGAAATATTAAACTTCGATCAGTCGCCCTTTTGAGTGTAGCTCTTTTGAGTGTCACTCTTATTGGCCGCTCGCCCTTATGACGCGCGCCCATTTATGCGCGCTCTTGTGCTGACCGCTCTGAGTCTCTGCGCCATACGATATTTGCTGACTAATAAATAAAAAAGTCTAATTATGCCAATTTTGAAAACATGTGTGCCCCTCGTGCCCTTGAGTTTTAGAAAGTGCAGGGACATGTGCAAGACACATGGTGCTGGCACCTATGTTCAAGTCCAAGGAAGTCCAGCCTCATGCATAGTGATAGCAGCCGCCTGCAACAGCTAATCGAAATGCAAACGATCGGCTCAGCCCAATTGAATAGATGTGCACCAACTAATGGAACTGTCTAATATAATTTGGGTACGTACAAGTCTTATGCGCCCCTGCAGGGGCAGAGAGTTAGGTGAGTCCACCTGAATAGGGTCAAAGAAGCCAGGAGAAGGCAGAGTATGATGCATGGGGCGATAGACTAGACATAACAATATAACTAGACAATAACAGTGTTGAGAACAGGGCACATAATCTTGAATTGCAAGGCTTAGACATTGTGACATAATGTAAACAGATGACCAGTTGATGCCAATCAATGCAAGGAACCTATATATCTATGTACGTACATATATGAAATTATATATATAAAATTATATATATATATATATACATATGTGTATATGTATGTTTGTAACACGTTTATGTACCGCGGTAAGTCAAGTTACCACACACTTATAATGTCAGTGTCCAACCACAGAACCCTGGAGTCTGTACAACATAGCAATTCTTGTGTGTGTGTGTGCAATCCGAGGCACAGTCTATCGGGAAGTCATCGCCAGGCAATCGAAGCTGTTATTGTCCGTGTCTATACCCTACACGAATTAATGCATACCATGTTTGATGCCAAATGCTAATGTACTCTGAACATACTTATATCTTGGTGCACGACTATCTATTCATAAACGACTGTCTATTCATAAAGACTGGGCCAATTGTTGCCATTTCAATTAGCCAGCTGCTGTTACTGTATGTGAGGTTAATCAGGCCCTGAAAGGCTATTGGAAGTAAGCAAATGCATATTGATTAGCTGGCGGTCAGGTTTTCGACCCAAAAGTTATGCCTTTAAGAATAATATTCAGATTTACAATTTTTTTTTATCTAGGGAAACAAGACAAAGCTGAATATGTTGGAAAGTTCTCTCACAGATGCAAAAATAGCTTATTCTCACACTCTTCGGGCTTTAGAACGAATAAGCGATGAAATTCATCAGAAAAGGCAGCAGAATCAACAAGTGAGGAAACGAATCTCTCGACACGAGGAACTGAATCATTTTGTGAGCGATTCAGAGAAGACTTGCAATGAATCAGCAACCATCACTGACTCTGGAGCAGAGAAAGAGAGCCTTGCAGATGTCAAGAAGAACGAAAATGTTGATTCGTGTTTGTCTGCATCAGAACAAAGTCAGACAGACAAATTTGAGTGTTCTTTAAAGATGGATCAGATGGATTCCGTGACAGAGAACAAAACAAGTTCAGCGGCTGAGGCGATACTGACAACTCGTGAAGAGCCATGTGATGCCATTCAACCTACAAAGATGCTTACAGAACAGCCAGAATTAATGCCAAATAAAAATGAAAATGTACGTGAATCCATTGCAACTGGTGGCTCAGGTACACTGTCTAAAATCCCAGCGATTTGTCTGACCGTCCAGCCAGCAGAGTCTGATCATGCAGATGGTCATAGGCAGAGCCCAGATGCAGTTCTTGATCCAAGTCATGCCAATGCTGAGGTGATGCAGTCGATCATGCGGCTGAAGTCTGCTTCAATCTCACCACCTGCTTCTTGTCTTAACTATTTGATGAACTTGGGTGATGAGAATTCAGATAAAGACAGCATTACTAGTAGCTATGTTAATGCTAATGTCCTTGGTGATGAGCAGATTGAGAGCCTGATGCTGGATATGGCTGATTATAAGAAAACCCTGGAGAAGATGAATCCAGAAGAACTGGGTCAGTTCAGAGGCTTAGAACTGCCAGCCAAGCTGAGTTATCTTCAGGACTATGTTACCTTTGATCCTATTTGGATTGAGGATGACTTTGATAACTTTGACAAGAAGGCAGGGAAATTTGTTGTTGCTGAATCTAAAACTATAGTGTTGCGTAAGAAAATAGGAGGTGGAAATAACATATGAGGGGAATTTGTAAGGTTTGGCTGACAAATTCTGCATTAAATGTCCAAGTATTAATATAAAAATTATAATCAAAATGAATTACTTGCTCCTATGGTTATTGAGTCACTTTTTCTGTCTTTCATGTTGGTTTTAATTACTTTTTATTTTTATGTAAGCACAGCAGAACTTCATTATATGGTTAAAGGGACCATCGCTATTTTTTTTATATGAATACACTTAAGAAGTGTTTGGGTATTTTAATTTTTGGATATAGAAATAAACAAGGTAAATATTCCCTTCAAAGTCTATATCCGTACTTTGCACAAACAGATAAATAGAAGTGTACATTTTTTTAAAGTGACTATTTGGCCTTGATCCTATGGGACCACTGCACTGCAATTTGAATGGAAGCACACCTTTAAAAGTCTCCATATAGAGACTGTGCCAGATTTACTGTTAATATTAAAATCTCTGAAGCTGCTATTAGTATGGGAGCAGACATCGGGATGCTTGGAGGTGTATGAGTTGTATGCTGTAACCAAATCTATAAGATAATTTTAGGTTTCCTAGCATTCTTTAAGCTGTTGATAACTACTATCCGTTCAGTGCTTCTGATACAATTGGTGCCAGTTTCAGTGGTGCCACTGTTGCCAGGACCATCTCTTCCACTTCACCCAATCTTTTAGAAGCTGCAGGATTTAGGTCAAAAAAAAACATGGCTCATGTACAAAGGCAAAAGTCGGACAGTGCCTAGCTGCAATTGACTGACTCTCCCACTTTGAACATGTTGGAGTTTTCGCGAGTTGCCTAGGCCATGTGACTGCAGCATTACATTATTCCTTCTTATGTATGCGGTCGAGTCAGCCATGCAAACAGTGTACGCCTCATGAAGCCGAGTGTTTTCGTCTCGGTAGAGGGCGGCTGTTGGATTGACCTTGACCGATAGTCACAGGCTATTCATCTACCGACCAACACTTGCCTTTTCTACATCCTCCTTGTGCCTTAATGAATATCCGGACATGCGTCATCTTCCACCAGTGAGGGATTACTTGTTGACATCTTTACCATGTCTGCGAATGCTGTCGTCAGTCGTTGCTGTAACCTAATGACGAAACCTGGCCCAGAGACTCTGAACACTATGCCATCTATCAGCTGTCGTCGGGAATCTTTTGGTTGGTTGCACACTTGTGTGTATGCCTACCACTAGTGACTCTTTCAGCTTACTGTGCACAGTTTGTCTAATTGTTGTGACAAGGTTAAAACTGACCTTTAACATCGTTATAGACCAGATCAGAGAGTGCCTCTGAATAGTTGTTTTTTTGAAAAGTGCTATCTAAATCTAAAAATACAATACAATTGACCATATATATACGTGCATCGGTTTTGTTCTTTGCGTCATGTCAAGTTGGCAAACAAGGCACATGATAATTGTTCATCAATCTGCTATAACTGAGACAGCTGTTTTACATCACAGAGTGGCTGTAACTTTGATATAGCTTCCAGTAAGCAATTTCATGAGTTTTGTAGAATTCTTTCACAACAAGCATATGCTATAAAACAGTTGCGTGGGTTGGTTGTGACCGAGCCTTTATTCATCATACCCAGAAGTTTGAATTTTTTAAGTTAGATATTCCAAAATTTTACTGTATATTTGTGTTTATGAAATTAGGAAATTTTTTGCAAACTAGAGCATTTTTGCACAGATTGTTTTCAAATTGTGTGATCATATTTGGTTAACTGCACGCACAAATTCTCTAAAATAAGTTCTTACTTTTATATCTGCGATGCAGACTATGGCTTCATTACTGAGCTGCTGATTTCTTTCTTTGTACTTCTCATTTTGGAATTTGCTTAAAACTTTGAATGTGACTAGTTTTATACATTCTAGAAATGTGCATCTTACAACTATCACGATTGGACTCTAATTGAGCAAAGAATACAATGAGCTGCAAATCTGGTTGTTGCTTGTGTAAAGATGTGGGTTACTTATTTATGTAGTGGCATATTGATAAAATCTGTTTGAGTCTGAATTTTATACACCTTGAACCTGAAGCTTCAAGTTCCATTTGATTGATGCTGTTTCTAATTACCTATGTGCCATATTTTTATTGACTGGCTTTGTGTGAAACTGTTTTATATATGATGCCAGTTATTTCCTGTAGCAGTTGCTTATTTAACATCATTTGAGAAGTAGCCTAATAAAATGTCAATCTTAATGTGCATTTTCCATGTTACTCTTTGACGTTGTATGTGTCTTGTAGTTATGGTCAAAGCCAACCTGTTTCTTACAAGCCTGTTTGAAATTCATTTGTATTCAGCAGTAAGATACTGTTAATATTTTCTATTTATGCAACAGATCCTAAGGATTTTTGGACTTCGATTACTTAATATTGTTAATTTTCTACTGGCGCTGGTGAAGAATCTCAAGTTTCACAGTTTTTCTATCAACATGATATCAGTGTTCTAGAGGGGAAGTAATTTGTCATACTGATTTGTCAGAAGTTGCTTTGACACATTGGACAGACATCAAAGTTAGTATGGCTTTTGGGTCATCCATTAATAATGTCTCTAGACAGCGAGAGATCAGTTAACCCTTCGTAAGGTGGAGAAAAAACTGTACAAATAAGGGCATAAGTTTTGACCCTCTAGTAATTGTCATTTAATTCGAATAAAATTAGTGTGAGTGAGAAGGTAGCACTGAAAATTCAGTGTAAAATCACAGCTGTCCTTTCCTTTTCAACATGGATCCATGATTTCAAAATGCACTTTGGGGTAATATTTGATCCCACACCCGATGAAGGGTTAAATGTAGAGAATGGAGACCGCTATGTCCATTATGGAGATCAACTTCTAAATTTGGTCCATAGTCATGTCAGTTATGCATAGGCCTAAGTACCAACTTCAGTCAAGTAGACAGCAAATTGTTTGTACTGTGATGGATATTATTGTACCACCCCAGACCACAGTCCTACAACATGAACAGCAGAGCCAAGTACATGCATTAGTGCTTTGCTGTTTTGTGTAGATTTGCAAGGGTGGGTGAGAAAAGTAATGCGGGATATGATGGGCAGAGGCGGCGATCTCGTTTGACAGGTTGGGGGACAACCAATGAGAGTGGTAGGAAATGTGGGGGACACGTTATGCCCGTGTCCCCTCTCTGCAAAAGATGGGGGATTTGTCCCCTATACCCCCCTGGATCGCAGTTGCTGATGATGGGTCTAGAATATGATATTTTTGAACATCCATTATGGGCAACTCTTGGGTGCTTTGATTGTATTCATATTGCAAATTTGTTACAGGAATTGAGCAATTTGTGGCACTTGCACTATTATCACTGGCTATTGATGTAATAGCAGCTGAATTTTTATGACTTATATATAATAAGAAGTAAAAACGGATGAGAGAATATTAAGATATTGGTTTGATAAGATGATAATGTTATGTGATATGCTATGTGATTATTATGCTAATTTTCTTTAACATATCCATGTGTTGCTTTTGACTTTTTGTATTCAATATCTGTTAAATATTCAATATCAGTTAACTGTTAACTTGTTTAATATCTGTGTTGATTTTATTGTCATGTTTAGTTATTATTCAAGTTCTTGTTTTGTACATAAGAGCACATGATCAATTGCTACAGTTTGTTATCAATGATATTTTCCATTATAATTTGATGTATACATATATATTCAAGCCTGCCGACAATTTCTGGGTCCCTAGGGTAAAAAATTTCAGACCCCTAGGCATAGAAATTCCAGACCCCTAGGCATAGAAATTCCAGACCCCTAGGCATAGAAATTCCAGACCCCTAGGCAAAGTAGTCACATGGCTCTTAGATGGAAGTGTATATGTTCTATAGTAAGCAAATGATGAGTATGGTTATTTTAAGATTGTAGTTAAGTGTCTGTAATATTGTAGTTAAAAAGTCATAAGTCATACTTTGTATAACTGATTATAATATTTCTCACTATGTTGATTGCTTGACCGGTCCAGGCCTTTAAAAATCGCCAGGCCCCTGGGCATTTGCCTCTGCCTCCTCTCAGTGGGCCTTTGTTTATTTATTTTATTTATATGAATAGATTTAAGAAGTGTTTGGGTATTTTAATCACTATGAATGGCGGTATTATATAATTTGGTGCTGAAATAAGGATCAATGACAACTTTTCTCTGAAATGATGCCACATGATGTTGGAAACTGTTTATTCTGTTTCTGACCAAGGCGTTTGTGATTTAGTAGAAGATAAATGTATGCTTGGACAACAGAAATTTGTATCTATAAAGATCATACTCCTCTGTCTTTGTTCTACTTTGCTTTTAAATTGACGAATTTATGATGTATGGTAGAATTTTGTTGAACTGTTTACATAATTTGCTTTCATTTGGGTCTGAACAAATGCTCATCTATCACTATTGATCACTGGTTACAATTTTTAATTCTGTGCTACAGTACAGCTACTCACAATTTTTTTTAATACATGTTTCCTTTTAATTATGCATTTATTAATTATCGCTAGCTAATAGTTCGTGTTAAGAGGAAAGAAGAGGGATGTATAGAAAAAGAGATAATACAAGGAACAATAGAGGGTGCTAGAGGAAGGGGAAGACCAAGAACGAATTGATTGGATAATATCAGAAAATGAACGGACCTTTCAACAACACGTATGATGAGGGCTACAAAGAATAGGCAGAACTGGAGAAAGATTGTGGATGAGGCGGCCTACCTTCGTACTGAAGACGGCTAAAGAACAGAACAGAACCAGCTGATGACCAAGCATCAATCACTGGGAATAAACGACTTGCCAAAGGACAGTCACCATATCAGAGGGCACTTGAACCTATAGGTCTACAGTTACAGAGTTACAGAGAGAGATGCTCAAACCAATTGGCTACATCATCCCAGAGCACCAGAGGAAGTTTCTAACACATTTATTTGCAATCGTTATTGACGGGAACTTTAATTAAGAGCGGAATGAAAAAGTTTATTTCCCTTTACAGTTATTGGTAGGATCCATACTTTACTTAGCATGTAACTTTGCGAGATGTTATCACAAATCAACTGTTGATTTTTTTCACGTTTATCCTTGCATTGTGTGGTAGAATTCTCTTCAAGTTTTTTATTAAGGATTTTTGTAAGTCTTACTTCCATTTAAACAATGACTTGTAGAGTTCTGTTGAATGTACTTGTGCAACTTGCTGAATATTATTATTATCATAATCTATCAGATTTGTTGTCTGTCTTATTAAACAGTGACTCTTGCACTGTCGATAAGACATTTAAAAGTCTGGTTATGTGCATGAAACAGATGTTTATCCTCTGAGAACAAGGTTAGCTGGACCAACCAAGCTTGTCATCTCACCGTGGACTGTTAATGAGTGTGAGTGCAGAGCAGGGTTGGGTGATGTAGTGTGAGGTCGTTTTGTACTTCTGCTGAAAGATCCAACCACAGGGCCATATGTGAGATCAGTTCACATACAGTCATAGTGTAAATAAGCGTCGTGTGCTTCTACCTTTACTCTCATTTCATTAGCTTATTAGCTTGTCCACACTCTCACAGTGTAGAATAGAAGCTAAAATGTATTATGTCAATGTAGTATAGAAACCAGTGAGATGAGTACTGCTGCCTTCTCTTTTGCATATCTATCCTGTCTGTGCTTGAAAGGCATTCTGTGTTTGTGGTTTATGTTGTCAGATTGTGAGTGTCTAAAGAGTCTCTTGAGGAGTGTGCTATATAAGTTTGTTGGTATAATTGCATTTGTGGTCACTGTGTGGAGTCATGAAGGGAAGTAGGAAGATGATCTTTGCAAGCACTACTGATTTGAAATGATTCACAAGTTGTGAGCAATGGTGTTAAATGTTTTAAAAGGCTAGAGACAAAATATTTTTGTGAAAAAATGCTTTGAAATTATCTGGAAATGTGGTATAATTTAGTCACGTTTCTGCTGCATAGCCAGTTTCGAATTGTCTATGCTTATGTCAAGTAATTCCTCTGACCAATTCATGCAACAGTTGCATTTATAATAGTTTTTGTGTTCAGAACTGTGTTTTGATGCTTTTATTGCATGATGATTATGCCTTGTTTTTTTAATTGTTTTGTGTGGCTGTTTAGATAGGGCCTTCTCACTGTCTGTTAAACGGTAACTATAATTTTTTTATATTTAAAGATGATTAAGCAGGAATGCCTCTGTAAAAATGCATTTTAGCTAGAATTTAAATATTCAGGTTTATGAGCCGAAATGCTTCAGACGATTTGCAATGATACTGCCATGAAACCTGTTGTTAAATGTATTGTAACTTATGTCGATTGAATAAACATATCGTCTCCGCTGTTAGTGGTAATCCTACAGTCGAAATTTAATCTTATATAATCCAGTAGCACCGTTGTCATAAATGGGAAAATAATTTTTTTCTGTTTACTGTGAACGTCTACATGTAAATCTCCGAATTTCTCAATATCAGACTGAGACCTAGGCCTATGTTGAATCAAATTCACAAAAGCCAGGTTATATTTTTAGTTAAGAGTGCTAGCAGGTCGGGAGGTTACAGCTGTGTGTACAATGTGTTGCTATGAAGGAAGTCGACGATACATCATCGAGATATAATTTCCTGTTATTCCTCTTACAAATTAGCTGCTAAGTTCCTGATTGCCTACCCCACGAATTGTTGTTTCCGTAGCTTCCGCAACTTTGTGTCAATTCGGTCAACTATAACTTGCAATGTCCGTGATATGTAATTTAAATGCACTTTAATCAATGATCTGGGTTTAAGTAATACATGTAGGTCACTTGCTGTTAAATTATTCCTCTGATTTTTCCCATGCGGTACTCTCTTCTTTAGGCTTCTAGGTGGACCATCTGCGGCCTCTGAATCTATATCAAATTACCGATCAAACTAAAATGTTATTATAAATTTCTTGAACGTGTTGCTAAATATCGACTGTCTTCAAATTTCTTCCTTCATTTTGATTCAGCATAATTATAGCAAATTCCACTCTACTAACTGTACAGTGTATTTCTCTCTCGAAATGCAAAATGACATTCTGTTCTTTGGACGATGACTAGTTTAGCTATAAGTTATTTGCTTTTCTTGTCGCTGTCGATCATGCTCTCTTACTCCATCTTTGGTTTGTTGTGTCTGGTCAGCAGCGCATAATTATCGCTCTCAATCTGGTTTCATCAATGTTGGAAGGGTGTAGGCCTACACGCTATACATAGGCCTACACTAGTACACTGTACGACGGTCTAACCAGTGTGTACCACACCCGCGTTGTTCATAAAGGCCTCTTATAGTCTCTAAGCCTACGTCTTTACTTTGTTCTCAGACCCTTACTGTTTCATTGTGCAAGTGCTTTTGCTGAATAGGAGCATTATCTCGACATTTGGAAAGCAGTCTGAAACACGTGCCATCTACGCACAGTCTGCCGTTCTGCCGTTAAGTAAGTGAATGCAAGTAATGTAAATTCTACATCATTATTATGTAAATGAAGTGGTGGTCTGGCTTGAATGGTCGTATTCGAATCATTGACCGATCCAGCAGACCTTTGCCAGGCAATCTACCGAAGAAGGTCAATCGTTCGATCGGCTTCATTGGGAAGCACTGCCCATCACGTATAGGCTTACGTGGCTACGTATCCGAGCACGAATCGCCTATTATGTCGGCTTGGCACAGCATCAGTCAAGCAACAACCAAATAATTCATCGACGTTACATTAAATAAATTACGATTTCGATGACGCACTCGTGTTATTATTGTCAGCAACCTGATAACTCGTTCATGTGATGCCATGGTCACGGCTAAACTCTGACTCATTAGCCGAATATATCGCAAACGAAAAACTTACAGGCAATTGAATATGCAGACTTGGCTATGGTAGTCTATTACTATCAGTGATGGGCACGAGACCAAAACCTCGAGACCGAGACCAAGACCGCTCGAGAGGACCAAGACCAAGACTGAGAGGACCAAGACCAAGACTGGGTGGTCCCAGACAAAGACCGAGACCAAGACCGATGCTCTTTTTTCATGAACAATTCAATTTATTAAGACGCTAAAACGGAATACCACGCTTAAAAATGAATTTTATTGCTGAAGAATACTAATCTTAATAATGGTCCAGAAGCGGTTTTACCGGCGAGTCTGAACTTTTGCGGGTTCAGCCCTTGGCTTCGGCCTGAGAATATCACGCTATAAATTACTTACAGTATACGATATAGGTAAATACTTTCAGACATCTGAACAAGTAGATCAACGTTCCGTTTGAATGATTAATTGTACTCGGAATTGTAAGTTAATACTACACGTGGCCGACAACATAATTATTAGATTGTTCCAAAACCTTGAAATTTGTGAATGCAAATTTTGAAATGGCTGGTTCCGTTGCAAATGCTTTTTTGCCCACAGTAATATGTATATATAGGTGATCAACATGTCATAAATCGATAACAATCGCGTAATGCCTAAACACCGATGTCTCTAATCGAAAATAACCGACAAATATCAAAGAAATTGCTCTGATACGGCAAATGACCAAGAACGCTAAATTAGCTAAGACGGATCGAGGCCAATCCCAAGACCGTTCCTCTAAGACCAAGACCGACGCATTCGAGACCAAGACCAAAACCGCAGTTTTCCGGTCTCGAGACCGTCTCGAGACCGTCTCGAGACCACATCCCTGATGATTATTAGTCTATAGTAGTGTAGCCTACTGTGGCGGTTTTTACTCTAGCTAGCACCTTCCTCTAGATGACGAGATTACCGCCGGTTCTTTCCTCAATCACCAAGCTCAGCAACACGACACACTGGATAGTGTTAATATGTATATTTAGTGACATATGTATACACACTACTCATCCTATCTACACGTACTAGAGTTATTAGTGTCCATTAGAAATGTTTATCTGGTTTACGTTGGAGACGGGGTTCCCCAACTACGTTGATTACCCTTATCGTCAGAACGATCTAACGTCTCCCCCAGTTCCGAAACGAGTCCTTCTTCCTTTCCTTGCTACACTATATGAACCCTTCTTGAGGCGATTTCCTTTGCCATCCCAAACGCAAAACTCGTATCTCTATTGGACGACAGATCACCTGCTGAAACTATTACTAAACTTGGTTGGTCAGATCTTGGCGTCCCTAGCGTAACGTCATATCCTTAGAGGCGTACAGTTAATGTTTGACTAGCGGCTGTTATGGCTGGGCCTTGTTAGTGTCATAGACGGGCAATAGGTTCCAGGGATCTAGTTACATCATTTTAGTTTATGCCACCTAATAGGTTGCGCCGTCGTATCTGAATTGTCCCTTATTCTTGATTAGTGTCAACAAGCCGGTCCAGACCAGATTTTTAGCTGGTTCATGAATTTCTTGTCCGTGCGTCGCAGAGATGAGAGGGGCAGGCGACTCTAACATCTGCCTCGAGGTGTCGGGTTTCGTTGCCTGACACTCCGTTGATCTTTGCATACTTCTCGCCGTCGGTATTGAGGCCGCCTGCCACCGGCGAAACCCATTGATGTCTCCTCTCTCAGGTTTCAGGTAGACAATTTCATTCGTAGTCCTCCCACGCCTCTGCTGTCGGTCGAAGACTTTTATATAGCGCCATCGTCCAGAGTTTCGCGTGTGACACCTACGTTTTAAGAATGAGGTCAAATTCGGCTTAGCATACATAGGCCATTGTGATTGTAATCTGACATTTATTTAACGCCACTTGTGAGACACTCAACGGGGCTCTTCATGTAGGCTCCTACCCTATATATAGACCCAGAGCCCTACATGTATATGGTATAATAATGCTGTCCTTTGTTCGCTTATGTAGCTGGTTACTATCTTCAATTTTAAATTAATAGAAACTAAAACGAATTGACTGACTGACGTAATAAAATATTTATGATCGATGCAAGATATTAACATTTGTGATCGATTCCTCAGACTGTTTATTGACACATAGGGCCTACTAATATCTCTAAGTTTTCCAGAATTTCATCACTAAAATCATCGCTATGTGTAGGCCTATAGGCCCTACATTCGAATAAAATGTTGCGCTTGGCTGTGAATACAAACAGTAGAATTTCAAGATGCGTAGCTTAGCGTGACAGCGTCTTAATGAGGCGCAGGCATATATATTTGTCATCCTTGCGTTCCCTCTAGACCTATAGTTGGAAGCAGCGTACGTAGGAGCCTATGTATAAATATGACTTCATTCCAAGACTGCGTGTCGCCAACAAATCGATTGGAATTCCGGCGACGGTTGGTGGATTCGTGAGATTCATTGTGCCTACATGAATAACAGTCGGTTCACGTTGGCATGGTACTATCGATCAGCATCAGTCGCATGCACATAGATGATCCCTATGATTCGTCAGGTATAGGCCTAGGCTTACTCTTGCTATACGGCTGTCGCCTGTGGAAATCTAAAACAAGCGCAGAAGATACGTGTCTCTTTCGATGACTATGCTATAAGAGCTGGGTACTGTACGTGCAAGTGGTTTATTAAAAGTCGAGTGACTTTTGTAGACATATATGTGCAGCATTAATCTTCACCCGTCTCATTACAGAAATTTGCCTAGGCCTATAAACAAACTTAGATGTGCTAACACGTTTGCATCGCTGGATGCAATATTCTGCAGACAATATCGATCAGCATCGAAGTTGCCTGGGAGTAGATCCACAGTTACAAACAATCGGAATTAGCAAATAACTGAAGATGAGGTTGAACACACTGTTTACTATCAAAGCAGTGTTCGATTTTAGACAGTTCATATTAAATGTCATCTTGTTGCTCATGGAGTTCCATTTATCAAAGGCACAGAATATAACCATTGACTTTCCTATGACCGATGCATACTATTCCAATGAACCGAATCTGACTTGTTCGGTAGTTCTTGCAAATAATCAGACTTTCCGCTCGTTGAGGCAGACTTTTCAGAGCTTTTCGCCGAATCTGAAAATGGTCGTCTACTTCAACATTAAGTCTCAGAATAGAACCGGAGGCATCAACCCCATATCGGCGTCCGGACCAGATTCCTTCTCTTCGGATGTCTGGGCGTGGGCCACTTCAAAAGGTAAGAACCTTCTTCGAATGCCACTCGATTACAGCATCATGTCGCTGGGCCTGCTCACCATAAACACCTATCAGATCGACGTCGTCTTGCATTCTTCGTCCGGAGAGTGTCTCTCCGCTGCGAATTACCACTACGCGTGGCATCTGTTGGCTCAGTTCATAGCTGAGAACATAACGCAGAACGGATCGTCAGTCGGGCTGGCACAGGATGGACCGGTCGTCTGTCGAAGAGCCTTCGCCTTCAGTCACGGCATCTACGGCGATAGAGGAATCGGCTTCAAGTGCTGCTCGAAGCGAGACGTGCCTGGAGATATTACGTACGAGTGTGAGACCCCTTACACAGTCAGCTGGGAGCTGGTCTGGTACGGACCAGTCGTCCTCATGTGTTGGATCTACGCCATCGCGTTCATCCACTTCTACCGCATCTATAGACACGCCTTCGTCAAGCGCCAGATCAGACAGCTGTCCGGTGTGGAACAGACGATACTCGAAATCAAGCAGGACATCGTGAACCGCATCGTACACATGTCCGATCTTCTTTCAAGCATCCGCGATCCAGACGAACTCATCTCCCTTCGTGAGCGAGTGGGGTTTCTGGACGCCTTCGGAATCAGTCGGTCCAGTCAGTACAGAGTGACATACGTTTCGAGAATCGTCTTCGTTACGCTGCTTCTAACGAGCTACTACGCCGTCATTGGACTAATGACAGATCAGTATCGCATTCGACTGAAGGACGTTCTCCTTCAACTGAACGACACATCGACCGCGTATCTGAACGTCGTCGGCCATTTTGGCTGGCTGTTCTGTCGAAAAGATCTGTCCATCTACTACATGGCAGTTTTCGAAACCATTTACACCGTCATTGTTCCGTTCATCGTCATCGTCGTCTACATCTTCATAGTCTACAAAGATGTCGCAAACAGTTTCTCCGTCGATCCGCAGAAAATGCCGGTGAACTCATGCAAGCGAGGTCTCCTTCTGTTCATCAGTTCAAAATGCGGAAGGGTCTTCCACATCGTCTGTCTATTTCTCTTCTTCATCTACGTCGTCCTCATAGCAGGTGTGTTCATCGCATACGTCGTCTATTTCTCGGCCTTGGGAGTCTTTGCCAACATCGAGATCGTGTCGCCCTGGATCGTTCCGATGATCATTTCCGTCAATTTCTTTGCCACAGCTTTCGATCCGGTCTATTACCAGTACAACTTCTACAAAGAAATGTTCTTCAGCATTTGTCTACAGACCTACAAACAGCTGACCATTCGCAGGCAGAAAGAAGTCTTTCTGTCCAGAGACCTGCTGGACACATTCTACATTCCAAAGTCACGAGCGACTGTTTACACTTGTGTCCTTCGAATTCTCTGGATTATAACATTCGTATTTCTTCTCCTCATGGTAATCCTTACCCTCCAGTATCCCTACTATCATCAGACTGATACCATCGTTTCATTTCTTGGTGTCCAGATTGTTTTTGTGCTGCCGCTTCTGGCACAATTTGTCTACAGCAACAGTCGATATTCTTCTCTTGAGGAAACGATCATACACCGAGATGTTGTTCTTTACATCAAGAATTACTTGAAGAAGCATCCAGTTCAGTCGAATTCTGCTCCAGATGGAAATGAAGACGAGGCAGCAGAGGGCGAAGAACAGGATGAAGAAATACCGGATGACGGTGAAGTGAACAAAGGATATCAAGGAGATAGAAGCGCAACTGGCGGACGGAGCACAGTTGATCCGATTACAATCGGAGGACAGAAAGTTCTTGAAATGAGCGGAATTCGAAATCCTCTCAAGTAGAAAGCTGCGCGAAATACTTAATCTTTACTTGATATAATGTTATACGTCGTTTACAATCCATTAACATTACAAAAACAAATAATTAAATCAATCTATAAAGATTTAAGAATAATAATTGGAATTTCTTGTTATCTCTTGCTCTTTTACTTTCAAACACACATACAAACATTGTATACATACACACATGCAGACACACAACACATTATGTTTTGTAGCGAAAGCGAGTTAGAAGACAAACCAAAGGTCACGCATGTTGAACGCCGACGAGTGATTTTATGAAGCTATACGATCCGCTCCAGATCCGATTCGCTTCAACTCTTCTATCTAAAATAAATTAAACGACCTGAAGGAGACTCTCTCACATTCACATGAGTCCCGTAGACTAAACGCTTAATGACAGCAGTTCGGTGAGGTAAGCCTAAGCCTATATAAACCCTGGAACCGAGAGCCAAAGAATTTCTATCTAAACTTAATCCAGAACAACAAAACTTCACGACCGAACAGTTGACTCTCGTCAATCAACAGACACTTGTGAACCGATGGTTTCCACAATGTTGTCTTAGATGATCACAGTAGGCCTATATTATATCTAATAATCAACTGTTCTAGACTACTTTCAACACAGCACCACGGTGTGGCGTCGTCCAGTGCTTCTGAGTAGGTTCTTGAAGGGGCGCTATAAAAATGCTCAGTATGATTGATTGAATGAATCAATAAACTGAATTATGCGTTTCTGTAGTTAATAATGTATGCATGATGTGCATTTATAGGCCCATATGTGTCTGTGTTAGCTTATGCGGATCGGAGTGCAGCCTATATAATATATGCGATAGTGGGCGAATTTTGCGATATGCCTTAACTCCATTGTCTCAGTCAAGATAATGTTACGCAACAACAGTCTAACAATCAAATGGGATTGCTCTGAGAGAGGTGCTATGCAAATGCATGTCGTTGCATTTTTGGCAATGCGACGCGTCGGTTTTTGCAATGTCGATCACTACCTAGAGAGTGTTAGCAAAACGGCACCATAAATTAATTGAGAGTGATTGCGCTTGCTCTTTTAAAAATTGTAGTTACCAATTCAAATAAAAAGCTTTTGTTAGCAGCTCACCCATATCGCAGTTAATAGCCTACCGTCGCTCTAGTTTCACAGAATTAGCTATATGGGCATTGAACTATAATTATAGGCCTACCATTACTAATTTTTTCCAGCCTTGATTTGGTCATAGGCTTAGCCTACATTGTTAGATTTTTTGCTTAGCCAACTTTTATCATGGCACTGAAAAATATGTTTAATTGCACTAATTTAGCACAGCAGCCATCTAGAACTAATCAGTGTGCTTTGATTGATTTATCATTAAGGTGGTTATGGTAATTTAGATTAGCTTGTGATAGATCGCATCCTGTGGTTCAACTCGGTCGATATTTTAGACCTACGTCTAAACGCCAAACTATGTTTAAACTTAGCTTAGACTTAGACTTAATTAGTAGGCCACCTCTTCGAAATTTCGTCTGCTTCAAACCCATACTACTGCAATCAATGTCAGCTCAACATATAATAGATTAATTCTTCATTAAATATTGTGCTCTTGTGGCGTGGCTAAGATAGCCATGTGTCTCTCTGTTAGGACTTGGCTACAGGCAGTTTTTGGTCGAAAGGTAGGCCTACTCGTTCGGACTAACGCGATATAATTATTTGCGTTTGTAAAGTTATTTTCAATTTTTCTCATCGTTTCCGAATATTTTTGACGGTGTTCGGACACTTGTTATCGAAGATCCTTGCGATGCAAATGAATTTTCGCAGCTCGGAGGGATTTTGGGTTTCAGAAGGAAAGAGAGTCACTGGATTGGAGCCGATCGTTAATAATTTGGTGACTCTCTAATCCCAAACTTTTCCGCGCCTCATACGTCTATTCTGATAATTATACTTGTCGTCGTTTTTCTTTTTAATTTATTAGTATTAGTGTCTGGTATGGTCTTCCGTCCTCCCTTCCCGAGTGATGGAGACAATGCAGTTAGGCAAACCCTCTGGTCACAAGTGTCAAGAAGACAAGATTTTCCCCTAAGACTAAAGAATATCCCCCCTACCTGAAATTGTAGGCATTTGCTTCCGGACCCCTACCCAATGCCCCCTTCAACAGTCGCGCAGCTCCAATGTTTTTGAAAAGCATTAAGCTAGAGGCCTACGTGCTCAAAAATCCGTAAAATTCTTTTTTTAGCCTAGGTTATTTTGATAAATGATGCTGAAAATTTAGAGAGGCCTATTAGCATATTGCTAAATTAGCCGGCCTTTATCTGTCTTTGTTTCTAGCACCTAACAACTGTTTTTTAACAACGGCCCAACTTCAATCATTCATAGGCTAATAATGAATTTATGGTACAACACATTCATAATGCAATTCATGCCGGTGTAGCGATTTCAGATTACCCCCCCCCCCAGTCACCTTACCCTCGGTAACTTGAAATCGATTTCAAGTTACCCCTCGGTAACTTGAAATCGATTTCAAGTTACCCCTCGGTAACTTGAAATCGTCAAGTATTGATGCAAGTGAAGTTTTATGAAACAGAAATTTGAGTAATGAAAGTTGGATTTTGCCTACTTTGAGTGATGAAAAAATTAATGCAAAGTTGGATTCACAATCGAAATCTAACTTACATAGAAGTGGGATTTATCAAAAAATCTTTCTTAATTAGAATCTGGATTGGTGAAAGAGTTATTGCCTAAACAGAATTTGGATTTTCAAAGCTAAGACTAATTATAATAAACTAATTAAAACCTGTTTAAGATCCACAATTAGAGAATCACTACATTCCAATTCAGCAATATTTTCAGTTGAACGCTCTTTGACAAGCACAAATAACTTTGACAAGGTTATTAGTAATTTTGCTGCAGGGAAAGCAAGAAAAGTAAAATTTTAAATTGTAACAGTTGACAGGTATAATGATAGCATGAGACCGTATCCGTAATCCGTATGATAAGTTCATTCATTCATTACGAAAATTTATATAGCGCCCCTTCATGAGAGCTCAAATAAGTCAAAGTTATCAGTTACAAGTCTATTCTAAGTACCATACTTACTATGGTCTCACTATGATTAAATTATTGTTTAGGCCTAGGACTTTCTTTTCAATGCGTATAGAGAAAGAATAGGCCCTATGATTTTTGTATTGTTTTATTTTAATTCTATGGAGTCTTTGTATAATTTTCGATCTAGCCTGCTAGACGTTTATAGTAACTTTATTGTGAGGCTTGCTTCATTTGTTTGTTTTATAACTGGTTAATTTCTTAATTAGTACAATATTATTCTATTTTCATATCTTTATATCTAATGATAATGCATTGTAATTAGTCAAAGGACATACAGCTTTAATATAGATAGTGCATGCTGATGCTGTTACTAGCTGTAGGCCCTACAATTATTTGAATACTGAATAAAATAATCATAATGTATAGAAGAGCTTAATGAAAGCACTCAAAACAGACGCCTGTGCCTATCTCCTTGTGCATATCTCGGGCTAGGCCCAAAAATACAAGAACGAAATTATGGAAAAATAGGCAGGGGCGGCATTTTGTACCGTCGCCCCAGGCGGCGCTTTGCCTCGCTACGCCACTGCCCTGGCGTACTCTGGAGACAATTAAAAACCATTCTCCGATTTCTTCATCAATTGTTTGGGGATCCATGTCTAAACTGAATTTGTTTTTTATATTATTGGTACTGAGCAGTTAAGGGCACTATTATAATGTTCCCTGCATCTCATTTCTTGTTCTTCGTGTGTTCGAAATGTGTTTCCGCTCTTATCTCTAACAGACATATTCTGCGCCCCTTCACAGACAGCTTCTTTGCTATTTTATATAACGTTTTGGAGTCACCTTTCTTTGCTGCCACTTCTGGTTCACTTAGCCTTGTTTCTGTCTTTGTCTTTTTGTCCGCCCTACATCGTTTCTTGACCTCTTTATCCTTCATTTTGTGTTCTGTTGTAACTAACATCCTCTATGCCCGTGTTCGTACTCAAGCCCTGCTCTTTCCTTCCTTTCAGCTTTTTACGTTCATCGATTGCTTTCCATGTGTTGTCACTAATTCATCTCTCCTTCCTCGTGTTCCCGCCTGGGTCCGATGACATCTTGCGCCACGCCCATAACTGCATCTATAATTTTCATTCAGTTCTCCTCTGCTGTCTCGCATTCCTATTCTTCCAGCATACTGAATCGGTTTTTAGCTGTAGTTGGAGCTTCTGCTTGGTATCTTTTTTATTCAGCTTTGCAATATCTATCGTCTTGCATTCAGTTCTATTTACCAGATTTTTCAATTTAAGTCTTATTGTTGCGATAGCCAGGTAGTGATCCGAAGCGACGCCATCTCCTCCGTATGCGCCTACATCTTGTAGTGGTGATGCCCATCTTCTGAAGAGACATATATAATCGATTTTGTGTGTGGTTCCACCATCTGGAGGTCTCCAGGTATCCATGTGTATGTTTTTGTATTTGAACATGCTGCCACCAACAGTACTTTCAGTTTGTTGTTGCTGCAGTAGCTAAGCATTCTTTCTCCAATGTCATCTCTCTTTTTAGCGGCCTCTGTTCCCATGACATCCAGCCAACCTGTCCTGGCCTTGCCTATTTATGCGTTGAAGTCGCCTATGATCATATTCTGGTATCGCCTCCATGACATCCTGCAGTTGTTCAGAGAAGTCATCTTTTCTTCGTTCGTGGCTGTACTTGTTGGTGCATACACTTGTATCAGGGTCATCTTGGTATGCCCTGTTTGTGGTCTGATGGTAATTATTCTTTCACTTACTAGTTCCCATCCAATTAGCTTATATCGTTTTTGGCCGACCATTATGCCCACTTCTTTTTCAGGCCTGGCTCCATCTGAGTAGCAGATGCTTATTCTGTGTCAAAAACATTCACGCTTATGAAGTTCTTAGGAATAGCAATCTGTCGCATCACCCTTAATTTGATAAATATTTTTTTTACTTTTAACGAGATAAGTAGAGGATTGTGTTATCAAGTCAGAAGTTCTGTGTCCCTACTTGTTGTAATTATTGTTGTAATTGCACTAATTTCTTCACTAGTTTGACTGAATCTTTATTATATCCTTTGTGTGTATGTAATATGTGATGCACATTGATCTAGTGTATTACTGGTTTCATACAATTTGACTTTTATATATTTTTCACGTAATAAAAGAGCTCTCCGTTTTATATGTGTCACGTGTTTTATTCAATATAAGGTCTATATATTATCATTAATTGTAACTCACTTGTAAGCAGAGCAATTTAACATTTTGTCTCTTTCACGGAGGGAATAATGTGAACACGGGGTAGGTAGTATGAAATCGATTTCATATTACCTCTGGGGTAATCTTAAATCGATTTCAGATTAACCGAGGGTGGGTAACTTGAAATGGGGTAACCTGAAATCTTTACATGAGCGATTTCAGATTACCCTCATTCATCTTACCCCCGGTAACTTGAAAACGATTTCAAGTTACCCCCTTCGATTTCAGAATAGGTCAACTCCAGGGGTAATATGATATCAGCTGCAAGCTACCCTAGACGGTGGTTGCTTGAAGGCCATTCGTCCCGCCTCAAATTACCACTGAAAACAGTTAGGCTATTTGCTTTTGCTTATTTAGATGCATATGATTGATTATTTAGCGAAATAATGCATTTGTCATTAGTGATTATATTCGTATTAATTAACAACCTAAAATTGGGCAGCTGTTCTGGTACTGTTAAATATATAAACGTATGTAATATGGCCCACCTTGGAATCTGGGGCAATGAGGTTGAGATTTTTGCTATACAACAATACTTAACAATCAGGTCTACGTATACAGCAAGTGATAATATAATGTCTGAAACTGTCAAAACACTTGGGGTTACGCTCGACAGCAAGCTCACATTTCGACTTCACATAACAAGCCTTTGTAAATCGTGTTTCAATTACATCAGGGCAATTTGTGACATTAGGTCGGCTGTAACTAAAGATATGTTGGAAACCATAGCCTGCTCACTTGTCTCATCTCGCCCTTGTTTTGCTAATTCACTTTTTTCTGTCTGTCAGACCTGGAACTCAAAAGGCTACAACGTATCCAAAACACCTTAGCTCGAGTAGTGCTGAGTGTCCCACTACTTATACATGTCCTACTCCATCAGCTACATTTTCTTCCTGTTGAATTCAGAATATCATTTAAGTTTGGCTCTTTTGACCTACACAGCCCTCATCATCAGTAAGCCTACACCTACCTATGTTCAATCAATCGATCAATCAATTCAGAATAACATATAAGTTGGCTCTTGTGACCTTCACAGCCCTCGTCACCAGTAATTTATTTGCTTATTTGTAGCCACAACAGGCAGCAAAAATAAAGAACACCAATCATAAAACTAAAGGCCATAGAGGGAGCCCCGAATGGGATTGAAATCCTGCTAGAAGGGACATCGAAGTAGCAGAATTGCCAACAGAAATTAAATCCGCCGTATTAGCAATTTCACATTGTTTTTATTCTAGGCGCACTGGGAGAAATCAATCAGTTCTCAGAAACAAAGAGAATTCTTAAATTGACTAGTTAACTAATTGAACTATTTGGGAGGTGTGCATGGGCGACCCGTGTGGGATCAAAAGCCAGAGTGATAAAATCTGATATGTCATAGACCAATCCCTGTGGGAATCTGACATGGTCATTAAAAAGTATGCAACTTGTTTCTAAGTGACTGAGGGGTAATAGAAGAACCAGCCGAAGAGCGTTCTGGATCAACGGGCCCGAAGATTTAAGACAAAATTTTATCCTCGAACTAGAACAACAATGGCTCAGTCTCCATCTTTTGCTTCAACTGGTCCCTCTCTGTTGAATGGCTTTCTCCATCTTTTCGCTCCAAAATTCTATCTGATAGTCTCTCATTCTCTTTTGCTTTTCTCAAAACCTACTTCTCGCTGGCATACTTGCGCACTGGCAGCGCTTCTGAACGGTTCACCTTACTAGAAGCGCTCTAGAAATGTGCAAATACAATACCTGCAATAAATTTTACGTGGTTTGTCCGGGTTCTAACAGGGCGGCATGCGTGAAAATTTCTGATGCAATAGGTTTGGATGTCTGAACCTGTGGATAAATAGTAGGAGACAGTGCTCATAACGGTTAAAAATATACCGATTTTAAGTATTTTTAGTCAATCTAATTTTATTAATTGAAGATTTTTAAATACTGGGCCAGTGTGTTCACTTCCATAGACACCTGTCATATAAGACCTATGTATGCTCCTAGGCTATGATGATTTCTATCGCCTTTTTATAGAACTAGAAGTTTTTTAAGCATTGATGTGTAATTAGAAGACCAAATACTGGTAAATCATTAAATCAAAAAGTAGTAAATATAGTTGAAGTCTGATAGATATATGGGTTAATGTGAAAAACTATGGATACTAACCCGATGCTTTTGGCCATTTTGTTGGCAATGAGATCAATATTTTTTTTAATTCTTAAATTTGATATCGGCCTTCTTCCAACATGTTTTGGTCAGAAGTGCACACGCCTAGACGACGCAACTGCAATTGTACTGCAGAGCAATTGTGTGCGAAGGACTTGCTCAAGTCCCTGCACAGTGACTTTTCGGACGTGGATCGAACCCGCTCACTCAGCGCACACTGAGCGTTATGGGTCGACCGCTCTAACCAATCGGCCACCGTGCCACACGTACATATTTGTACGACCCAGGATAGATAGTGGTCAACATACACCCCAAGGAACTTGACGGACTTTGCCTGGCTGATGGGGTTGCGACTTTTAAGTGGACACTTATATCCTTTGATACAATTTTCCTATGGAACTGAATATAATAAAATTGGTCTTATCCAGGTCGATCGTGAGTTTATTTGCACAAAATCGATCTGCTACTTTTGATAGCTTCAAGTTAATAGTGGCAAGCAGCTTTGTCCATGGTTTTTTGTGATAGAAACATTTTAGTGTCGTCAGCGAACGTTATAGGGCATAATATGCTCATGTGTCCTCCACTATATTATAGTAGAGAACACATGAGCTAGGTCATCTATATAAAAAAGTAATAGGAGTGGCACACGATAATAACCTTGTGGAATTCCATAGGCAATAATAGCCCTATCAGGTATAGTGCCATTTCAGCGAACTCATTGGGAGCGATTATCAAAATGACTAACAAACCAATTTAATTGGACACCTCTCACTTCTTAGTTCTCTATGTTTTAATGAGGACATTGTGATTCACAGTATCGAATGCTTTCGTAAGGTCTAGAAATATACCTACAGAGAGTTCGTTATTATCGATGACTTTTGAGATCAAATCATCCTATATCATATGCTCTTTCATCACGTGTATAACTGGTTTCATACAATTTACATTTCTCTGACTTTTATTTATTTTTCACACGTTAAAACTAGCCTTCTATCTTATATGCGTCAAGTGTTTTATTCAGCAGACTGATTATCATTAGTTCAAATCATAAAAATGTTACATTTAGACTCATTCAGAGAGGGGTAATGTGAGCTCGAAGGGGGTAATCTGAAATCGATTTCAGATTACTCCCGGGGTAACCTGAAATGGGGGTAACTTGAAGTCTTTACACCAGCACCATGTGAAATTATTGTCCAGAAAGTGGGTGTTTAGTTAGCGGGAATTTTAACCCTTGTAGACTTCTCTGGTTACCAGCTCACTTATGGCAAACATATCACTGTTTCTGTACCTTGTTATGGTGTATGGCTGTAATAAAAGGGATTTATTGATTGATACTTGTTATTTTCTCTTTGTTTACACGTTCAATAGCCACTTTTGTTAGGAAGGCTTAATATTCGCAGAGAATAATTAGTGTGGACGTCTTTTGTGGAGTCGACGTCACATGGAAGTCCGGAAAGAGCAAATACGACTTTCTCCCAAGCGCCGACTGAAGCACCTTCAACCGATGATAATTGGAAAGTCCAATGTGCGCGCTTTGATGTTGGGAGTGCGCATGTCAAGCCGCGGCAATGAGTTGCACACTCATGCGAGACGGCGTCAGTTTGTGTATAAGGACCAAATACTACTGCAACTTATTCAAGACAATGACGGTCTGTGAATGATATTTGACGTCTGGCACGTTAATATATTCTTATTATCTTTTTCCGACTCTATAGGGAAATTTGTTCTGAGAATGGAAAATCCAGAACAGAGTTCACAAACTTGCGGCTTTGCTAACGTGCGGTATCCACCAGATTAAGATGCGTGACCTTCTTTTGTTCTCAATGTACACAAACCACCTATAGTACGCAGTGTTAGGTCATTTCTATACGTAGGTCTAGACTTATGATTTTTTGGGACAACTTGTGAATTCCTTTGACAGATTCAGAAGATATAGGCTAGCTCGTACTAGTGACGCGTATTTCTCATTCTCTTCTCTGCGGTTTTCGGGTCGCATCTTAAGCTTCCTGTAATGAATCACACCCTCGTTATTTAAATTGATTTGGTATTATTTGCGGATTATGGTTCACTATAGTATAGAGTTGGCGAGAAGTGCGGGGTCCAAATATACCAGGGACAGAATTTGTTTTACAAAATCTGTTCTGTCAGTCTATGTTTGTTTAATATCGTTTAATATTGTTTATTTAAACACTTAAGGCACAAGCAAGTAATGTGACTGTTTGGAAGGGCGGTTAGGGGCGAATGAGATGGCTGACATAATGTATTGATTAGGGGCGAATGAGGTGGCTGACATAATGTATTGATTAGACGGTTGATTGCTTGTAATCGAACAGTTGCTGCTCTGACTTCCGAAGGACACAGACGGTCGTTTTATTTTTAATTTTTACACTAGTTAAGCACTGTATATTATGTTGTGAATAAAGAAAATTCAGAAAAGAAAGAGGACGTGTCACGATCCTTGGAGTTCGGGAATTAACTGAAGGTAAAGAAAGTTGAAGATTACATTTTGGTGGCAGCGGCGGGATACGAAAAGAAAGCATCAAGGATAAAAAGGATTAAAGGATCACTAATCAAAAGGATTAAAGTATCAAGAATCAAAAGGGTTAAAAGAATTCAGGATCAAGAAACGCATAGGCTTAAAGAAGCGTTTGGATGTGAAATAGATTAAAGAATCGTTTAGGATTACTGATAAGTGGATTATACGGATTATACGAATCAATTGGAATAATTAAGTTTCTATGTACTGAAAGGCAGGAAAGAAAGATTTTTTTCTGGGAGATTACTCACAAGGTATATTTTGTTTATTTTGGCACGAAACAAAACCACGTCCAATTGGATAATTGTAAATTTATTAATATTAGGCAAACAACACCATGTGCAGTTTTAAAAAAAGCGAGAGCTCGTTAATATTGGTCCAAACAAACAAAATCGCGTTCAATTGATTTAATGAAAACTCGGTAATATCAAACAAACAAAAGCACGTATAATTGGTAATTTGCGAAGTCATTGATAGTAAATATACTAAATGGAGAAATTAAATAGTGAAAGACGGGAAGAGATTAAGAAAATGTCGTCGGAAAGAATACAAAAGCAGTTAATAAAGGAAGGTTTAATGGAAAGTACGGTTAAAGCTATGTCTCGTACTGAGTTAATGCAAACTTTAGCAAAGATGGAAATAGAAAAAGAAGGATTGACAGCTGAAATAGAAGGAGCTGTAGGAAGTGTACAGGGACAGGTTTTAGAAAAAGGTTCTGATAAACCAATAGAAAAATCGACTATGGAAATGATGATGCAAATGGCAATGATGATGAATCAACAAGCAGAACAAATTAGGAAGAAAGAAAGAAAAAGTCAGTCAGAAAAAGAGGAAAGAGCAGAACAGGTAAGAAGAGAAGTGTTAGAAATAAAACGAAAACAAGAGGAAGAAAGTAACAGAATTAAGAAAGAAGAATTAGAATTACAAAGAAAACAATTTGAATTACAAATAGAATTACTGAAGCGAGATCGAGACGAAGCGGAGTAAAGAAGGTTAGAACATGCGATAGCATTAGAGAAAGCTCTCGACGCATCAGTTCCTCACTCTTCCTAGCTTTCTCTATTTTCTCTGATGACAAGATCCCAGTATTTGAGTAATGAAGGTAGAAGTGAAGAAGAAGAGCAAGAACACCAGATAAGGGATGAAAGGAGTAACAAAATTGAAGACACAGACATTGAAGAATTTGATCATGAAGCAATGGAATTGTGAGAAGGAATATTAAGTAATTTATTTCCAGAGCAAGAAGATGAACATGTAAGACAAAACCGAAATGCTGATGTCGAATTGTTTGAAAAGCAACAGAAAGAGGACGAATCTTTAGGAAGATGGTGGAAATTAGCTGAAGAAAACGAAAAGAATTTATATGTACTCAATGGATTGTTACATCGAAAAGAGAAAATCTTAGGTCATGAAATCGAACAACTTGTATTACCTAAGAGTCGAAGATTACAGATTATGAAATTGGCTCACGAATCTGTAATGGGTGGTCATTTAGGAAAGGAAAAAACAAGAGAAAGGATCAGGTTATCCTTTATATGGCCAAAGATTCGCAGAGAAATAAAAGTGTTTTGCAAATCTTGTGTAAATTGTCAAATGAAAGCAAGGAGTGTGATTATGGATAGAGTTCCAATTAAAGCTATTGTTAAAGAAGAGGTGGCATTCCAAAGAATAACAATGTATGTTGTGGGACCAATTGAACCTATGTCAGCTGCAGGACATAAATATTGCTTGTGCGTAGTGAATTTATGTACAAGATGGCCAACGGTGTTCCTATTAAAGTCGTTAACAGCAAAAGCAGTTTGTGATGCATTGAAGGACGTGTTTACGAATGTGGGAGTTCCTGCAGTGATGACGAGTGATCAGGGAACTAATTTCACAGCCGAATTGACTAGAGAATTTATGAGAGCAATGGGGTGTACTCCAAGATTTGATACACCAGGACATCCAGAAGCAGCAGGACTAGTAGAAAGATGGAACCAAGCTTTTAAAAAGATGATTCATCATGTTATTCTGGAAAATCCAAAGCAATGGCATAAAATCGTTCCATTTACGGTGTGGGCATTACGAGAGATGCCTAATGCAACCACCGGGGTATCTCCTTATATGCTCGTATATGGAAAAGTTTCGAGAGGACCACTGACGATTTTAAAAGAAGTTTGGACAAAAGAAATTGAGTCACCGCCAAATTTGAAAGTGAAAACAGAAAGATATTTGCAGGAGTTAAAAGAAAATCTCAAAATTGCAATGACATATGCAGAAGAACATACTCGTGAAAAACAATTACAATATACTAATCATTACAATAAGAGGGCAAAAGATAAGAAATTTTCAGTAGGAAATAAAGTATTTGTGCTTTATCCCACATCTGCCAATAAGTTGTTATCAAGATGGCATGGTCCTTGTTCGATAGTACGAAAGAGATCAAAGTATTCTTATTTGGTTGATATGGGAGATGGAAATCGAAAAATAATACATGCAAATAAGCCACGAAAGTTTATTGCTAGATCACTGAGTTGCGGATTAATTGTGGACGAGGATCAGGAATTTGGAAATATTGTGGAGTTATCAACAACTATGGAAAGACAGAGGATGCTGGAGTTATTCATTTGAAACAGGATCAAATATCTCATTTAGATTATGTGCAGAAGACGGAATTACTCGAAGTGTTAAACCGATTTGCAGATCGATTTTCCGAGCAACCAGGATTTTGTACGTTGGTAGAACACGAAATTAATTTGAAACCAGAATTTCGTGTAAAGGAATTTAAGGCGTATCGGATACCTTTTATTTATCGAGAGGAAGTGGATCGACAGATACAACAGATGTTAAAACATGGAATCATCAGACATTCGTCTAGTCCCATGGCCAGACCCTTGGTTGTGGTTAAAAAGAAAGACGGTTCTTTACGATTAGCATGTGATTACCGTTATTTGAATGCATGTACTGTTGAATGTAAATATCCAATGCCAAATGTAAAAGATGTACTGAATAGAGTTGGTAAGGCTAAGGTCATTTCAGTATTAGATTGTCGGAGGGCACACTGGACCTGTCCGGTCAAAACCGAAGATCAGTGGAAGACAGCATTTGTAACTCATAGTGGTTTGCATGAATTCACGAGAGTCCTATTTGGTTTGATTAACTCGGGAAGAACTTTTGTCAAGGCTATAAATTTAGTTTTAAAACCGGTTACTGAATTTACAGAACCATATGTGGATGATATTGCGGTATTGTCAAACGAATGGAAGCATCATTTAAAACATTTAGCGTTAGTGTTGATGGAATTACGTAAACAAAATGTGACATTGAATTTAAACAAATGTTTATTTGGCAAGCATGAAGTACAATTCATAGGTCATACTGTTGGATCTAGTCATATACGCATGAATCCACAAATAATGGAAAGTTTGATTAATATCCCAATAACAAAATCTAGAAAACAGGTTAAACAAGTGTTAGGTTTTTTTAATTTCTACCGTGGATTTATAAAAGACTTTGCTAATATTGCTCAACCGCTGACGGATTTGACTAACCAACGAACAAAAGATCCGATTTCTTGGAACAAAACATTACAGCAGGCATTAGATACGTTGAAGAAGGCAGTAAGAAATGATGTTATGCTATATGTGTTTCAAGTGGGAAGACCATTTTTCTTGTATTGTGACAGTGACGACTATGCTGTAGGGGCTGTATTAAGTCAGAAGGATGATCAAGAAATAGAGAGACATTTGTCATCTTGTCATTTATTAGCAAAAAATTGACGGATACGCAGACCAGATGGGCTATAATAGAAAAAGAGGCGTATGCAATAATTTGATCTTTGGATAAATTTAAAGAAATTGTAATTGGGTCAAAAATTATTATTTTTACGAATCATAATCCATTGACATATATTACAGAGACTATGGCAAAGTCAGCTAACTTAGTTCGATGGTCTTTAGCACTTCAAATGTTTGACACTGAAATTAAGTACAAAAAAGGGAGTTTGAATATAGTAGCAGATTATATGTCAAGAATGTAAATAAGTATGATTTTGTCAAATTTCGCTTATGCCAAAATCCAGAAGAAGGGAACGATAAATGTCAGTCTATGTTTGTTTAATATCGTTTAATATTGTTTATTTAAACACTTAAGGCACAAGCAAGTAATGTGACTGTTTGGAAGGGCGGTTAGGGGCGAATGAGATGGCTGACATAATGTATTGATTAGGGGCGAATGAGGTGGCTGACATAATGTATTGATTAGACGGTTGATTGCTTGTAATCGAACAGTTGCTGCTCTGACTTCCGAAGGACACAGACGGTCGTTTTATTTTTAATTTTTACACTAGTTAAGCACTGTATATTATGTTGTGAATAAAGAAAATTCAGAAAAGAAAGAGGACGTGTCACGATCCTTGGAGTTCGGGAATTAACTGAAGGTATAGACAGTTGAAGATTACATTTTGGTGGCAGCGGCGGGATACGAAAAGAAAGCATCAAGGATAAAAAGGATTAAAGGATCACTAATCAAAAGGATTAAAGTATCAAGAATCAAAAGGGTTAAAAGAATTCAGGATCAAGAAACGCATAGGCTTAAAGAAGCGTTTGGATGTGAAATAGATTAAAGAATCGTTTAGGATTACTGATAAGTGGATTATACGGATTATACGAATCAATTGGAATAATTAAGTTTCTATGTACTTATGAATTTTAACTGAAGGAAAAGAAAGTTGAAGATTACATGTTCCATCTGGGCCCGCTCTAGGTTATACGAGTACACAGTCAGTAGGACGATTCTAACATCTGTCTTCATCAGCTGATTTATGAAGATGGAAGTCACTAACCCTGCCTCTCAGGTCAGCTTAAGAGGACTGCGCTTCGCTGTGTGTGGCTGTGTCGATACAAGCACGTGACCGTCACAGAGTGTTTACTAGATGCATGCTTTCGGTCGCTAAGCAACAGCATCATGCATCGTGGAAGTGAGTGCAGTTGGTATAAAGACGATGTCATCTCATCTCAGTTCGGTCGGTCAGCCGCGCGTCTGAGTGGGATGTAATAATTCGTCATGCGACATAATTACTCAGAGGCAACATTCGGTGGTGTATGCATTCAAGTCAAAGGCCATCGGTGTATTTGAGAAACGCAGGAACGGCAAAGAAGAACGTATGCTACGTACGGTTTCCTCAAATTGCATTGCTTCAAGAATCATTAATATTAGTAAGATTCCCAGTTTTTATACTAAATTTTCGTTTTGATGCGTTGCTTTCTTAGTGAAGTAGGCGCATTCTTTGCTTAGCTATATTTTTCTATTTTAAATATCTCTTTAAAATAAAACAAACTTAGGCGTCCCAGATCGATAAACAGTGACTGTAGACTCTGTTTGGTTATTAAAAACCCATAGCATTATAACACGTTGTATTCTTGTCTTAATCTGCTTACAATTCGCCCGTTTCGTCATATTGTTAGTTTATTTTGTCTAGATGACGAAGCTGCTCAACAGTTTCTAAAGCATCGAAGTAAATTATTGCAGAGCTGATTGAAATTATTCTTCGAGTCTGCTGCGTTTATGTATGTTTCGACGGTTTTTCTTTGCATAATAAATTTTACCATCTTGCGCTAAGCGACTACAGAAGGATGGATGAGTTTCTTGATGTGCAGTCGAGTCTGAACTCTACGTACCCACATGTATACACCGTCTGCAGTTTCGTAAGTTTCGGAAAAGGAGGAGTGACCTCAGCTGTACGTACCTGGTGGTGCTTCGATCTAACGATCGACAGGCGCCTAGTACTTGTCTTGCGTGCACCCGGCAGATCTAGGAGTAGGCCTACATAGCTAAATGCACGCCATCTGCCGCCACTGAGGAGCACTGAAGTCAATTATAACGTGTTTCGCAGACGCTGCTGTATGCCGTCGCTTTCTCATTATAATTATGCTATGTCCAGTTTATATATCTGAACATAATTATGTCATCTGCCGAATTTGGATGAGAATTAATCAGTTGGTTGAGATATACATGTTGTGCATAATCTCGCTGGTGACTCACCGCGACTGATAATTATAACATGATTTTTCCGTATTGCTGTTGCTTACTGGTGAAATGTCGATTCGTACCGATATTCATCATCATTTTGGCTAGCGTAGAGAGAGCCGCTCTTTCGTCTTATTGTTTACCTTAGGCTAATTAATTACATTTTTCACATCACAATCATCAAAACCATCGGACAAGCATATCCTATATTTTTCAATATAGCTTAATTAGGCCTCTAAGTTTTTTCGGTTTCTTAAGTAATGTATTCCTACGATCCGAGGTTGCCTTGTTTGGTATTAATTCTGAGAACCTCTGCCACTTTGGGTTTTGAATTCCTTGCCTGTGGTAATCTTACACGCTTCGATTTGGACTCCTCTGGTTCTGTCCAATGTTATTACGGCAAAGACACTGAAACTATAGGCCTACACATCACGGGCTGCATGCAACTGTTGCTTCTGTATTCAAAATTTAATATATAGACCTAGATTTTAGAAAGTCAAACGTATTCATTTAGACCTTCAGTGGTAAGACGTTTCATTTTCATCAATAAGCGTTATGGTTATGGTTATGGTTACTATATATAATTTAGGTTACAACTAGACAATTATGATCTACTGTTTCTTTCTTTTCGTCTGTTGACTCTAAACGCTGGGTTTGTTCAAATATAGCCTGTTTCAACTCGCTTCATCGTTACTTTCAACGTTGCTTTCCAAATCCAGAAGTAGTTTAAAGTCGCTCAATGAAACGCGCAGCCCTCAATGTTCTTGCCTTCGTCATTGCCATCGATACTTTCGTCATTTCCTCTATATCGAAACCCGGTGACAATCTCCCTCTGCATTCGTCTCATCCGATTGTTATTTCAACCACATTTTGTATTGAAAGAGCAAAACCCTACACCAGTCAATCGAATAATTGCCGATTTTTCGATAACCAGACGTACATGTAGTCGTTAATCGCCGACTGTTCAACGTCAGTATTATTTTGTCTGGCAACACCTTCGCTCGAATCTTGTTCTCAGACATAATAGGCAACGATTCGGTTGACTGGTTGTTTCTCTCTGCAACCGTGTAGACTAGTCTATCTACTCCATGTCGTCTTTATAATATTATATAGTCTTATAGACTTATAGGGGTCGACAGGTACGATTAATTGATGACTGGAGTCACTCTTGCTTCAGCAGTCGATCGAACTGCGTTTTAACTCAAGCGTGGTGATGCGCAGAGTCAATATTAGAGCAAAGACCGCAACGATCTGGCAAAAGAAGAGTCCATCTCTGTTTTGCTTCTTCGATTCTTCGATTGTCATTATTTGCGCACATCATCCGAAACATCCGCTGAAGCTCATGTTGACTAAATCAAAATTGCCTGGGATGACGTCCGCGCTGTTCAAAATCGCAGTACGGTCGTTTGCGACTATAAACACGATCTCGTGCTTAGTACTTAAAATAATATCAAGGCATGACTGATAGATCTGTACAATTCAGTTGGATTTATTTATGCAGCGTTGACAGAGGCTGAAAATTGTTAAAACATCCCAGTTCCTCTAGTTCCCTCAACCTTGACTCTGCATCCACCCACACAGTCACTACAAATTCCCTTGTTTTATTGAATTGGGCTTATACTGGCCGTAAATGGGACTCCAACAGTGACATTGCTCACAGACTAGGCCTACTTCACAAAACCTGACGTCGCCTGTATAGACATCAAATTTACATCACCAGACGAAATGGCATCGATGACCAAATGGCTCCGTGCAACGCAGAGTGAGAGGACTTGGGCAAAAATTAGCTAAGCATTCAATAAGAAGTAATCTGCGGCAATAATATAATAAATTATTATGAATAATCCCGGAATACCTAAAAACTTCAAAAGTTATTCCTACAGTATAATTAAAAACGGGCTACAAGCAGCAAATTAGTAACCACAGACTATGTCGGTCTCACATTACTTCTCCAAATTCTTCGAAAAGGTCATGCCGTCAAGTCGTGGGTGTGCACTTCTGAGCAAAAAATGTTGGAAGAAAGGCTGTATCAAATGTCGGTAATAAATAAATAAAATAAATAAATAAAGTCTGTCATTAGTGCGAAGAATAATCTGTCTGTGAAAGCCGTGTTCTGCAACATTATCTCATTCCTTGCGCTCTGTTGATCGTCTTGATCTTATTATTCCAATTATTTGCTGTTGTGGGTCCATCAACCTGGAATCACCCTCCGTCACTAAGGGCTACGCTAATGACCAGATTCGCTCCATCGGCATTTAGCGCTCTAAGGGAATTTCTTTCCCCCGGGGTTTTCGCGCTGAATAGTTATTCTGCGATAGGCAATATATAAAACTAAGGATGCGATAAGGGTCAGGTCGTTGTTCGTAAAGACCTTTCTACTCACATGATTTGTGTATTTAGTTCCTAAAGAAGATCTGCGACGCTTCGATAGATGTCGTCTCTGTTGAACGTTGAGTTCGATGTCAGTCGATCTCTTAGATCATCGTCTGTTACGGATCTCGGATCGAATGAAGTTCTTGGAAAGACAATGTCAACATCTCCTCCATCGTCTCCACCTCTCTCACACCGCCATAGCAAGCTCACTTTCCGACGGCTGACGCACAGAACATCGAATACAGAATGCCTGCCACGGATTCCACATTCAGGACATAAAGCATCGATGTCAATCCAGCGTCAATCACTCTATTTCCAGGATCCAATAAATACAAATGCAGCAATTCAGACGAACAAATGGAAAATGCTGGCGCCGAGAAGATCGAAGGATTCTCTGCTGCAGATAGGCCTAGTCAACAGAAACAATCCATTATTAGGTCTGATTGATTCTAAAGCAAACACAAGTGAAAGGAAGCAATTAGATTTGGAGGTCCATCAGAATAGAGGTTTAACAAAACGTTCAAAACTTGAGACTGATTTTGGACAGAGAGCCTCTAGGTCAATGCTGGACACGGAAGGTTTCAGGCGGATGGTGTCAGCTAGGAAAAAGCTATCCGCAGTAACCTTTCTTCTGTCGGATTCCAGTCCTGTTCATGGTTCCGTAATATCCGAGAGTTTTAAGAAAGACGATCAATATATCGCCCCCTCCGTAAAAGAGATCAACAAGTCGGAGAAGGACTGCGCTATCTCCCTGAATCCGGTGAACCTTAAAGGTAAAACGAAGCTGAAGAAGAAGAGCCCATTGTTGGAAGCTGGAGAAAAGTCATCGTCAAAAAGTAATGCTAGACATGGAACCAGAACACCAGTTGAGAGCCAACTACCTTTTCCTCCAAATATCATTGTAATCAAAGCGAGCGAACAATCGGAGCCATACAAAACAGCAGCAACTGATACTAGGTTACTAAAAGCAAATACTGTAGCAAATGAATTAGTCGTGTCAGAAGAGATGACTAAAATAGGACTTCGAAGAATTAACGAAAAGATTCCAGAAGTTGGAGCGATAGGATCCAATGGAGACAGTTTCCCGAATCCATCTTTAAAACGGGTGGGATGGCGTGAAACGAGGCGTGAGACAACGAAAATAAAACGAACACGTTCAAAGCCAATCAGATCCGCTGAGCTGCCTCAAAATAACGAAACAAGTGCAGAAGTAAACATCACTCCGTTTGCCTCACTCGCGTTTCCTCAAGAACAATCCAGAACATCGTGCTGCTTAAGAGACAGAGAAGCGACGACTATCGGCCAAGAAACGAACAACTCGGTCAATCATAGACTGATCCGAGTGCTCTCTGGAGATCTGAAGGACATTCCACCAGTCGCATGCCACGTTGTACGAATATTCACCAGTTCAACATTCACCGGTTAGTTTATACAAACTCAATTACGAAACACTATCAATAACCGAGTACTATCAATAACGAAACAGTAGCATAATCATTATTCCTGGACGTTGGTCTAATATAGTTAGGCCTACGTGTACCTGTATTTAAATTGCTCGAATGCAAAGTAAATTGTTTCCAATGAGCACACATGCATAAAAATAACTCCGCCACTGTTCGCACTATGACAGTGTCAGTCCAAAGAGAGAATGAAGGTGGAGGGCGACGCTATAGATCTTTCGTAGTACACGGTACACCGTGTCGTTATATAGCAACTATTACTACAAGAAGGATTCCCTGAAAACGAATCCAAATGGGACGGTTGGCGGAGAGTCTGGGATGCCGAAGTATTCCAGAGATGATGATGATGATGACGACCACGATGATTATTATTAGATGATGATAACGATGATGTTTACGAGGATGAAATGAGTCTTATTATGATGATCATGTCGAATTAGTGAAGCATTCGACTGATCTGTATCATCATTAACTGATTTATCTGATTGAAATGAGAAATTTGTTACTTCCGAGCGCATACGAAAACAATGATGGACCTATTGTTGCATCTTATGTGATGTCGTTTTATGCATTCTGGTTTCTTTGAATTGTGAAGACACCACTTTGGAAAGAAATTGTTTGATGGAAAACGTTTATCCAAAATTAAAGGAATACTGCCGAGAACGACATGGTTTAGATTTCCAGGTATGTAAAGCTAAATATATACCTAAGATTTTGACATATTTTTTATTAGTTTTCAGAGATCTGCAGGATTGACCAAAAATTTAATCCTCTCAGGTTTTTTGCTAATATTTTTTACCCTAAAAACCGATTTTCTAGAATTTTTTGACAATTTAGTAGCTTCATGTGTCGTTAATTTGTTGTTAAGATTTTAAAATCCATCAGTCTTGACCGCAATGTCATTATCACGTATAGCCTACGACGAGGATGGTCTTACTACTCTTATGTCATTGACGGACGATTGCTAACATACAAGTTCATAATGATATACTGTAGCTTGTTCACAGCACACTTTTTATTACCCGACCCAACTCGACCCATCAAAAATGGACCCAACCCGAATCCTACAGCCAAATATCTGACCCGAACCAATCCGCCCCATGACATACATGACCCGACCAAAACCAACCCGACCCGACCTGACCCGCCTTTAGTGCTAATTTGACTCATATTATTTATCGTCAAATTCTAATGTCGTAAAAACACAGCACAATCAGACTTTCATACATGATAATACTATTGATTTGCGAAGACGTATTAGAGAAGATACCCTTCGTTTATTTCACTTATTTTGGCCTAAACTTACTTTCTCCATAAATATATGCAAAATAATTCCGGATTTTGTTGGGTACGTAAGTGTACGGTCCGCATGTCCCAGCGTTGCCTCCTCAGTTAACTCACTCGCTTGTAATCAATCCGTTGACCTTTCGTTTTTACAGGAATTCATGAGAGATTATTCCATACGACAGCTTGAGCCGAGTTCGATATAAAAAGGAGCAAATCCGGTGTTGCTCTATGTTTTTGCCCTAATTCTTTCGCCATATTCAATTTATTTGATTGTAACTGATTAACATTATGAATAGCACTGAGTTGAAAATTAAGCTCTGCAAAAGATTGGTGGGTCGAAATGGGTCCGGGTTTGGGACTCGACCCAATCCGACCCGCCAGGATCTTGACCCGACCCGACCCGACCCGACCCGACCCGACCCGCCTAATCTACGGATATTCGTGACCTGACCCGGCTCGACCCGATCGGCGAGTCGACATGACCCGTGGACTACTCTGTCACAGAATACGTAAAGAGCTAGTGCTCAGCAGAGGTGTAACAAGATTTTGAAAAATGGGGAGCATAAAAAAAATTGCGCCCCCTGCTTTTTGAATTTGGCCCCCCAGATATTTGAAAAATGGGGGCACAAATTATCTTAACAAAAGTCAGCTTAAAAAGCCATTGGATAAACATAGAAAAGAACCGGTTTGGGGGGCACATGGGGGCACTGAGCACTAAAATGTGGGACTTTGACCCCCAGTTTCTAAACTAGGGGCTGGTGTCTCCTCTGCCCCCCACTTGTTACACCCTGGTGTTCAGTAGTGTTTAATGCCCATAGTATTCAAACAAATCAACTTGAAAAGTCACGAGCATGTTATTGAGAAGGATGGTGAAAGATTTAACTAGAGTGGCGTCTGTCTTCGGTGAAGGTCGTAGATATGCGATGGGGAGTGAGAGATGAGGCGACTGACGACCACATGACAACTGATCTATGCATGGATGAGATCAACAACTGCCAGCGATTATCGATTGGACCAAATTTCTGCGTAAGATATCGAATCTCACCTCTCTGCTGTTAGTACAAATCAAATTTTTGCAGCGCAAAGTTTACATGTATACATTCATTCATTCATTCATTCATTCATTCATTCATTCTGAGCATTTATATAGCGCCCCTTAAAAAAATGATCAGGAGCACTCCCAGCCCAGCCACGACTAAAGAAAAGTCTTCAATAGAAACTTGACGGTTGGGCCATGTAAAACATGTAGGTACTCTGCAGTTCTGTGTTTTCAGCAAAGTTTAACATGCTCGGTAGAATGAATAAGATGGACAGAAAAGATAGATAGATATCGCTGTTATTCGCTTTTTATGGGCAATTCAGCAAATAGACTATAAGAATCGAAAAAAGGTTAAAGCTCTATAGGCCTACATTTTGTTGGCGTGTTATTGAACGTAATCGTAAGCTTACAGTATATACATGTATGAGTGACGGCCATCGTGCATTTTCCTAAATAAAATAAAGTATTTAGGCCTAATTAAAACTGTAAAAGTAGCCTACATGGGATTCTGTCATCAGGTGTTTCTTGGCCAGAAGTACGGCTATCGACCCATTCCGACCATCATTCCCGCCAGTGAGTTTGACATGCTCCAGGAAGTCATCAAAGACTGTCGCAGCGATTCCAACCTTCTGCGACAGTGGTATCAAAGGGATGACAACGCCGTTCCTCCTGTTTATGTTCTCCAACCAATCAGCTCAATCCTCATCAACTTCAACAACAAGGTTAGATGGTGGCGGCGACGATGATGATCGTGATGCTGATAATTAACAAATGATAACGACGACGGATGATGGTGGTGATGATGATGATTACGATGATTATGATGATGATGATGTTGATGATGTCGTTGTTGTTGATGATGACGACGACGACAACGATGACGACGATGACGATGACGCTGCTGCTGCTGCTGCTGATGATGATGATGACGATGATGATTGCTTAAGTAAGATACCCCCTGGTATTCAAGTATTCCTCTTTCAAATAAGCCACATAAACAGTTTGCGGAAACCCTATTAAAATAGATGTCTCAAACAACGGAAATAATTATGACGCTAAATTACATGTCTAGTGTCTACCGGTAAGCATACTTTTTCTAGCAAATTTTCCAGAACTCTAATTTCAATATTACTAATTTAGTTTTTATTCTGCCATTAAACTACTCTGAAACTAAGAAGCCAGTTTGATTTGGTTACTTTATGCGCATATTTGTCGGCGCGCTTTTCTCAAGCGCGCTAATGACGGATCGCCGGCCGTTTGAGGTCGTTTGCGCTGATGGTGATGAAATATCAGCCCAAAGAAAAAATCGCTATTTGCTGCCATTCTGATTTTACTTGGCCCTTGAAACTCTGGACTCAATTAATCAAGACCGAACTGCTCTGATCAACCGGTTGGGCTATCACCTTTCAGAGGTAACAGGAAAACTACTTTCTTCAGCCAGGTTTCCTCTATAGGTTATCCAGAACCTCAATGCACCTGCTTTTACAGCACATTTTTACTGCTAAACTATCAACGAGGACTATCCATACGCATAAAAATGCACTTCAAAGTTTTGTGAGTTCGTGGTATCATGTGTATCTCGAGAAAAAAAACACGACACTTGAATAGAAGATAATTCCGAGAGAGTGTATTTCCTTCGTCTGGATTGTATCCTTTGAGTTACAAAAAGGTAAGTCTTCGCTGGAATGCCTAGGTTTATCGTTGGAAATATTGCCGGCCATTAGAGATTGCCACACATCCAGGAAGAATCGGAGACATATACAATCGATCAAATCGATTCCAAATCTGATTACGACCATCTACATATCTAATCCAAAGAAACTGTCTCTTAATTAGGCAAGCAGACAAATAGGAAGCAGTCCATCAACTGACAGTAACACAGATTGATAGACGGAGGCAGACAATAAGGCATACGGAGTGAGAATTACGCAGCACATACATATGTACATTTCCTATTGCCACACATTGATGCTTGAATGATCGGTCAGGTATTCTGCACTCTGCAGTCAGTCTTCTCATCTCAAAAGTGTTCATGATGCCGACAAAGTCACTCGAATCCGGTTGGATTCAGAACAACCGATTGCTTTCCATTTCGTCTGCCAATACCATCATCCAATGAATGCGGTTGCGGCCATCATCAGATCGATGAAATAGTAGCAGATGGCTTCATTAGTTGGCGATCCTACATTTCCGGAAATAAATTAATATGCACTTCCAACGATAATACCGATGCGAAATTACAAACTGTCAAATAATAATACTGGCTAAATAATAATAATAATAACATTGCCACCACTCATCTAGCTTGCGCAAACATGTGTGATAACAGCATGTGTGAAAGCCAGACTACCAGCAGTAATGCTACCGATATAATAATAATAATTACAACATTGTTATTAATAATAGTAATAACAATGATAATAATAAAAATGACGATGATGATAATGATAATAATAATGATGATAACGATAGTAATATAGTGTGTTCGTGAACACAGTTTTTAGCTATAGTTTTATCGAGCCTGAAGGATTATCTCTACCTCGGGCAAATAAAAAATAATGATAGTGATAATAACAATAGTAACAATAGTATAAATAATAGTAATAATAGCAATAATAATAAAATTAGTAATAAAAATAAAAATAATAAAATTAGTAATAAAAGTAAAAATAATAATAGTAATAATAATAATAATGATAACGATAACGATGACGATATTGATAATGATTATTATAATAGGAGGCCTAGTAATAGTAATTACAATATACGGACGATTAGGTGAACTCATTCAGCAGAACCTACATGAAATTGGAGATACAAACATCTGTAGCACCCATCTGAAGTAAATAACAACGTAACTGCTTAGGCTCGGATATCATTAATGGTTTACTTTGCTTTATGGTCATCATGCCCCACTTACTTAAAATCAATCACGAAAGAATTTTAAACTTCACTTACCTGTTTCTCGTTAAACAAATTATTTAGTATACCTTGGAATCAGCTATAATATTCGACATTTAATCGTCTCTATAGCCATCTCTTTATCTCCATTCTCTCTCTGTTTTCTCAATAGCCTTATTTATTTTGTGGTCAGAGAACGCAAAAGCTGATGGAGAATGACCAGGCAGCCTGGTGGGACATAATGCACCGCCTGCAGAAGATGTTGCGTAGAGGGGCCCACGATCTCTACATGGCCAAGAAAGTGGACCTGGAACAGATGCACAACTATGTCATGTCAGGTCAGATGCACAACTAGGTTATGCCATGCAGGTCATATGCGCGACTATAACAATGTCAAGTGAGTTTAGGTTCATGAGTTTAGGTTCAACAAGCCAACAGCAATCAGTGATCAGCGAGATCCAGATTAACTGAATTTTCAGGCGTGATAAAAAATATGAGTGCTTTCATGTTCAATTAATCAGTTCAGGTCTGCACTGAGAAGTTCAAATTTCACTGTAAAATTGCCTTTCTAGGGCTACATAAATTCAGTTCCGCCGAGAGGGGAGGGACATAGAGGGTAAATGTCCAGGGACCAGGCGACTATAAGGGTCCCGGACATAGCTTGCAATGAACTCATGAAGAACATAGCGATCGATCAGTTATAGGGCCTAGAAAGTTATGAGTTATGCTTTTTTAAATATAATAATTAAACTGACACTTAACTACAATTTGCTTAGACTTCAATCATATATATATATATACGTATATGCTGGCCTATATAATTATTAACATGCTTATAGTTTTTTGCTATCGAAAATTCTCACTTCCGTCATAGTGGCCTCGTGACTGCTCTTCCTACATGTAGAAAACCCGGAATTTCTCTGTCCGTGGGTCCAGCATTTCTGTCGGTGGACCTACATGCGTCTCCATTACCTTTGATTTCAGTGACTGAGAGAGAGGTTCGACGTGGCATAATCAACGCCAAAGACACCGACAAACACTGTCTTGCTTACATTCGACACATCCAGAACATGGATCTGTCGGCCGTGAACTCCGTTCGTAATTTCGTAGACATGACAGGGAATGAGGTGGATAGGGAGGCTGACCATTTGCTGTCAATCCTTCGAGACGAACTCCTTCCGACGAAGCTGATGGACTCCAATATTGCACGCTTCACAGTTGATTGGTCGGGTGAACAGGGACTCGATGTCGAAACACATGCCGAATATCTTCAACAGTTTTGCGAAGTATTTGACAGGTAATAAAGTATGCATGTGAATGTGCATTTTTGAGTATATGTACGTATGTAGGCATGAATGCATTATGCATGCGTGCATTTTTCATGAGACCTATGTGCAAGCCTACATATACATGTATGTATGTATGCATTCTTGTCTGCTTTATGTAGACCCATATTTACGTGGGTGTATTTGTATGTATGCGTATAAGGCAAATTGTTCCAGGATGCTTACTAAGTGCACAAGAAGACACGATTTGCGCAGGTGATGTGAAGTTTTAATATTTTACTTCGGTGTGGGTTTCGCTCTGTATTATATTACTGCAGTTGCATTTACCTATTGCTGAATTTGATTTCTTCCATTAAATTGCTTTTATATAAGTTTATCAACTATAGTTCCCAATGGTTCCCATCTTCTAGGAGTTAGCTTCTCAAGCAAATAATATGATGACTGACGAATTAAACTCGTATTACGTCACCATTGATCCAACGTGGTATAGGGATTCTGTAGAGCAGACGACAATCTTGTTCAAGGCGATGCGTTTCTGAGTCATAATAACTGGTTTCGTCTGGAAATCATGCTTGGCCTTTCTCGTGAACAGGGACATCAAAGATCTTGTGGACAAGGCCATGGACGAGATGGTAAATTACGGCGAACAGAACAGGGTCTACGAAGAAGTCCTTCGTCATCTTCATTCGTGTCAGGGTCTTGTCAAAGCGTTTCAAGGCAGAGAAAAGGTCACGACACTGACGACAGTACTTTCTATAGTGGCTTAAATTGATCACAGATATATATATATAAATACATATATATATATACATGCCTCTATAAGCAAATCACGAATTCCAACAATTCATGTTCCCTATGCACATGTGTGGTGTCGTCCATTATTTGTAACATTGAAGGTGAGATGAATATTAACGACAGTGCTCTTTGTGGAGAAACCAAATCAAGACAAGTGCATAACAATGCAGTGTCTGTAAATAGCGTAAATTAAGGCAAGACAAGAAACGTTTGCCTAAACTATAATGATGTCAGGTCAAGTCATAATTTAATCTGAATTTATCCTGCCCTCACTGCAGGTAAGGTAAGCTAAGACCTATAGTGCGATTAGACGCCGTAAGGTAGCCTAATGAATTGCGTTACAATATTAATGCATATAAACGCATGCTGTTCAATTGGGATGATCGGAACAAGCGTTTGATCGTAAAATTTGAATGATCGTCTAATTTTCTCAGACTGTACAGTTTGTTACATTACACTGAACTGCACAGGAACTGGATGAAATCTACAATTACATTACTGGTCAGTCGACAGAGCCTCTCGTGCTATGGGGCGAAAGTGGGTGCGGCAAAACCTCCCTCCTCGCTAAAGGTTTCAGCCAAGTAAGCATATAAATTAGACTATAATCGCTGCCTACTTGCTTGTCCATAAAATTTTACATTGTAAATAATTTCTCCTGCAAATTCATCTGTCAAAGCTACACGTAATAATTTAATTACTGCCTACAGAACTTGAAAAAGATTATTCTCAATAGCTTATGACCTCAATGGTGTTTGTTATTGCTATGAAATGAAAAAGAGGATTGACCGAAAATATAAATTATACTACACAATCAATTAAAATAAACAAAAGAAGAATTTAGGCATAAAACATAAGAGAAAACTAAATTTGCAAAATGAAAAGCAGAATAATTATATGATTTCCAAGGACATGTTGAATGACTGAGGTTTCGCGTCTCGACTTTGCCACAGTATAATTCTATCTTAGCGATTACTAAGAATACAGAAATAATATAACTCTGACGCTATATAAATGACAGACGACACAGACACTTTATTCAATTAATAGTCCAATAGCAACTAGACCGCATGACAACGTTCTATTAAATACGAATCGAGTGCGACTGTGATCTCCTTTCAACGCTCCATTCGCAATCTCCTTGTGTTGCAAATTCGAACAAATCCTCGAACCAATCGCTCGCATAATTCATCGAGATTCGTTAAGCGCGTCCTATTGAGCTGTTTCCTGTTTATTCGACCGAGACCGAACTTCCACTCAATTGCTTTAAATCCCTGAATGGAAACGATTACTTCAGCAAAATAATCAGGCGCCGGTCATGCTAGTCAATTCTAGCGAATGCGGACTTCATTCAAGATATTTATGGAGTTCACTGAGTATTTTCCATCGACTAAGATTTATCTGCTGTTACTTATATAGGTGATGGGAATCATGGGATGTAAATCATGTCAGTGCAGTTTACGTTCAATGAGGTCGATGTCTCATTGGTGCACTACAACTGCGTCAGAGAACTAGGGCTATAGATGGACAGAAGCGAAGGTCTATTTGTTAACCAAAAGCATAAGAACAGCAGATAAACATTCTATCTTAACGAATATACTAAGACATACAAGACAAGTTCTGTCTTAGAATTGCTCTGCTGTTAATCCATCTCATCCGATTGTTTATATTCGTTCTGCATTTGTCAAAGTCAGCTGTCAAAGTCAATTGTCAAAGTCAATTGTCAAAGTCAATTGTCAAAGTCAATTGTCAAAGTCATTGGGGGGGGGGGTAGTAACTTTTTTGTATTAAGTCAATACAGTAGGCCTAACCATGCCAGCAGAAGACAGGCGCAAGACAAGATATGCAATTCGCATTCAGGTAGACAAGCAGACAGACGAAAACAGACAGGCCAACATAAAGATTTAGCAATATATGCAGGTCTGCAGATAAACTTTAAATACATGTGACTACAATAGGCTGGAAATAATACCTACAGGCAGACAAAACAGAACTGTAAATCTATCTTATCCGGTTATTTATATTCCATAATATTATCGGGCTGTCTATCTTACTTTCTGCATGTATCAATTATTAGAAAGAATCAGGTTTTAAAAACAAGACATCATCCAGACAGAGTATTGCTTTCTCTTTGCTAGTCAGTATGGGTTAATGGACAGCCAGGCAAGGGAACGCAATACCATGTAATTATTATATCCTGGTGATAATGGTGTCATACTCTGTTGTATCTACGTACTTCAGTACCCTAAAAGTCATGACATTAATTTGAATTATTCTACTGTAGATCTAATGATGCTAATAATCACTTACAATGTTCGCCATATTTACATCTGCATCATGAGAGAATTTTTGGCGTTAAAATGCCTGCTATGCAGTTTACAGATCATACAACTTCATTGAGAGACTGTTGCCTATTAACTATGTATAGGCTTATGGTTAGTTATCGCACGTATACCAGACACTTTATGCCACTTCAACTTCATTTGTCACCTTGTCTTCCGCCTGCATAATCTTATTCAAAATGTTCCTTTATGAAGAAACAAGGTTTACCTGTGCAGGTAAGAGTGTGGCATGACGTCATTGCTCAGCCTCTGTTGGTCCTGCGCTTTCTGGGAACTTCACCTGACAGTTCAAGCGTCGTCCAACTGCTGACGAGTATCTGCCAACAGATCTGCTTCTTCTACAGACAAACATTGGATTCGGATCCTCCGTCGGAACTCAATGGTCTCGTCAGTCATTTCAAGTCTCTGTTGACGATGGCCACACAACAGAAGCCTCTGATTCTCTTCCTAGACTCTCTCGACCAGCTCTCCTCTCCCGATGCCGCCCAACAGCTCTCCTGGTTTCCCATTTGCCTTCCGCCACACTGTAAGCTCGTCGTTTCCGTTGTTCCCAAATACTTTGGAACCCTGGACCGCCTAAGGAGGATCCTGGAAAATCCGTCCAGTTACGTTCACGTGCTCCCGCTTGGACCAGAACTTGGCATCTCCGTGTTGCGTTCTTGGTTGGCTAACGCCAATCGGACCGTGACCGACGATCAGTGGAGAACCGTGCAAGAGGCGATCGAGACCTGTAGCATTCCGCTCTACATTAAGATGGTCTTCGGAGAGATCTCGAGGTGGCGCTCCTACCACAGGGGTCAGATAACGACGCTTGCATCGGGAATCCGAGAAGCAATCATCAAGCTGTTCGAACGCACCGAAAACCAACATGGGAAGATACTCGTATCGCATGCGTTTGGGTATGTGACCCTCTCAAAGGGCGGCCTCACTGAAACGGAATTGGAGGACCTTCTGTCGCTCGACGAAAAAGTGAGCAATTCTCCTGTCTGTTTATATCACTCTCTTAGACAATGTGCTACCTATAGTCGAAATGAAGCATGCATGTTGTCGGGTTATAGTCAATTTTGACAGGTCATTAAGGTTGAACGATCTTAAGCAATAAATAGCTATGCTACCTTTATAAAGCAGGTTGTCCGCTGATAGAATCACTTGGTAGGTCATTAAAGATAGAAGACTTTGAAACCTTTGACTCTTCGTCTCTATACTGAACAGTAGTCAAAATGTATCTGTTGGCGATTTATCCAATCTAATCTAAAATAATCTAATTTAATCTATTATTTTTTCGGCCTCGGCTGTGCTAAGCGCTATATAAATTGTCTCATTATTATTATTGATCCAAATTTAATTTAATGGCTTCCAACATAAACTGAAAGAGATCACTTAAGCTGCATGAGTTCTACATCTACAATGCATGGTCAAATTCTTCTTCATCTAATATTTTATGCCTTCTGTATTCGAAGAATATCAATGTAACTAATGCCAAAGCAGGATTCTAATTAGATTAAATAGGATTTTATCTAATTTTACAGATAAGATCTAATTCGGATAAGATTGAATTGAACAGAAATGAACCTCTGAACCGGGTCTATTGGGGTCGTATACAATCACAGCCCATTTGAACTTGTTCGATATGATTGTAGGTCTTGAACGACGTCTACCAGTACCACTTGCCTCCCGTCCGTCGTATTCCTCCTCTGCTCTGGACTCGTATCCGCAACGACCTTTCCTACTACTTCACAGAGCGACGGACGGACGGAGTGAACGTCATCGACTGGTACCATCGACATTTCGACGAAGTCTCTCGAGAACGATACTTCCGCAACGTCAACGTACTTCGAGAGACGCATGCGAAGATGGCCGATTACTTCGTCGGCGTCTGGGGTGGCGTGCCCAAGCCCTTCGAGTACACGGAGCTCCAGTGTCAACGCTTCGGTCTCGACTCATCGACCGGGTCGTGCGATCGCAAGGTACCAGAGCAGCCGCTCTTCTTCGCGGATGAACACGGTCGGGTGAACCGCTACAACCTACGCAAGCTCAGCGAATTGCCATACCACCTGATACGCGCCAAGCGTTTCGAAGAGCTCTACCAGGACGTCCTGTTCAGCTTTCGTTGGCTCCATGCCAAACTGAACAGCATGCCGCTTCAGTCCATCCTCGCTGACTTTGACGATATCCTCAGTTTCGAGTACGAGCCATCCGTTGAGATCCTGGCAGACACTATCCGCCTCTCGGCCTCGGTTCTCAGTCGATACCCAGATATGCTGACGGCGCAGATCGTTGGTCGCCTTCTGCCCTACTACTCGAGTCACGACAGAATACGGGATCTTTTGAATCAGTGCGACGCAGAGGGTGCCAAGGTGAACGCACTCATTCCCTGCCACCGCTACCTCCACACCCCGGGAGGTCCTCTGGAACATTCCCTCGAAGGTCACCCGTTTGCACCGTTTGGAATTGGCGTCACCAGTGACGGACGCTACCTCGTCTCTGTCTCCAGCATCTTCATCATCTGGGACCTGACGACTGGAGACGTCTTCAGACAGATGTCGCCAGGCGTCAAGGGCATCATGCGCCACCTGGCGATCACCAGTGACGACCGCACGGCCGTTACCTACACGAACAACAACCAGGTGATCATCTGCACTATCCTGACAGGAGACTTCAAGGTCCTCGAGGACGTTGCCATGGGAGCCGATGAGATAATCGACGCAGCGGTCGGCAGCGGCACCCTCCTCATCTGGTCACTGAGAGACTGGTTCCTTTACACTTTTGACGGAACCCTTCTCGACTCGTGCTCTCTCGACAAACACCAGGGAACCATCGTCTATATGGATCTTGGAAGGAACGATGACGAAGATGAGCGATACCTCATCCGGAAGCTAGATGAGACGATGAAGGAAGATGAAGTTCAGATGGTTCTAGATGTTACGAAAAACGGATCAACGGAAAGGTTCCTGTTCCACAGCGCCATCGCTCTGTCGAAGAACAAGAGGACTCTCTATGCATGCAAGAAGGTCGGAAGTAAAGCGATTCATCGCTTCCGTCGGCAGGAAACGAAGTGGGCTTATGATCGGACACTGGATAACACGGATGCCATCTACTCGCTCGTAATATCCCCGGACGATCGCTGTGTTGTGGCAACCGTCATCTTCGGTTACAAAAGATGGGAAGTGGCCACTAACTCTCTCGTCCTCATGAGGCTTCCGGTTGGAGTTCGCAATATTCCGAGGTTTGTGTAGATTTAAAACGTAGAGTCTTCGTAGAGGTTCCTGGACCCCAATGCCCAACATTCATTCATCCTATATAACCAGGCTAGTAGGCCTATAGGCCTAATAAGTACCGCTGGCTAATTGATGTTTATTGACGCTTTCTAAAAACTATGTGCGTCGCCCGCCTTTTTCTAAACGTGAGACTGGCACTACCAAAGCAGAGGGCAGTGAGGGAGTTAATATGGAACGTACACTAAGGCCTATTAGCCTAAGTCTTTAATAATGAAAATTTTACTGAAGAATTTGAATAGAGCGTTTTTGTTGTAAAACGAGTTAATTACATTAGCAGTGACTTTAACGGAAACTCCACCTCGGTACTTCCGGTCTGAAAGAGTTGAACCATGGCCTAAGAAAATAGAATCGCAAAAAGTTAAAAATGTGTACTGCAGATTCCGACGATGACCACAGAAAAACGTCAACGCTTCATTACATTTTCAAAACGTTTTAGGAACCTCGTTAAAATCCAACGCATCAAATTGCCAGCTTAATAATGCCTTCTAGGAGTCGAACCCCAGACGCAGAAATGTCGACTATTAGCTAAACCCTAAATTATTCACTCTTAAAGAGTTACCAGCTGAGCTTCACGCGCAATACATCTTCCAGATGATGCCATGCAACGTTTATCTTTATTCCTCACTTGTGGGGTACCCGACGTTCGCCCGGGTTGAGACAGGTTTTTGGCTATGGAGAGGGGAAGACGCCGTCCGCGGGATTCACCAACCTCTCTATTGGGTATCCGAGGTGTTCCCGATCGAACGGCGAAGGTTTCGAGTGAATAGCTGTAAAATTGTGCAAATGCATATATGTCACGCGCGAAACTTTGGACGATGGCGCTATATAAAAGTCGTCGATCGACAGCAGAGGCGTAGGAGGACTACGAATGACGACGTCTATCTGACACATGAGATGGGAGACATCGATAGGCTCCGCCGGAGGCAGACGGCCTCAATACAGACGGCGAGAATTATGCAAAGATCATCCATCTCTAAGACCCACAGACTAGAAACTCATGAATCAGTTGAAGATTTGGTCTGGCGAAGGAAGTCGCCTCTAGAAGGGACAGCACAGGAACAGGGACTTGTTTCGGAACTGGAGGAGACGTTAGGTCGTTCTGACGATAAGGGTAATCAATGTAGTTGGGAATCCTGTCTCCAACGTAAACCATGAAAACATTTCTCAAAAGGACACTAATAACTCTAGTAAGTGTAGATAGGATGAGTGATATATATATATATAATTAATTAAATATACATACTAAAACCATCAATTGTGTCGTGTTGCTGAGCTTGGTGATAGAGGAAAGAACTAGCGGGTACTCTCGTCATCAAGAAGGAGTGACGAGAGAGAAACCCGCGACAATAAACGAACAGGGAATAAACACCGATGAGTATAAAGTGCACTAACGTACAACTCCATACAATATTCCCAGCCGGTTTTATCTTCTCGACTCTTCACCATCCAGCCAATCCGCTCTACCCGATCGTCCTCTTGCCTCACCCTCATTCGACCCCCGATTACATCTCATCTCAAGTTCTCCGATCGCGCCGCACCTCATCTCTGGGACGACCATCCTCCGGAATTTCCTGCCTTCTCAGTCCCCCCATCATCACTGCCCGTCAGGCAACATCATCTATCCTTAGCGCCCCTGTCCAGCACACCTCGTGCTTTCCATTCTAAACCTAAATACGATCTTTTAAAGAACTCTTACCGAGCGTTTTGTCATGCTGGTTTGTCGAATTGAGCCACCGTTAGATCCGAATTAGGTGTTTCCCTGCTCTACAAGAACGACGCTGCGCGCTGCTAGTAAAATCCAATTAATCCTTGCATTTAACCCGTGGACTACCGAAACATATATCTCCTAAGAGGTTTGGCAGTCACGTGCACGTGTACAGCAGGTTGACACGATCCTGGCGACTGAAAAGAAGACTTTCCTTGGGGGTCGTGAGAGAGGCTTTTGGCCATGGAGAGCAGGAAATGGGCAGCAGCGAGTTTCAGCAACCCCTCAGCTTAGTGTCTCAGGTGTACGCCGAGCGGACGGTGAAGGTTTGGAGTGAATAGCTGAGATTACAGATTACATTACAGTTACACTAAGTGTATTGCTTTGCGTTGTACAGTAAGACATGCGTGTGCAATCTGGCTGTGTTGACGAAGAACAATGAGTTCCTGGTAGGCGCCGTTCGTCAGGTTCTGTACGTTTGGGACGCGAGAGACGGTGACCTCGTCAAGGTGCTCAACGTCCACTTCGGGCGAATCATCTCAATGGATGCCGTCACGGGTCGACTCAACCGACTCATCTCAGCATCCATAGATAAAACGATCAAGGTCTGGAACCTGGACAAGATCCTCGAAGACGTCCACCACATCGACCGCCTGGAGAAGCCGGTGGATGCCGTTAGCGTGGTAGCATACGGAGAGGAAGGCGGAGGCAGCATCGTTGGGTCCCTGGCACTGACGACCACACGTGGATGCATTGGAATCTGGAACATGGAGAGCGGACGACTGATGAAAAGGTTGGCCAATGGAAATCATTCAATCGTAACTCACGCCGTCGTCACGGGTGACGCAGCACATCTGATCAGTGCCGAATCGGGAAATATTGTTTTATGGAGCCTGGGAGAGGACAGGGTGGTCGACATCATCGATAAACAACCCGATGTTCTACAGATGATGCTCATCGACAATGATTCCAAGGTAAACATAATTATATACGATGAGCGTCCTTACCAGGGGTGCAATAAGCGGGGGTAGGGGGCCCCTTCCCCCAGTTTTAGTGCTCAGTGCCCCCCCCCCACTGACCCCAAATCTGTTCTCTTTTTTATGATTCTCCAATCGCTTTTTATATTTAATGATTAAGGTATTGTCAGTGAATAAACTTCCAACAGTTCAAAGTAAGTTTTTACGATTTGTTCTTACTTATTGCAGGTATAAAAATTGTCATTTACAAATGAGAATAATGCATGTTTGGTTATTCATTCATCAATAACGTATCACTTTGTTCCTACTCAAAATACAGAAAATATCAGTCAGTAGAATATTCATCAATGGTTAAAGAAATAGTCTAGTGGTTGGTCCACAATCATGAAGTCCGGGTTCCTATCTGTGTCAGGGCACAAATTTGATTGGAAATGTATATGTTGGGACATGCACCTCCTATCATGAAAGTTCCTAGCATGGAAGACTTGCTTGGAGCTGCTCTCTTGGTGATGGCTGCTGATGAAAGAGGCGATTGAAGCATCATTTCCTAATTGGAAGGTACAACGCGTCGTCCGGGATCTGGGAGTTCTGCTGGACAAAGTGCGTGTCCTTGGAGGAACATGTCAGTTCCCTGGGCAGGTCTTGCTTTCATCAACTACGCCAGATTAGAGTAATTCAGCGAAATCTGTCAATTGACGCTGCCATAACTCTTGTTCACTCCTTCGTGCTGATTAGCCTGGACTACGCTACTGCAATGGTGTCCTTGCAGGTCCGCTAAAGTACCGGATAAGACAGCTCCAATCCGTCCTCAACTGCGCCGTCCAAGTCGATGCCAAACTGCTAAAATATTCGCATATTTCAAGCTATATGCGTGAAACGTTGCACTGGCTTCTAGTTAAGGATAGGATCACATTCAAGATCATCCTCATGGACGAACATCGGTGGTCGGCACCGCTACAGAGTACATCAGAGAGCTCTGTCTTCCAGTCTCCAGCCAACCTGGTCGTCGATCATTTCGTACTGCGGCTCGTGGGTACTTGATGATCCCGCGCCCCATACATTGATGCGGATAAACCGTGACTTCTTATACATTGGACCATTATACTGGAACGCTCTTCCATTACAAATTCGCAACATTTCACCGCTTACAGCCCAGGAAACATTTTATAAATGACTGAAATCACATTTATTTAGATCCGTCATTTTTAACCAATTGAGAATCTGTCTATTGAATTTTGACATTTGCCTTGTTATCATCAGCCAAATGTACTCGACCATCTTATAGCCACATTATGGTTGTTTGTAGTTGTAGTCATTGATTAAATATGAAATACTAATCAAATCCCTGGCATATTAAGTTAGCAATTATGAAGGCGCTAGAAAAATATCCGTATACATGCATATCAAATATTAGATCTAAATAACTTATACGTTGAAATGATTCTTGCGGCAAATTAAAGCTGACATTAATTTGGTATCCAGCCCATACGCTGTTGCAATGACCATGTTACAAGCCTCATGATGATGGAAAAGATTAATTTGTATAAAATTTTACTGTAGGTCCATATTGAAAAAAATATTAGGCCTACTCCATAGTGTATACTTCAAAAGCGTCCTGCATATCTTATTTTTATGTAGTAATTATGATAAAATGACTTTTGTTAAGATAATTTGTGCCCCCCATTTTTCAAATTTCAGGGGGAAAATATAAAAAGTGTGGGGGCTTCGCGCAATATTTTAGAAATTATGCTTCCCCCACTTTTCAAAACCTTGTTACACCTCTGGTTCTTACTGCATCACGGTTTTCTTCAGCGCTCATGTAGATGGCTTAATTAAATAATATTCTCATCGGTGTATAGGACTGGATTTTCAGTCTATGCCACCGCACATGGAAACAAGTTTTTTAAACTGTTGAAAATCTATTCGTCTAAACCAGGGTGATTCATAGTATGCTATTCAAAGAAGGCTGGCAGTAGCCCACTTTTGTTGCACGTAGGCTGCGTTGAGCCTACACCGCCGACATCACACTTCACAAAACTAGTTACGTGCAAACATTCGTCTAAATTGTGTTCTTTAAAATAGATTCTGAATTTCTGCAGCAAAAGCAAAACATTAGAGCACAGCGAAAAAATTAACGATTTGTTCATTTTTTGTACTAGTTAGTAGTTTATATTATAGTTGTGTGGTACAGTACGTGGCCGATTGGTTAGAGCGGTCGGCCCGTAACACTCAGTGCGCTGAGTGAGCAGGTTCGACCCTCGTCCGGGGAGTCACTGTGTAGGGACGCTGAGCAAGTCCTTCGCGCACAATTGCTCTGCAGTAGGCCTAAAACTGCAATTGCGCCGTTGAGGCGTGTGTGTGCCCTTCTGAGCAAGAATGTTGGAAGAAGGGCGGTATCAAATTTCAGTAATAATAAAAATATTGCATAAGTGAGATTACTTTTATGGAATATCAAGCTTGATAGTGTTGATTTGATTATGATGCTAATCATAATGCTGGCAATCGCTATGATTTTATCGCACAGTTGCTGGTCTTGAGCAAAGACGTGGATGACACGAACAAGGTCATCTGCATATGTCGCTCTGTTCCGTCTGGGAGAATTCTTTACCGCTTTGAACATAACGTCCAGAGATTCGTAGACGCTATCATAACGACGGACGACTCGCACCTAATCGTTGTCGCACTCAACTCCAAAAGAAACGAGGCTCTGGTTTTCCACCGGCTGGATTCCGGGGCATTCCAGTTAAGCTCTCGCCCAAAGATTTCCGACGCTCCAGGAGAATTCCACATGGTCGTGCCACTCCCGACACACGTTCCGTACCGCGTGGGTTTAATTGACGAAGTGAAGGGCAGTATATGGGACTGTAGGAAGAGATGCGTTGTCCGCACTCTGCCCAGATGGAACGGGATCCGTACGCGGGACGGGCGACTGGGTCTCTGCGCTCCCAGTAGAGGAGGGCTGGAGTTGATCGACTTGAAGACAGGTGACACCGTGTATACGTTGATCCCTCGTGTTGCAGAAGGTGTCTTCAGCACCCGAACTTTCTTCAGCCTCAACGACAAGCACGTCATCTACTATCATTCCGGAAAGAGGTCCATTCGAGTGTTTCGCGTTGCGAGCGGTGAGCAGATTGCCGACTACAAGACTCATGCCGAGATAACGGACCTCGTGAGTGCTCACGACGGGAAGTCACTGGTCCTTGGAGCGATTGACGGGAGTGTAATCGTCCTGGCTTTGGCAGATGCAGCGCTCAGTCACTACACGGACTTCCTCACTTGCATGCACTTTCAGCCTCCGCTGGTCTCCGCAAGGAGTCTAGATTCACCGTGAGCAGCTCGCGTTCGAGTTCACACGATTATTACAATGGGACCGCTTAGAGATGTCAACTTCAGAAGTCATAACGGATTATTCAAATGATTTATGTTCTAGAAAATTCCTGATCGAATGTATTAATGAAGTATTACAACAATAATTATTATATATATATATATATATAATAGCATTGATAGATGAGAGAGAGAAAGAGAGAGAGAGACAGACCGACAGACAGAGACAGACAGAGACAGACAGAAAGAAACAGAAACAGACAGAGAGAGACAGAGGAGAGAGAGAGAAGAAGAGAGAAGGAGAGAAAGAGAGAAAGAGAGAAAGAAGAGAGAGGAGAGAAAAAAGAAAAGAGAAGAGAGAGAAGAGAAAGACAAAGAAGAGACAGATACAGAAACCGAGAGAGAGACAAAGACAGAATGAAAGAGAGAGAGACACACACATACACATTTTTATTACACTTTTTTCCAGCATACAACCATTTTATAGAATTTTATTAAAATAATGTAATATCGTTTCATAGCAATCACATGGCTAAAGTCAAAAGGCAGACTAAAAGAGCCAATGGTTCCGCTTACAGGTCATCCACCCCACAACAGCAGTATCGGTACGTTGACATATAGTACGTTTTAACTTGCATGGTCACACTTTGACAGAAGTAACAGTAATGAGAAATATCTTGTCGTATCTCCACTTTTCTCGAAAATGCGTTTAGAGTTGATATGTAGCGGGCAATATGTTTTCTTTCTTCAGTTTAAATAACTAAGAGATACGACATGTCGTTTTAAAGATATTCATCAAAAACTAACTATCGTATCTCCAGACACGTTTATCGTACCACCAGAGTTGCATGGAGTTTGCACGGTATAGCAGTGTCTATTTTGTCTATTACATACGCTAAGATAATTCTCACGCGACGCTTTCCCGCCAAAATATTCAAACTCGTTTTTCTCGAAATTTTCGACTTTGGAGATACTCCAAGATAATTCTCACGCGACGAATTGTCCAGCAATAAGCTGAAGTCAAAACAATGAACCGATATAAACTGATCGAAACAAAAAAAAGAATTTCTCCATGCATAGTACATGTAGGCTTATGTACGTTCTTAAGGAGTAAAAAGAACAGCTGTAGGCTAAACAACAAGACTAAAGAACTCATACGAACGATACATTCATACATATACAAGAGCTTGAAAAACATATGGTCATACATTCATATAGCGCTGCTTCAATGTCCGTTTAAACAAATACAATGATGATACGTCAGTAAGCTCGTTTGAGAGACTGCTCCACATGAGTGGCTCTCTAATCCTGACATTTTGTTTTCTTTATGTGGTTTTCCGATCCTCCTGATGATATTTTCCAAACGCTCTTGTACAGTGTTCATGAATTGCAGAAGTTTTTCAAAACCAATTTGTAAAGTTACTGAGTAGTTTTCCTGCTTGCAGTCTGTGCATAAAAATTCCAATTTGTAATTTGTATATAATTTTATATTCGAAAGGTAATAATCCCAATTTCGCTTATTAGCCTATGGCCGACATGGTGTTCTGGAAGAAAGTTTGCATATACATGTGGGGCATAGGCCTACTGCATATGGTCCGATTTTGCAAGGTCTGAATCGCATTTAGGCATTAGGGCGGAAAAAATCAGCAGACTCATGCAGTAACTGTTAATCCGCTTCACTTTAGTCTCAGAATCTTAACCTTTCTGATACATCTAAGCAACTGAGCATCAGCAGTTGAAGAAAGCAATGTTATGCTGTCTGCTGCTGAGAAAACGCAGCCCTCTGCCGAATTAAGACGACCCCGCTGAGGCCCGATAACCCTTCATTGTTATTTTTAAATCAACACCCTATTTACCCTACATGTTGGTTACACTAGGCCTATATGCTCAGCCACTAGACGGTTGCCTGTCCTGTCCCCTCAACCTGCATGCTAAGTATTTCGACTTTGACAACTTCATCCATATATGCAAATTGGAAAATATGAAAATAGTGGCAGTCATAACTTATAAGACGATGGGTTCATGATCGCCCGGATGGGGCAAAAGGCACACCCACACATTTGTATTGCACTTTTTCCAGCATACAACCATTTTATAGAATTTTATTAAAATAATGTACTATCGTTTCATAGCAGTCCCATGGCTAAAGTCAAAAGGCAGACTAAAAGAACCAATGGTTCCGCTTACGGGTCACCCCCATAACAGCAGTACCGCAGTTTGGGTATAATTTTAAAACATAACTTATCATCGCTATAAACAATGAATGATTATAATTTTCGCTACATTTTGTTTTGTTACTTATCAAGAGAACGTAAGAAATGTTACATTATAAGAAGTAGGCCTACAAAACATTGAAACTTATAGCAGGTTTTTATAGATGAGCGTTCAGATAATATTATAGCTGGAACGGATTTTGGAACTCTAGCAATAGTTTCCATTTATGATGTGGATTGTCTCCAAAAGATGGTGGCTGCTGGAATCCGTGGGAGTAGGCATCGGAATGGCGCAATTAAACGTGCAATGTGCAGTGACGCGGTGGCGTAGCGATGTACGTGTTCTACGAACATAGATATATTTCTATAATCGAAAGTGTTAATAATACATCCTCCAAAATCTAGCATATCCTGCCAATTGCCTCGTCTGTTAGCCTATTGTTGCCTTCACAGCGTCAAAACAGACCGCATCCCATTAGGCCTAGGCTTATAGGCTACGGCGTGCTTCCATTCCTTCCAAAAGTGTAAGTTCGTAGGTATACGAACCTTGAGGAAGTCAATCGCACCCAATTGCACATTTGCTCTGCAGTACAACTGCAATTGCGCTGTCGAGGCGTGTGCACTTCTGAACAAAAACTGTTGGAAGAAGGGCGATATATAACATTTTTGACTCAATAAATAAAATAAATATGCTTGTGAAATAGGGTTGTTGGCAATTAGCTAAGAAGGCGTGGCACTACCAATAGCTTACGTTAATCATGGGCCGATTACCAGATAGGGTCCAAAGGCCTAGCCTTATATCGGCCCTCGATCGGACCGATAATGATAAAAAACCGTGAACGGGTCGGTATAACGTACCATGCAATCACCTATAGTGACCAATTACCAAACGTGCATCTACGGACCAGTCACCAATCACAAAGGGCCCAGTGCATGGAAATTTGCGAATTTCCGATTTTTGCATAAATTGGCGATTTTGCATAAGTGAAAAGATTTCGCAAATTTTCGCATAATGTTCAAAATTTCGGTCAGTGTCAGCTATTACAATTGGCTTGTCAAGGCTATTATTATTATTAACCTATAACAGCTACATAATAGGCCTACACAACATATATTATATAGGCCTAGTACCAACCAGACGGCGTATAATCTACTTTTATTGTTGATAAATGATGAAGACTGGTGGGTCTCGACAGATGGTTTAGCAAAAGCCTGTAATAGTCCATTGTCACCAGACACGTTCTTCAAATAAGTTTAATAAAATTATAATTTATAATAGACTGCTATAGCTCACACTATGATTAGGCAGCACAGAATATATATATATACATATATATACATATATATATATATACATATACATACATATATATATATACATATATATACATATATATATATATATGGCCCGATCTTGTGGAATATACTTACGTTACTAACTGATTTTATTAACGTGTCAAATTTGCATCAATTTAATTTTTTTTAAACTAGGTTACCTATATTGATTGATCAGAATCTTTAAATATCAATAATAGGACTACATATTTAACCTCTCCTCCACTTGCGCTCTCCTTTAGCTGTGCGTCCAAAGCATTTTTGGCACACTACCCGTTTCTTTGAAAGACGACGGTACCACAGCCTTAGTTCTGCCACTAATGAATCCAAATACGTGGAGAGCCATTGCTTGTGGAATGATCGCTTAGCTTTGCTTAGTGCTATTCTTGCCCCAACATCTTATAGCAAGAGATAACAATGTTTAGTTAAACTTACCACAACACCTTCCAGCGAGAGATAACTCTGCTTACTGATTTTATAGTTGATCCACTATATACAACGCAGGAATTTATATAATTTATCATTTATATTCAACTGTTATAAGCTTCTGAACACTCAACTTGGTATAATGCGTCCAATGATCATGTCTAAAGATGAATTGACCTATATACATAAGTCTCTCTCTCTATTTCTTTATATTTATATATATGTACATTAGCTAAATGCATACACGAACACTCGTTTCATATAGTTATATATATATATATATAGTACGCAAAGAGCCTATGACAGCTGTCTTATATTCCTGTCCCATATTCAAAAATAATTGAATGATACATTGCGCTTGTCACATTATAGGCTAAGTTCTGCTTCATTTACACCCTGCCAGAGTGACCCTGGTATACGGTATCGAGTATACATCAAATCTATGCCACAGCTGTTGCCTACGTGGAGTCGGCGAGTATGCTGCACTCAGTGCACTGTGAGTGTATGTTATTCCTCTTGCGAGGGACGGTCGCAAAATTATCCCAACTTATTCTGTAGGTTGTTGCTAAAAAATATTTTCAACTATGCAAATGGAGGGGGGGGGGTTTAACTCTCCAAACCCCCCTTGCCTACGCCACTGTATTCCCATCCAGAATATCTTCACGAACACTTCACCATCCAGCCAACCCGCTCTGCCCGATCGTCCTCTTGCCTCACCCTCACTCGACCTCCGATCACATCTAATCTCAATTGAGTTCTCGATCCAACCGCGCAATATCAAACGCCGACCTCGTCTCTGGAACGACCTTCCTCCTGAATTTCGTGCCTTCTCAATCGGTTCCTTCACTATCACGGCCCGTCATGCAACATCATCTGTCCCTAGCGCCTCTGTCCATCACACCCCGGGCTTTCCATTCTAAACTTAAGTCCCAACTTTTCAAGAACTCTTACCCAGATTCACCTTTGACATCCCACCTGTCAATCCTCGACCAAAGCGACACCCTCCTATATAGGCCTTAATTAACAGCTATACTCTGCGTGCCTCCCTGCTGACCTTCTGGAAACCGAATTCTGACCGCCCACGGACTATCCTTTGGACAACCCCGTCGATTTGACGCAGCGCTCGTGAATAAGCTGGTGCCCTACGCTTAGCTTGAAAGTGGCGTTTTAGAAATTTGGAGATTACGATTACGAGTCGTGATTAAGGGGCCGTTCACATATTATATAACGCAAAAAATCTCGATTTTTGACCCACCCCTACCCCAAATAACGTTATATAACAGCAGCTGTGACCCCCCCACCACTATATTATATAACAGATATACTACCTACCCCTATCCCACCCCAGTCTATAAGCACATTAAAAGACATACAATCAACATAATTGTATTGCACAATCAAGCTTTTATAACAATACAATGTTAGTTAGCACTTTAAATGGTGACTAGATTATGTTAGTTAGTACTGTAATTTAGTTACTAGACTATGCAAATTAGCACATTCATCGTTTAAAACTAGAAATGCTCGATGCATTAATAAAGTTCACTGATACAGCATATGAAGACTACATACCTTTAAAAGAGTTCAAACCATATTAAAATACTTTAAAATTTATAGAACGTAATTAGCTTAATAATCGGACTTTTAATGGTGCTAAATGCACTTGTATTAATTACGGTAACTAATTGGCAGTCTACGATTGTCACCATATATCTAGATGTAGGCCTATAGAGCATGATAATACATGTTACTGGGATTACGATTACGATGGTAGTGACGTAAATCCTATCTAAAAACACTATTCTTGTTTCCCTTCTGTGTTGCACTAGAAATGAGGATTACAATATTACACAGATTCTATTGGTTTAATATTGCACTATCAGGTATTTATTGATAGGTTTGCGGTACAACTCTACCTATTTCCAGGCCCGCAGACAGAAATTTCGGGCCCCTAGGCAGGGCTGTCACGGGCAACCCGGGACCTGAACCTCTAAACTATCTTTAGGCTTTATGAGAATTTTTTAAAAATTGACAGATCGTATACTTTGTACTTATACTTCAGTTAAGTTAAACAAGGCATGATTTTATTCAGTTGTTATTTGAAAAAAATTGTATTTTAAATTTATGGTTCTATGATATAATACGCATTGTATAATAATACTACGCTCATGCGTAGTTTTATTATACAATATACATAATAGTGATAATACCACATAAAAATGATAAAATGGTAAATAAGTAGGGCAATATTCAGATGCTTGAAGTTTAATCTGATTGTAATTAAGTTCAATTAAGTTATATTTTAAAAAGGCATAAATAATACACTTTTTATAGCTGATCATAATATTTTCAAAAGTTGATTGCGGGCCCGGGCCGGGCCCCTAAAACTCGCCGGGCCCCTGGGCAGTTGCCCCCTATGCCCCCCTCTCGGCGGGCCTGCCTATTTCCTATAGGAAATGATTTCCTATAGCGTATGATGCAGAGTGTATACCACAACCACAATTGGGTATTTAAGCAAACATATAAACTATTTACACATAGTATAGAAAATTAAATCAAACATCTTGATAATACCTACCGAAACAATTATTTCAAGTGAATTAATTTTTATTTAAGCCAGAATCAAAACAAATCACCGAGAATTGAATTTAAGAGCGTTTAAAGCTATATGCACAGGAAATTGGTAAATTGTAAACAGGAAATGGTTAAAAGTGGGTTGATAAATAAAAAAGAACGTCTAATCAATTCGCCAGGTGTCAGCTGATGGTGCAAGTTTTGGTTCATAACGTATTGTGAACTTCGATTAAACGATAAAGGTCCGTGGTACATGGAATTTCCAATTGACAGGCAAACAGGCAAAATAGCATAAGGTGAAAAAGTTTGTTATATAACGAAACCTTCCACCCACCCCCCCACCCTACACAATATAACGTTAACAAAACATGAACCCACCCACATACCTCTTGAGCGTTATATATTGAGCGTTATATAATGTGAACGGCCCCTAAGGCCTCTTTCTGGCGTGAGTTTGTAGGAGCTTGGAAGTTGCTAATGATATTATTTATATTGTATAATTGGCTCATGTATATCGAGCAATAATACTTGAAGCAAAGCAAGAAACATGCACGTTGATGCTGTTTTCATTTCAATATCCACTCAAATAATTATTCAAGTTGCCAAAAGAGAGGGGCTACAAAAGCTTGTTATTGCATTTGCCTCTGTGTTAAATTAATAACAGGAACTAGATGGCGCTCAACTTTGCAGACAATACAAACCAAAGATTAACTATCTATTTCCTAAGAAATTATAATTATCTAATTTAACATTTTGATAACAGGTTACCTGTAACAACAAACTAAGCAGTCTGTCTTTGATTTGAATTTACGCCAAGACAACAAGAAGAAATTACACGCACTGGAGTCTGCGCGAAATGCACTAAGGAAACATATGTTCGCCTATCACTTAAGTGAGTATGGACTGCCGTTACCGCGATATTATCCATGCACACCGTGTACTAAAATGCGTTGTGGATTGGCAGTGTATGCTGCACATATTATAGGGTGACCACATGTCCCGATTTGGCCGGGGTAGTCCCGGAAATGATTAAAATGTCCCTACGTCCCGGGCAGGTCCATTCCGGGACAATGTAGCAGCCCGGAATGGTGTTTCTATGATCAAACATGTAGATGATGCCATTTAACGTTCTAATTATTTGACAGTAGAAATAACATCCAGGGCCGAAGTTAGTCTCCTTGTCGCCATCGGGCTTAGTTTTTCAAGGCATCCCTTTCAAAATGAGAAAATGAATAAAACATGTTGGATCAACTCATTCGGCGTTAATTCTCTATAACGATAACTATTGGCCATTTGGCCTACATTCTCGGATAGGTGCCAACAGGTTTATGTCTAATCATAATCGTTAACTCTAAACTATTTAAGTGCCACTCGATGCCAAGCGCAGGGCTCCATTTATTATCGGGTGCCACGTCAAGTCGGAGGGGTTGTCCGATTTAGGTCTGAGTTCAGCTGCCAGATGGTGAGAGGAGGCATATAGTAGCTGCTAAGATGGAGGTCGTTTAGAATTAAAAAGGTGTAGGGTTGAATGAGGCAGGGTAGGAATTCTTGCAGAGGTCCGACTTCAGTTCTGAGTGGAAAGTTCGAGGGATGATAGTTCTAAGAGTCTTTGACAGATAGCGTAATGGTCACTGATTGACAATGATGCAGAGGAATCGAAAAGATGCGAGAGGAAGGTTGTCGTGTGTTTCAGAGACGTAGGCCTAGTGCAGTGTGGGATATACCTCGGCTGGAGAACTTGAGATGAGAAGTGACCGGGAATCGAGAAGGACTGAGACAGGAGGATGATCAGGTAGAACTAGTTGGCTGGATGGTAAAGAGTTCACAAGCACATTTGGACTTGCAATAGGGAGTTGTAGGTTGGTGATAGAACTTGGTTGTGGATTCACTAATTTTTAGCCAACAAAGTGATGTTAATGACATGATGCTAGGGTTCCCGGACAATTCGGCGAGGGACAATTCAGCACATGGACAATTCGGTGCCGGATGAGTTTGTGAGTGTATTTAGACCAGATTTCGGTATGTAGCAACTGGCATTTTTAAAATATTCAGAATGGGAGCGAAATGGTATTCTCTATTATTATCCAGCACATGTCTAGTTATTATAGAGACTGGTGAAGACAACATCCGTAAAATACTGACTTTGAGTAATTGCGATTAAAGAGTATACAGTAACATAAAGATATGGATTTATCAACATTTACTGCCGTTTGTAAATACTATGTGAGTCAGAAACCGAAATCGATGTACTTTGTAATATGCTTTAGTTTTCTGTGCAGTGAAGGACTACTCTAGTTAGAAGGTGACTCCGATGTTGTGGCACTCCATGACAAAGAAGGAGCTCCTAGTCAGAGGCACAACCAGAAAATTTTCATAGGGGTGCTCATGATTGCAAACGCTAAAGGCGTGAGGCAGAATTCCTGAAAATCGAAAAATCCGTCAGAATTGGATTAATTGTGTGTATCAACTTTTTGTTGAAGGGTGCACTCCTCAGCATCCCCTTAGGTGCACCCCTGCTAATAATTCGCTTGGAACTAGGAGCAGGGGTGTTCCTAGTTCGCTTGTCTGTTGCAGCTTCCATCTGAAGAGTTGCCTCCCATCTCATCACAGAGCTCGTTTCCTCTGATAATCCTAACCGATTACGATTACAAAACCGAGTTTTATATATCACTCAGGTTTTTTTTAGCAGTTGCTGGTCTGGAAGTGCTCCTTAGAAGGTTTTTTGAAGGACCGCCGTATGAGTGCTCAAATGAATGAATGAATGGCCATGCGCATATGTGCACAAGATTCATACAATTTGTATACCCTTATGTGCTCTGAAAACTGTCGTGTTCTCCGTTTAGCTATGTGTTGAGTCATGAGCACCTTTCATATTGAGTGGCGCTACATAAATATTTCATTTCATTACATTACAGTGTATTGCATATGTAGTATTCTGATATTTGGAATTGGATGGTTTCCTAACACAACTCAGCTGGACACAGACGACTCAGCTGGCTTCAGTGAATGCTGTATCCCGATTCCCTAAAAGGAAACAAATGCAGAGTGAACTGATTCCCCAAATGCAGTTTTACACTACACGTTTGATATCCCGAAAGCTAGTTCAGACTCCAATCTCCGAAACCTCAAAAGTGAATTGAATGCAGACTTTATTAAGTATTTCCAGAAGAACAGTGTACCTCTATATCATAACACGTACGTAAAATATTACACAGTTAGAGGCTTGTTCAAGTAATATTATTTTAACTTAAAAATTTTTAAAGTTTTAATATGGAGAGCCGATAAAAGTTTAATAATGGATTGTGGTTTGAAGGATTTCCTATGCAACTGCTTCATTTCACAAAATTATATGGCATTACATACATTGATATAAATAATGCTTTTGTGTACGTACTACTCTTATACTATACTTGCTGGGGCACCTGGTGCCTGGGTAAAGACAGGTTTTTGGCCCTTGCAAGGAGGAAGACGGCGGTCCACCCCCTCTGTTGAGTGTCCGAGGTGTTCCCCGAGCGAACGGCGAAGGTTTCGAGTGAATAGCTGTAAAAGTGTTCAAATGCATAAACGGAGAGACAGACACATACGCAGAATCTAGATATACATGTAATTAAATAGTGTTTATGGTACATACCCACGTGACCGACTGTGCAAACAATACTGTATACCTGGTACATGTACGATATGTTGCCGGTGACATGATCCTGGCGAATAGGAAGGAAACTTTGCTTATATGGATGTGTGAAAGGTATGCCATAGGCTTTTGGCCCTGGAGACCAGGAAGAGGGTGGCTGCGGGGTTCAGGAATCCCTCTAGTGCGTGTCTCAGGTGCTCCCCGAGCCAACAGCGAAAGTTTTGAGTCAATAGCTGTAAAGCTATGGAAATGCATATGCATCACCGGTCAGAAGGACAAACAGAAAGTCTTCTTTATTTATAAGATTATAAGATGACATTGAAAATTAATTTTTTTAAATTTTGGGACTACAACCACCTTATGACTTTCAGGACAAGTTCAAGCTATTTCGTTAACTCTGAATTTCAGGGAGCCGGACCACAATAGCAATTTTGGAAATATGTTTTTCTTACAAAATGGTTTCAGGAATTTGCTATGCACCTCGGGACTTAAACTTGTTGCATAGCCGGAATATTTTGATGTTTTACTGAAAATTCTCGTTCCCATTGAACTTAGACTTAGTAGAATGTGCGTTAGTAGGATTTTAAGTGTAAATTGGTTGTTGTATTACATATTGTTTAGGTTCACGCTAAGAAACTTGTGCATTATTCTTTTATAATTTGTGTTAATTTTCCATTTTTTTAGGCTGGCTATGTTTTAGACATTTTTATTCAACATTCTGTAGCATGGTACTGCTGAGGCCATTGCTCTGTGCTGGCCAGTTAGTTCGGGTCTGTTTTAGACATGAATCGAGCAGACACATTTTCCTTAATTTTGTTTGTTGTTAATTCTTTTATACTATATTAAAACATGGAATTGATAGAATTCAGTTCTAAGTTCTCTTTCTTGCATACAAAGCGTTTTAGGGTCAAGCTCCACACTACCTTGGGGATCTGATCAGGTGACCTATCTCAGCTGCCTCTGGTCATCTTCTCCACTCTTTGGACCTTCCAGTGCCTTGGTCTTAGACTGCCACAGCCCAGCATCCTGCCTATGCATCTGTTGGCCTTTTGCTATCGAATGACCTCCCTGCTGTAACTCGTGCTGAAATCTTATCTGGTAGCATTACTGTTTCTGGTCATTCTCTTAAGACTTTTCTTGTTTCAAGTAGTTCATTGCACTGCGAGCGTCTACTATGATTAGGCTGTTCTGTAAGAGTTGCTTTATTATCATTCTGTAAATAGAATACAATACTTTATTATATTTAGTTTTGCAGTAATTTTATTTAAATAGTTTTATTTTTAAGGAAATTTATTGCTTTCAGCAGATAATATGAATTTAATTGAATTGTGATTAATTTTACTTTGTACTTGAGATATTCTTGTAAATAATGGGGAAATATTGCTATGTGTTTCTTTCATTATTTATTTTTCAGCTACCTGGCCATAAAACATCACGGAACATCTGATGGTCTAGTTACAGTATTTAACGGATCCAGATCAGCAGAATGTCAAAGACAGACACAGGGTTAACTGGGTTGGGAGCTATAACCAAGCCATCTGTTCCATCTCCTAAAGAAGGTTGATTCATTTGACTAATTAATTAATTAATTAAATTGCTTTGTCAGTTTGTGAAACAAAGCATATTCAGTGTTTAACACAGTTATTTGATCTAGCCTTCCATCCATGATGATTATTATGTTGATGATGACGATGATGATGATGATGACGATGGTGACGAGGAGGATGACGATGATGATGAAGGTGATGATATGTTAGCCTACCAGTAGTTTAGCACAATTTTTCAATTACATTGATTTTTATTTATGTTACAGAAACACAGCTTCTTCATCATGACAACGTTGATGTAAGTACGTTGTTTGAGAAGCAGGCACTCATATGCATTTTAGCTCACTTCATGATCAGCTACTAAGTCACACTTGTGGCATTGTTAACAAGTGTCTCTCATTTATTTTATAGCATTTTGTTCTTGTGTACTTGGTGCTACGTCCTTCCTGTGCAGTTCTGCACATCAGGCAGCACATCTCCTCCATCCATCCATCTCTGTCCAACACCAGCGTCTCGGCGTCATTCCACGACATCTCCAGGCACCTTAGGTCATCTGTTATTGTCTCAGGCTAGTTTTTCCTTGACCTTCCTCTCCTCCATCACTCTCCAACACTCCAGGACATGCCTGCTTTGCTCCTCTACCGTCATTGGCCATGTCTCCGATCCATACAATGGCGTGCTCCCTACCACGGCGCTCTACAGTCAGACCTTAGTCTTTAGGCTACATCCAATTTTCTTCCAGATCTTTGTAAGCTTGTCAAATGCAGTGTTTGCCTCTCCTATGCATATCTTTATTTCCCTGTCACAGCTTCTATCTGCTGTTATCAGACTGCGTAGATAGCAAAGGCATCCACGAATTCCATCTCTCTTCCATCAATTGTGATCCTGTCATCTATGCTTCATAAAAATAAGGTCTTGTGTTCTTGCGTAATTCTTACTAATTCCATTTATGAATTTTAAGTAGAGTTGTGCCAAATAAAAATTGTTAGTATTTGGCAAAATACAAATAATTTCCCTCTATTCGACTAACTACGAATAGTGGCAGTAGTTGATGACAGAACAGGGCATAAGTGAAACTAGCCTAAGATTTTAGGTCAATTCCACCATAGTCAAAGATTAAAAATCTCTCTAATGTCACAAATGTTGGTAACTGATGTCACATCCTCCTAAGCAGTTCAATGTATGAATGATGCCATTACTGGCAACCATCCACACCAGACAGAATATCGCTTTCTTTTATATTTGACTTATAAAAATAAAATGTTTTATTTAGTTTGTAAACAGTGGATGGTTTTTTATTGTAGGAAAGTAAAAAGAAGATACCTTATCCAAGGGCTATATTTTTTATTGTTGGAAATGAGTTCTGCGAGCGATTCTCGTATTTTGGCATGCGAGGTAGGCATCTCAGTATTGCTTCAAAAGTAAGAGTGATTAGTGATTGAGTATCATCATTAGCGATTGTATATCATAAATTTACTTGTCCTTGGAAGTTCATGACATGTAAGACATCTGTTTGTGAATATCTTGCAAGTTTGTAATCTTTGAATCCAATCAGGGAATGGCAACTTGTTGGGAACTACAGTTTGTTTTGTTTTTAGATCCTGTAAATTTGCATAATTTCAGCAATTATGGTTTCATGTTAGTTTCTATGTGTGAATAATAGTATTTGGCATTTGTTTCTTAAATTGCCATTAAATTGGAATGGCCTTCCTGTGGCACTGCATTTCATGCCAATCTGCTCTATTCTTCTCTGGCCTTAAGACTGTTCTGTTTGACCAAGGCTGGGCTGGGAGCGCTTCTGAGTAGATGGCCCTGAAGAGGCGCTATATAAAACTGCTGTAATAGTATAATCTGGTTGAGTTTTATTATTTTTGATTTACATATTTTGTAACTGATTGCGGTTTGGCATTCAGACACGTTAAACGGATATATACACAATTCATACTGCCGATGTGTTTCTGTTTTATTATTCATTTGTCTGGTCTTTTCTTAGCCATTCTTGTTCTGTACCTGACTCAATGGCTAAGATTCAACAAAGATCTGGCGACTGGTGTCTATCATGGCTTCGTTGTCCTCTGTTATGTCATGCCTATGTTTGGAGCTATTCTGGCAGATGGATACATTGGAAAGTACAAGTTAGTATAATATTAATACCTCAGCACACATATCCATGATTTGTTATTGAAAAGTATATTCAAGTATTTTTAGTCTAGGTTTATTTGATTTTTAATTCTATGTAAATATAATACCTCAGTATAAACATTCATTTCTTATGAAAGTCTTAGTTAGCATAGTCCATGTTTTGATTTTCATGAAATTGGTTGTGTTATTTGTTTCTGATTTTTGTTGTAAGTATGAATCATTTCCTGATTGTTATTTGTGATGCAAAAAGTAAAGAAATTGAATCTAGTTTAGGCAGTGAACATAATAATGTATTTCATCTTATCAGTGCTTTTTAATTTTAGCTTAACATGAATAATGAACTGCTTTAAACAATGTTTTTTCTTCTTGGTTATAGGACGATCATATATCTATCGTTTGTTTACATTCTTGGAAGCACGATCATGACTTTCACAGCATTTCCACCTCCTTATTGGTTAGTGTTATTGTTCTTTGGTGCCTTTTTGTAGAAATTATTATGTTGTTACTATGTGTATTAAATGAGTTGAAACTATATTATTTATTAAGTGAACTGCGAGTTTTATTTATGAGGATTATTGTAATTAATATGTTTGTAGTTGTTGTGCACAAGGGTTTTGACGACAAAATGATTATTGTTTTTTGACGACTTTCAAGATCAGCTTGTGTTTATTCAAAATAAAGTTTAGTATTTACGAATGTATAATCATTGATCATCATTTGCTGAAACTAAACATTTGGATTTGATTGATGATTGTGAATAAATGTTCTCCATTCTTTTTGATCATTCGTCAAGTCTGGTGTTCCTCTCATGTTTGGTCCAAGGCCTGCTATCTCTTTTTGCAATGTACTGTAGTCTGTCCAGTAGGGTGGCAGTCTTACTGATGTTTCTGTTTTTAAATCTTGCTTGCATGTTGTGGTTTTACACAGTCCAGTGAGAAGAGAGGCTGTGTGAAATGTTTAAGATGTTCCTTTCTTCCTCTTATTTTGGCTGCCAACAAATTATGAATCTGCATATGTTTTTCTTAAGGCTCGGGCCAATGATTGGCCTTATCTTAATTGGCACTGGTACAGGAGGCATCAAGCCGTGCGTTAGTGCGTTTGGCGGTGACCAGTTCAGTCCTGAGCAGGTTTGTTTTATGCAAAGAGTCACCTAACTAGTGTTATGATTTGTTTAAACTATTACTGGTTTTTCTAGACTATAATATTAATCACTTTCTTTAAGTTGCAGTATTTAACACAAAGAATGGCAGCATTTTAAAATCAATGTGTGGATTGCATTGGTATATAGGGCTGAACCATTGCACAAATTTCGTATCAGAATACATATATAAGTGCATTTACTAATTTACTAATATTGCTGAACCATAATATCTGGCCATTATAAACTGCTAATTGCTGAGCATTAAAATGGCTTTTAGATTAAATTATCTTTGACATTTTAAATTTTCAGATTGTACGTTTTCAATATACAGATTTGTTATTGTGATTTTATTTACGATTTTATGTTTTCAATGTGATAGTAATAATTTATTGGTTTGTTCTGTAAGACATCCAAATGTGATTGTACAACTCTATTAGCTTTTAACAAATAGATATGTAAAGCAACTCTTGAGTTTATATTGTTTACATTCTGTAAAATTTTAATCCATCTATGAAAGGCCATTGAAGTCCTTGTCTTCTGTATTGATTTGATAGTGTTTAAAAAAATGTGTGGATAAATCGTATGTGGGGCTTTCTTTTGCTTGTGTTTTTTCACTATCTTCCGATTTGCCATATCTTCTTAAATCCCCAATACTCAGGACTAATGGTTGTTTAGACATGTCTTTATTTCTGACCCACATAAGCTTAGGAGATAGTTCTACGGCCCAGGCACACACGGTCATGGACAAATGATTTTGATCTAGACCACTGAATTTTGGCTACACACAGATTGGACATCTTGAGTAGATTAGATTTACTGATTATAATAGCTGATGTTTTGTTAACTGAAATGCAATTTTTTCATATCTTGCTCTTTGATTTGTTGTTTTCTTAGAAGCAGTCACTCATTGATCCTTAGTTATTTTGGTGATGGTGCTCTAGAAATGTCCAGATTAGATTAAATTTGATAAAGGAATGAAGTAGTAATGAAGTTGTGTTGTTAATTCTGTAAAGTGAGTTCAAATCTTTGAATTGATACTGGATGATGCTAATTTGGATTGAATTATTGTTTGACAGCAAAAACAGCGAGTCCAGTTTTTTTCGGTGTTCTATTTTACCATCAATCTTGGGAGTTTTACTTCAATGATAGTAACACCAGTTATCCGTGGTATGTATGCTAATGATGACGTTTTTAACACATTTATTTTAAATGGCACCAAATATGTACAGTTTCAATTGCCTTCAATGATGCTTATTGTTTGTGATTTGATACTTTACAGTTTACACTATTAATCATGACTGAACACACAAATTTATTATTGATTTATAACTTTTTTTGATGGCATGCATCAGCGATCTTCATTAAAAGATTGTGAAGTGTCAGTTTTATTAACTAGTTTAGTTTCACTGAAACTTTTAACACTGACTTAGCGATAGTAATGATAGCTGCTAAGGTGCAGATGATATACCAGAGGAGGTAGTAAAAATGCTTGGAAACAGGCAACAGGAGAATTATTGGACATGTGCCAATAAATATGCCCATCTGAAGGATGGCCAAACATTTATGGCTTTTCTGCATAAGAGTGAAAGGCAAATGATTGCTCTGATCGTAGGTCAACCAGTCTTATTAGGCATGCATCAAGGATAATGTTTAACATTAACAGGATGGACCAGGGTAAATAAGCATTATCCCAGCGTTGTTTGGATTTTAATTGCAGTGCAACTGTGTGTAATACAATTTGATGCTTCATGTGTTTACAAGTTGAAACCAATGACGTATTATGGTAGCATTACCACCCGATGTCACGTTGTGTTAAAAACATCTGAAATTAATCAGGTTTATTGCATTCTACTTTTCTGTTTTTTATGCTTAACTTGACGTTTTTGCTACTTGTTTGCAGAATACACTAGATGCTTTGGGTCCAGCTGTTACCCAGTCGCGTTTTGTCTACCGGCGATCCTAATGATTCTGTCATTAGGTATTTAGATGTGGCTATTTGCAGGTTACAGAATTATTGAGACATTGGTTGGGCTTATTGTATAAAGTTGCATTATCTCTGCCTCTATCTAATTGTATAGTCCTAACATGACATAACAAAATATGGTTGAAAGGAAAAATTTTTGTAAAGAATGAGCATTTATGATCTCAGGAACAATTTTTGTAGAGATTAAATTATGATCTCAAGCATAATTTATGTTTATTAGGTAACTTCACAGGAAGTGTAGGAAGAAACATAGAGAAGAAGGCCCAGATTTTTGGCGACGATAGATTGACTGACAAAGAAAATTTGGAAGGAAAATTCTTTAAATTTAGTAGCAAGGATTTCTGCTGAAAGAGTGCTAGCTAGATCAATTATTAAAGTGACATTGCCTTCTGTATGCTCACCTTGGAATGGCTAACTATTTTTTGTATACTGTACTTTTTAGTTCTATTTTGGCTTGGTCGAGGTCGGTACAAAGTCTATCCGCCAACTGGAAGTGTTATCAAGAACTTTTTCTGCTGCATTGGAGTATGCATCCTGTAATATTTCTTAAAAGTTTTTTATTTTTGATCAGCATTTCATGCAGTGAAGATTTTAGGATTGTCCTGTTAGAGGTTTTACAAATGTGATGCCAGTGCAGACTGTAATGCGTCTTTAAATTCGCACAGAACCCGTTTTATGCATCTTCATTATAATAATAATGATAATAACAGTAAAAATAATAATAATGATAATTATTACAATAACTTGTGCTGCAGGCTACAACACGGCCATATTTGAAGAATCCCACTGTTCTGTAATACACAGAAGAAGGTGTTGGGACATGGGATTTGTGATTCACAGATTTGTTAGTGTAGAAACTGGTAGATTAATTTCTATCAGACTATGCTAAATAAGAGTAAATGATATAGGATCTCTTTTATGACCTTAATGTTCTCTAAATAGCTCAGGTAGGAAAAATTAAACAGCAGTTTTTAAGGTGGTAAGGGGAGAACATTGTTTTGATGCAGAAGAATTATATTGTACTCTGTTGATTCTGTGGAGAATGACTGTTCTGCAGTTGTTAATTGAGTAGCATAGCATTGTATGTGTTCTGGTGTGTTTCTACAGAGAGCTATCAAAAACAAGTCAAAGGCAGACAAAGGTCTAAAGAATCATTGGCTGGACTATGCTGAAGATAAATATGAGGTACATTTATTATCAGTGGTAGTAATGCATATGTCGTATGTCTGGATCTTACAAAATCAGTCTCGAGTTAGCTTTAGTTATTTCTAAAATATTAATTAAAAATTTATTTTCCGTTCAGTACTTTTTAAAATGAGATAAAAATTATTGCATATTGAAGAAATGTTTTATTGTCCTATTCTACCAGATCTGTCAATGTGTCAGAATAGTTTTGCTTCATTTCTCTTATCAATCTTAACTTCGTATTTGCTCTTCTGTGTTATTTTACATGCGCTAAGTCTCTCAAACCTTAAACTCAATTAGCTGCAACATATCAAGAACTCACTATATTGCATAGTGTTGCATGTCCCTTATTATCCACACCTCTGATTTGCATTTCGGTGTGTGTGCGTGTGTGTTGCAAATCTAATTAATAAGAGTATTAATTAGAATGTTCATAATAGCAATAACAAATGTTTCAAGTGAATATTTGAATGCATTGTGGTGTCATATATCTATCTAGCTCTAATGATTGTCCTTCTTTTAATACAGGCGTCATTCCTAGAGGATGTTAAACGTGTTTTACGAGTGTTTGTTCTCTTCATTCCTGTGCCTGCATTCTGGGCTCTGTTTGACCAACAGGTGAGTTTACCAGAACTATTCAAGTAAGAGTGTGTTTGTCTTTCTTTCTTAAGTATGTCACACATGCCAGAGTTTCTTAGTTTGAGAAAACAACGAACCAGAAACTAAAATGATTTACAGTTAAAATTAACAAGACTTCTAATTGCCTTTGAGAACTGAAGAGGAGGAATGATAAATTGGAATGGTATTAATTCTTTTGTGTTTGTGAAGATATATGCAGTTCAGTATAACAACCGTTTTGTCATAAAGTTAATCAAAATTACATCTTGTGGTTCTTTGTAATCTACTTTCGTTGTGGACTAGTTTGTTAAACTCCACCATTTTTCAAGCTTCATCATGGTTATAATTGGTATGTATCTTCACCGCATGAATCAGAATGAAATTCAATTAGAAGTGCATTAAATCTATATATGCTTGGAGATACCAGGTCTTATGAATGCTGTGGCTGGCAATTATATAATACTTATTGTTTGTTGTTTGATCCTAGGGGTCTCGGTGGACTTTGCAATCTACTCAGCTCGATCGGAAAGTTGTGAGTGTTTTGTACTTCTATTTATCGTGTACTTGTTAGATTATGTTAGAGATCTGGTCACAAGTTATATATGTCATAAGTGTTCTTAAACTGAATACACTCATCAGTTTGTTATGCAAGTTTCTGAGTGGATTTCATAATATCATTCCACTGTATATTCTGTTACATTGCCAAAAATTCTAAGTATTTTGTTGATAATTAGAATTATCTCTTGTCTGATAAAACTGTAGTGGAACTACTTTGTGTTGGTTAAACGAGAATATGAATTTTTTAATGCATTGTTATATGTTAAATTTTTATGCTTAATATTTAGATGGCAATAATTTCATGAATAATTACCAAATATATCTGGAGTTTATTACTGAGGGAGGTGTTAGTTGCCCTGTACTCTTTGTTTTGTAAAGCCTGCAATGTTTTGTCTCATGGCTTGATTACTGGTGTTCGTTTTGAACTCCACCCTTGATTGTAGTATTTGATGTTGATGTGTATTTAATTTATTTATGTAAATTCATGTTATTACGAACTTTAATTTGTACTGGCTCAATGCCAGGCTCATGATTGTGTATCAATTAAAGTGCACAAACAAGTCTTGTCTGCTATATATGCAATTAAATATTTATGATTGAATTGATGTGGATATAATGTTTTGTGTTTTTCAGTTTGGACACTGGCATGTCCTTCCAGATCAAATTCAGGTTAGTTAAACATTATTAGCTAAAATATGTTGTGTGCTTCTCAAGCTGATATAATCTTGTTCTTAAAATATGTCACAAGTTAGTTTTTTATTTTTCCTGTGCATATTAAAACTCTTGTCAGACCAGCAATTGCCGCTTTGGGCTCATCAACATGCAATGTCATACATGTGATGAAATTGACCAGCTGATGGTGTATCAGTATAGCTGACTAGCATGGTGCTCTAGAAATTGTAGTTTTTGTGCAGCTGCAAAATTGCAGTTATTGATATGATTACTAAGCTTCGCACATTGACCGTGGGAAAATTTATTATGCAGCGCAATGCCATATAGGCCTAATCAATTATCGGCATTGCGAAGAAATCGCGTAAAGTGCTAATTATTGACAAATGTAAAGACTATGAAATGCAAAGGACTTGTTCAACCTCCAACTCTACTTCTATGGTATTCTGGGTAGAAGTCTACCACAACAGCATCTGACTCATCAGGCTGGGATTCATTGTCTGAACTATCTGCATGTACATCCACACCTGCTGGAGGATCATAGGCCTTAGTTGCTTGACTTTCTGTGTCACTTGCCGGTTCAATGTCATCTAATACCTTATCAATATCGTGATCACTCTTCTCTTCAAAATGATCATCGTCTGATAAATCAATCTCTTTCATAACCTCCGAAACATGTGTATCTTTTTCTCGACGCCATGAAATGGCATGCGATCGGAACAGTGACATATACAGTAATGTAAGACAGGGCATATATTATTTGCAATATACACTGAAAAATACATCATTATGCACCAGATAACATCACACAATATAGTAGTAATGGAGACACGGCAGAGTTTATTGCCTGGACACTGATTGGGCTTTTATATAGATATCTAATAGCTGTATACTTTTAGACGCATAAATATGCGCACAGAAATGCTAACATAAATACGTATATATACGGCCTACGCGTTCAAAGTGTTAAGCTTGGTGATGTGCATAATTATTTTGTCTTAATTCAGTTTGTGCAACTTGCCATGTGTAAATACACTCGTACAGTTGTTTTAACTTGCATTATCTGAGGCCATCAGCAAACAGACATGTTCAATTAAGCATGTAATTTAAGACAAGACTATGCTGGTAAGTTTTGAAATTGCTTTGAAATTAGTTTTGAAATTGCTGTTTGTCGATGATCATTTGTTGCATTTTAGGCCATAAATCCACTAATGATTGTGATCTTGATTCCTTTGTTCGAAGGAGCTATATATCCTCTTATGGATAAATGTCACTTACCAAACAGGTATGTTGCTAGCTGTGTATTGTCAATGTTCTTGTCTTTTGACTTTTTCTCAATGCTGGTATATTGAGATTAAAAACACTTACTATTTGTATTTCTGTTTCATGCAGCTCTTCTTGAGATAAGCAATGATGGTGTATTCTTTAACATTTTTAACCTTTTCCTGACAACAAGCACAGTGCCTTTCCATAGATCCATTGGGGCAATTCATGTATTTAATACTCCAAGCAGAAAAAGAAAAATTCTGTTGTGTCCATGAGTCACACTTTTATGTCCATATTGCATTCACTGCCTATTAAGCAAATAATCCATTTCAAAATCTTCCTTACAGTTTACAGGGCGCTACATTCTTAGCCAAACAACATATCTTGTTGTATATTAAATGCAATAAAGCAATATTGCCCTTCCTAAAAATTGGTTCAGAAGTGCACACTAGAGCTGTACCGATATCACTTTTTGCAGATTATGCCAATACCGATTATTGCTGATTATTTCATTGCCGATACCGATTATCTAGCCGATTATTGTACCGATCATTTTACCAATAATTTCATTGTGTTTCCCAAGATGTCCGGTTCTAAAAGATAGACCTACTGCTACTGCCTATTGTTGTGATACAAGCAAAACATTTGCACCATAGGAGACGTATACATGTAGTTCGGAACTAATCCTAAGCAGGTCATACAGAGTAGGCACACCGCCCGCCGTTGACCTTGCATGACGGAGGAGAGAAAGGAGATAGGCCTATCTATGTAACTGGACGCCAAAGCCACTTTTACGACCTGCGCTTTAGCCTAAAATACCGGCCAGCAGAGAAGACAACTGTGCCCAGAGTAATAAGACAGAACTCACTCTGCACAACAGCTTTTCCGCATTTTACACTAGCACAATGCCTACTGAGTGGTCTGAAGCCACACGCTATGAGAACGGAACAGAATGCTGTCGTTCACAGATCCATTGATGTTGCTGTCATAATTTTGCTCTTAAAGACTGAAAATGATATTATAAAATAAAATGTTTCTTATATCGGCGCTGATTATTATACCGATATCCGATACCGCTGATATCTCTATAATCGATGCCGATTATGAGTGTGTCGGTACAGCTCTAGTGCACACACTCCTTGCCAGCACAATTGCAGCTATATTCTCGGTGTGGGCCCCTCCATGTGGACTTCCGCTAGCGTTGCGCATGCTCCCTAGGAACAATCTGCCAGCCTCCTGTCATATCCTCAAGTCATTTTTGTTTGGCTGCCTTTGAGTAGGTTTCTTAATGGGGCGCTATATAATTTTTCAAAATGAATGAATGAATATTGCAGAAGAATTGTGTGCAAAGGATTTGCTCAAAGTCCCTACACAGTAATTCATCTGGCGAGGATTGAACCTGCATTCTTCACGTTACAGGCCTACCAATCTACCTATCGGCCACTGTGTTGCATGCCCCTACCTTACACAAATGTGCTTGACCGATGGTTGAGCCCAACACACGAATTGTGGTAGTTCTCAGTTTCTGGTCTAAAACTTTCTCCTATTCAATCAGATCTGTCAATTCCTTGAATATCATTCAGGACTAAACTTGAGACTCTTTCAAACTTCTTATCTACCATATTGTCTATGAAACACTGTACTATGGTCAACCACAGTACTTGAAGTCAATGCTGGTTCCAAAACGAGCAACTACTCAACGCAGTCGTCTACCTGCCTTGCTTTAGCAGTTCTGTGGACTAAGACTGCTCTTCATTGTCGAGCTTTCTCATTTGCTGGACCTAGGTTCTGGAACTCCCTCCCCATGTGTGTTCGTTCTGTTCAGTCTTTCTTAGTTTAGTTCTCAACTCAAAACCTTCCTTTTCAGTTGGCATAGCCCACCCTAGGCTGTCTCTCTGTCTCACTGGACTGACCTTCTGGAATCGACCTGATCGCGGTGTGGATTTGATGTGCCATCGATTGATGCACTTGGCATTAGACACCAGCACAATAGAAGTGCCGCTTAATAATAATAATTGTGATTATGACGCTCTAGATGTCGTTATGCTGGATTAGAATGTAGGTGACAGAGCTAGAGTTTTGTATTGCTTGCTGTGTTTTCTAGCTAGCTGTTGGCATTAAATAACTTTAGATCTGCTGTTTGTTTTAAAATATTTAAAATTTCTTTATATTTACCAGACCATTGCAGAGAATGGTTTGTGGAATGGCTCTTACATCGGTCGCCTTCATTACGGCTGGCTGTCTCCAGTTAAAAATTGATGTGAGTCATATTCTGTTTTCCAGATTTACTTATTGCTCATAAATCAGTCAATCAATCAATAAATGAAACTTGATATTTTGCCTCTTCTAGAAATATACTCAGAGGTGCTCCAAGTCCAGCCTTGTCCGAGGAAGACAGATTTCGGAGTAAAATAGAATGGGGAGAGAGAGTTCCTAGGCAAGAGCCATTGATCCATTGGTAGCACATTCCATGCTCATTCCGGGCCAATAACCGTACAAGCACGATGCTACATCATAGATGTCTGAAAGGGACATGAAGCAGACCCTGCGAGGCAGAGTGCTGCATCCTGCTAGCACTTCTACCAGCGGCAACAGGTCCTGAGAGTAGGCAGGTGCAGCACCATTATTTCAGTGCCAGATCAGGGAAGAAATCCTAAATGCACTGAGGATGGGTAACAAATGTGAAACCTCCCATATATAAACATCCCAATGTAAAATATGCGTCATGCAGCTGGTAACAATGTCTTCAGATGTAATGTTTATAAAATAATTTGTGATATTAAAGCACTTTGGAGTTAAAACTATTCTTTTATATTTATATAATATGGTCTATGATGTATGATGGCACTTGACTGAAATGAAAAGTTTTAGTTCTAAAGGAAAATCATCTGAAATTTTTATGTATTGTCCTTGCCTATCAGTGTGTCATTAAATTCAAATTATATGAACCTAAAAAACTTTTGTAAACAATTGTAATAGTAATCAGGAATTCCTTAATACAACAAAGCTAGTGTTTAAATTATGTGGGCGTAAATGGTTTTGAAGACTTCAGGGAGTATAGTTTAAGGAGTAATGAACTTCATTTTTGTAGAAACATTTATACACTCTGAATCATTTGCTTGATTTCAGAACAGCGTGGCTGAGTTGAATATTGCACCCAATCACTCCAGCATCTTCCACATCAACGTCTTGCCATGTCCTTTGATTGTTAATTTCGCCTGGACTGATAATTTCATGGACTCATGCCATGTAAGTATAAGACTCTCACTTTATGGCATGTTTATTTATGCTGGATTAAAAAATAACTGTATTTAAATCATGTGCCATATGCTTTTGTGTTGCTATGCAAGCAGTGTTATTTATTTTATATCTGTTTGGTATTGTAGTTTTACAGGCTTTTAAATAATACATTTACTGGTTTAGTGTTTACTTTCTTTGTTAGCAATCTTCCAAAGTAATGGCTGAAAGTGGCAATTACACCATGAATTTGCATATCCCGATTAATAAACTGAATTCAGCAAATGCTTCATGCGAGACTTTGGCCAAGATGTCATACCGCACATTGCAGGCCAGCCTTTTGCCAGGAAGTGCTTACTACAGCATGACTTCACTTGACCATCGGGGAAACATCGAGTCGAAACTGGTACAATAAATAGTTTTCTTTATTATCTTACAAAATCTGGATTTTGGTTGTACCTTTAAGCTAGATGTAGTTTAAATGTTTATTGGCTAGGCATAGCTGTAAGGCAACATATGTAACCACACATTCATACATACAGTGGTCCTTTGTCGTCTCATCTTTATTTAATTTGCTACATATTTATCTTATTTCCTGCGTTCCATTATTTCTGATAGAAGCTGATGACTTTTCTTGCATCATTGTCAAAACTCATTAATCAGTGATAGTTATTTCAATTGAAATGTCAATCAAAAGTCATATCTGCTGGAGAAACCAGGTTGAAAGTCGAATGAATTAGAGAATTCAGAAGCAGGCTGCTATTGTGGGAATGCCTTCTGTAATTCTGAAGAGATCAATGCAAGGTGGGCGAATATGCGGCTGTTTGGATGTCATTTTAGGGCCATGGCAATAGAATTTTGACCTGTTAGTTTGCCAGAAAGAAGTGGTATTACAGTACTTGAGTCTGCTGGTAACCGATGTATTGCCTAATACAGTGCTGTCCAGCCTTTTTGAAATCATGGGGTACCAATTAAGATATTTTTGAAGCTGAGGGTTGCACCAGGAAACTGAAAAGTGATGACTAAAAGTTAGTGACAATTATCAAGCACAAATGGAAAGAATGACTGCTTATCATCAGCATGCTTGTGTTTGCCAAGAGCATTGTCAGTAAGTAGAACCACATGATGTGGTATATAATGTTAACAGTAACACTATACAGTACAATACAACTCGGCATTTATAAATGCCGAGTTGTATCAAGTCAAGTTATGCTCAAAAGCGCGCAAACCTCTCGGCAACGTAACTGCAGTTGTAATGCTGAGCAATCGTGTGTCAAGGTCTTGCACAGTGACTCAGCCATGTACCATTTGTTTCAGAAGGGAGATATATACCAGAAGAGTATTATGTATATTAGCAGAACCACTGTTATGGGTATTAAGGTGGTCAAGTGAACTATCCATGCCATGAGTGGGTAAAGATTTGGGTTTCATGTGATCAAAGCAAAAGATGAATTCTTGAAATTTGTATAATTGTTATCAACCTTTGATCCATTCATTCATTCATTATGAGAATATGCATAGTGCCTCTTCAAGGAACCTACTCATAGGTGCTCCCAAACAAACCACACATATTAGACTTGAGCAACCTCTTTAAAAGTGCATTTGAATTGCTTTGAGGTAGTAGACACATCTCCAACCGAGGCCCATTCCAGGTGAAAGAGCTTACAATTGAGGATATATCAATATCACCCATTATTGTAATTTCTCAGGTAGAAGTAACCACAAAGTTCAACAGTGATTTGAAATTTGGAGTAAAAGTCATAAAGTGAAAGGATGGGAAAATGGTGTCTGAATGTGAGCTAATATTTAATCACCCCTCATTAAAAGGTGACAGACATTTTCAGCAGTTTTTCGTATATCAGTCTTTAACTTACTAGACATTGACCTAGCACTTGTGGACTCTGGTGAATTTGCAGGATTGCCTGATTCAAAGCTTTTTAGCTTTACAACTGTCAGGAAATAATTAAGATTTGAGTTTAACTTAACTAATTCTTATAAGTATTACTGTTGTGTGGATATTACTGCAGTGTTTATTAAGTTTTTTAGTTTGACTTTTTTCTTCAATTTTGTGCTTGTTACAGTTTGATTATCCTCTGCACAAGTCCAGCATGGGAGGATCCTTTGTGGGGTTAGTGGGAAACATTTGAGTTCACATTTAAGCAATCATGTTAAATAGGTCTTTCTTTTTAATATGTGGTCATTTGCTTTTTCTATATGGAATGTAAAAATTTTCATTTCTCACCTTTGAACCTCTTTTGGTTATTTTCTGTTCTTTCATCTAATAAATGACTCCATATTTTTGTATTATGTCGATTTGGAGTAAATCAATAAAATGATTGGTTAATGGTCATGGTTATTAGAGCTGTACCGATATCACTTTTTGCCGATTATGCCTTACCGATTATTCATTTGTCGATACCCGATTATTTATTATATCTCTATAATCGGCCGGATTAATCGGTACAGCTCTAATGGTTATGGTTCAGTACCAGTAATTCATGCTTTAAATGGAGATAGGTAGAAAGAAAGAGATGGACATAATGATTGATGCTCAAACAGGTCAGCCAATTAAAATTCTAGGGTAGCACAATATCTGAGGATGGATATTGCAAAGAAGACATCAGAAGCAGGATAGCAAATGGACAAATGCACCTTCATGGAAAAGAAAAGAATGTTTACAAGAGGTACGAGCATCGAACTGAAGAAAGGACTAGTTAAAACTCTGGTTTTTTTCTCCATTACCACTGGTATGGCCAGTGGCGACATATGCTGCAGAGTGCTGGACAGTGAAGCGGGCAGATAGAATTGAGAGTGGGGCGTTTGAAATGTGGACTTTGAGGAAAATGATGAAAATTTGGTGGATAGAAAAAGTGAGAAGAAGGTCCTGGAGAGAGTGGGGGAGTTTGATACAATTGTTTGAAAACAGGAAGCAGGTTTGGACATATATTCCGAAAAGGCGGTCTTCTATTGACGGTGGTGGAGAGAAGAATGCTCAGGAAGACAACAAGAGGAAGGAAATGATTGAATAGGATCTGGACAATGGAGAACTTTATGTAACTACGAAGAGGAAAGCAAGCGACGGAGTTAGTTGGAGAAAAAGGAAGGGAAGACAAGAATCATCCATGTCACAAATCTGCTCATTGGCAGAAGACTTAAGATGAAGACGATGAATGAATATTATGTTAGTTATACTTTGTTCTGTTTCAGGAAAATGTGTTCTGTCATTTTATCCCATAAATGTTCTTCTGTTCCATGCAGATTTTCCTTATGCTAATCAGAGTATGTCCACATGTTCTTAATTATTTCGTGTTTTCAAGTATCTGCTTTTATTTAATCAATGATAGTGAAGCCTATACAAGTTTTATTTTAAAGATTGCTACTCTTTGTTTTAGAGTTGTTTACATTCGTCGAGGAGTGGCACACGATGAGACACCAACCGGAATCCTCAATGATACATCATTTTACACTACATTTTCGTTTAACCTCTCAAATTTTGACGTCAGTGTTTATCGGCATATTCCTCCAGGAAGGTACTGTGTGTACACTGACCCTTCTGCAGAAAACCAGCTTTTAATCAATTTTTTCACTCTGGAGTGTTATATACCATTGAGAAGAGAAATATATCTTGTATGCAACGATTCCAAAATTATCATTCTATCTCAATCATAGCTGAATTTAGTTATAAAAAACTACTTGCATGCATTTATTGATCAAAGAAAAAAAGCATCTAAAGTTGGCCCCTATATAAATTATAGAACACCTTAACAAAATTGCTAGGTTTAATTGACACCCAATTTACAATATATTCTATAAATTTCATTAAAATATCTTACTTAGTTGTAAACTTTCAGATATATAAACTTGTATTGTTCAACTTATTTCTTAACCATTAAAATAAAATTGTTCAATAGATATTTTTGCAGGAGTGTGTTTAATTTTCTGTGTATGACTTCGTTAAGTTCAGGAGCTTTGCGTTGTGGTGGTCATTATCTACATTTTTATTGAAATGCATTATTATTTATTTTTAACGGCAAGCACGAGCCTGTTTCTTTTGAAACAATGTTAAAAGCAGCATGTAGCCTGTTATTGTTGATTGAAATTATTAACATGGTCGCTGCACATGCACAGTTATGCTAGTTGAACGCGATATTCTTGTGTATCGACCTCAACCTGATTGCAGACCAATCCGATAGCTCTCATCGCGTAATAGCGACTTGATTAGCTTTGTTTACACTTGTGACCTTTATTTAGCCATGCTATTGGTTGAGTATTGGTTGAGTATGAGCAGATTTCACTATTATCTCTATGCCATTGGCTTGATGAAAGACAGAGCTTTAAAATGATAACATGCATCAAGGTTGTCATTGCTAAAAATGTATTAAAAATTAGGCCTGGTAAATTTACCTGATTTCGGTATGTTTGCATGAAATTTAAAACTATTCGAAATCATCGAAATAATACCCTTAAATTTTTTTCAGAAGACCTTTCGTTCTTTTTTTTATAAAACATACAGGGTGGGCCAGCATAAATGCACAGACTTTGCATGCAAATAACTCCGTCAATATTTGAAATTTATTTATACTTAATGCGTCATATCAAGGAAGGTATTTCACTCTAGTACTAGCCTATAAAAAGCTGAACTGGTACTAGTTTTAAGTTTAAGAAAATGTTTGGGACAGCCCTAACTGCTCAATTTTGTTGTCATTAGTGACGCAAAATGGCGCCGTTGACAGACGGTGATCGAATCTTGATTCGACTTTTGCGAACTGATAAGGGATTTAATTTCTTTCAAATGATGAAAGAGTTGCCTAACAGTGGATGGAATAAATATACCTTAAATCGTCTGATACGAAAAATTGATGAAACAGGAGCTTCATTTGGTAAACCACGTAAATCGGTACTCATGGCACACACACCCGCTAACATCGCTCGTGTGTCCAAAGTAATTTGTAGCCAAGAAGATGACCCAGATACGAGTAAATCTCCCAGGGAAATTCATCATGCTCCAGGCATTTTGAGAATCACCGTAAGATGAATAGCAAAAGACAACCTAAATTTGAAGATTTTTGTAGGTGCGAAGTCCAACAGTTTTCCGAGTCAGACGAGCAGAAATGACTGAACGCCTGCAAGCGTTTGAAACTGCGCATGACTGTTGATAAAATTCAAAGGACATGGTTTAGCGATGAGAAGATATTCACAGTGCAGACTCCTACAAACACTCAAAATGATTGTGTCTATACTCATGTCAGCAAAAAACAAGATGTTACACCTGTTAACGTTGTCATGACTATTTTCATTAGCTATTATCACTAAAAACGATGATTTTTGTCATGTCACGATTTACGTCATGAAGGCTGAAGGTGCAATAGCCAATGTTTTTTTATACTAGAGTGAAATAAATACCTTTGATTTGACGCATTAAGTATAAATAACTTTCAAATATGGGCGGAGTTATTTGCGTGCTAAGTTGGTGCATTTATGCTGGTCCTCCATGTATATTATAAAGTAATAGTCTGTAATAATCTAACAATTGAAAAAAATGATATGATGTGATAAAAAAATGACTTTTATCGAGTTTTAGCTCGTTTTCTTGAAACTGTGACTTACGGCTGGTTTTGTGTGCACAGATGGTTCACCCGTATATGCTATTGGTTTAAGAAACACTTAATGACTAATTAAAAGTATCTCTTTCATTAATTCTGATGAAGCAGGTGTAGTTTGCCTGTTCTATAGATCATGTACTGATACATTTTGAAAACTTACCTTTTTGTCTGGATTGAAGTTGGAAGCGCTTCTGAGTAGAATGAGCAAAAGCTGTTGTGATTCAGGTAATAGATGTGATGTTGTAAACATTTAATTTCTTGTTTATTGACTGACACCATTGAATGTCTGAACAGAGATTTGAGTTGTTGAAGCTTGCCTGTAATTGCAGTCGTAATCGTGGATTTATATAGCGCCAGTGCACGACTCCAGAGAAAGTCATGACATATGACTGAGTTTTGAGCACTAATATTGTGGCAGCCCCACTCAAATCTTGTGCTGTGGTTTGGTGACCAGATTTTACCTTACTGCATTTGAGTATCAGCCAGTTTGCACAAATCCTTTGTTACCATCTGTTGTAACAAATTAAATTTGTCATTGCAGGTATCAAATTAGCTTGTCATTCAATTCGTCAGTGACTGTTGAGATTAGTAAGAACTTTACTGCAGATAATGGAGGAGTCTACACGTTGGTAGTTCTCCCAAGTTTCAACAAATCTGGTGTGGTGAGTCCATTTATCTGGTCATCTTGTGTAGAGAGACTTTAGAAACTCATCATATGTGCTACTGTAAAATGTGTTCAGTTGAACACCCAGTGTATGTTGGAACACCCAGTGTATGTTGGAACACCCAGTGTATGTTGGAACACCCAGTGTATGTTGGAACACCCAGTGTATTTGTTATGTTCTGGAAAGTTGGCAGTGGCCAGCCAGTGATTGTGTGCACAACTCCAAATTGACAAGTCCTTTCTGCTGTCTACAGCTGATGCATGTGTTTGCAAGTGTTCGTGTGTGTGTATTGTATTGTATTTAAGCACTTGTTAAAGGCCTCTAGTAGTAGAGTGAACCGTTCAGAATCGCTCCCAGTGCACAAAAAGTGCTGCGAGAAGAAGCTTATTTCTGAGAAATGCAGAAGAGAATGAGAGACTGCCAAAGAGAATTGTAGAGCAAACAGAAGGAGAAAGTACGTTCCAAAAAAGGGACCAATAATATATTGAAGCAAATGATCAAGACTGCGCCAGTTCTAGAACGGGGGACTAAGAAGGTCAAATACTCTCGTCTGGTTGTAACTGGGATGTTGAGGGACCACATCAGCAAAGATATGACCAGCAGCACCATAGAATAGGGAAAGAAAGGAGATGTCAGCTGTATATAGAATAAATAAAAGAGGACCTAGTAAGGTGCCTTGTGGAATATCCTGTTTAACGTGGACCCGTTGGCTTCTGGAGTCACCAGTAATTATCAGTTGGGTTCGTTTAGCTAAGTGTGAGTGAAACCAACAGAGGGGAAGTCCTATAGTTTGTAAGAGGTCTCAAGACACTAGCGAAAATATAGTGATCAACCATATCAAAAACTGATTATTATTTTCTAAATTTTATACCGCCCTTCTTCCAACATCTTTTGCTCAGAAGTGCATACACACGTCTCGACTTGCTCAAGGTCCCTACACAGCGACGCCCCGGACGAGGCTCGAAACTGCACGCTCCGCGCACACTGAACGTTACGGGCAGACCGCTCTAACCGATCTACCACTGTGCCACACTAGACACATCGTAGAGAGCCAGAAGAGTGACTTCAGACCTATCAACTGCAGAATAGATGTCAGAAAGTAGGGAATAGAGGGGCAGTCTCTGTGGAATGATGAGCCATAAAGCCAAACTGGTTAGTACAGCGGTTCTCGACATTTTTAGCGCTGCAACCCCTCAATAATATTTCCAATTTTGGGGGACCCCCATCAATGAAATTGATTAAGTTACTCCCTTTGTCTCATTTGTGCTATTAATATGATGCATTTCACTTCTCAACAATCATTATGCATAAGTATATATTTTCATGACTGATGAATAAAATAATATGATAATGAATAAAATAATATGATAAGCTATTTGTTGATTAGAATTTAGAAAACTTTAGAAGTAAAATATAGTAAAAGAAGTGTTTACTTGAGGCTCAGTATTTATTATTGTATACTGTGTAGGTCTACTATGTACAATAATTATTTAGAGTTACAAATCTCAATTGCAGCAGATAAATTTAAAGTTTAAACATTACTCAAGATTTATGATGAAAGCAAAACTACAGAATGCAATCAACATTATTTCATGCATTAGTTAAACGAATTATAGAATTTTGCATTTAACAAAAGAGCATCAAACAGTTTCTGTTCTTGATTCTTTCTCACCCACAGGTTGAGAACCACTAGGTTAGCAGGAAGGAGACCAATGTGTGTTCCGTGTGTGTATGTGTGTGTGTGTTGGTGTGTGTGTGTGTGTATGAATAGCCGTCGAGTGTTATTTAAGGTCTGTGGAGGCACATCTTACGATAATTTGATTTGGCAGCGTCAGATGGTACAGTTCAGATGTTGGGGGAAGTTTGAATGAAACAAATGTCTTGTTGTCTATCATATCATTATCATGTCTTAGGTTATAGAGACTGAACCATGATCATTTTATGGCCGTAATTCAGAAGAGAAAGTTGATATTCACCCATATCTGCAAAGTTACTACAAGAAGGCATATATATATATATATATATATATATATATATATTTATATATAATTATACAGTAACATTTAAACATGCTTGTGATTTTCTTGCTGGTTGCCTGATTGTTTATCTGCTGGGGATTGCACAAGAATGCATTTCTTCCTGTGGCTGTCAAATGTATGCTACAAGCAGGTCTGCCAAAACGGTGTGTATATATATATATATATATATTTTTATATATATATATAAAATTCGGTATTTGATCATCAATAACCCTCTTCAGAGCAAGCCAATCAGCCCAGAGTGTGATGTGTGGCAATTTATTAAGTATAATAAGCGGTGTCTTTCCTTAAACTAACTCCGAAGAAGCATTGGCATGAAATCTTAGAGAGTTTATTGAGCTGAGGCTACCTCAGCACATGAGACAATTTGGCAAGTCATCTCCCGTACTGTCTAAGTCTGGAATGTATTTCTATTGGAATTTCAGTTTGATTTGCTGAGTTTTGTTGACGTACAACCGAATTCAGTGTCTGTGTGGTACCAGTTTCCTCAGTACATCATAATAACTGTGGGAGAGACGCTGTTTGCTGTTACTGGACTGTCTTTTGCCTACTCCCAGGTAAGTCATGTCACTGGCCTTATTTCATCCTTAATCTGTAAAATTATGTTGTTGTGGATATGGACTTATAATATATAGCAATTCCATTGGCAATTTAGCATATCTCTTGCAGACCAGTTCCAACTTCTAATACCTTCAGTTTAGTCAGGCAACATCCGGTCAGAGCTCTGCATCTCATCATCAACTGCTTCTTATACTGTTGTCTCTCATAAAGATGCTTTTGGCAAATGCCACTGATGGTGTAAATTTTCTGAACTTGATGTTCACTGATTTTTAATTGTGTGGTGGTCAATCACTTGTCATTTTCTAGCCATATTGTCTTAGATTATTGATACTGAGTCTTGATTGATCCGGTTGTTATTTTAATGCACAATTTCACATATTAAACTAATTGATTTAGAAGGATATGGCACCCCAACAAAATAGCTCTGGAAAAATAGCCCAAATAAAATAGCCTCAGACAAGTATCCCCAGATATTATAGCTCCAGACATAATAGCCTCAGGCAAAATAGCCTCAGACAAAATTGCTCTGATCAAGCAGCCAATGTGTTTTGTAATTTGTGTATGTTACAATCGATACAATTTTTTTAAATAATTGTTGTTTATCGTTATTAATTAATTACAGATTATGGCAGCATTGGTGCTATCGTAAATATGAATGTCAATATTTTGTCAAGATTAATTACTAATGAACTACATAAAGCACGCAATTCACTGACTATCAGTTCACTGAATGGAAAGAAGTTACTTTTAAAAGACTAATTCCGGCATCGAATGGTAGAAGTAATCGCGGAGGTGCATTGAGACGTCGTGTCGGGGTCATGTCAAGGAGTTCTGTGACACAGTCACACAGGTTGCCGATCACAACCATGCGCCTGAGATAGTGAAAAAGGAGGCCTTGAATTCTGTCGCTTTGATTTGTGAACGAGCGGCTCATGCGTTGAAAGGCCCAGACAAATTATCCAAAATAGTACAAATGGTTTCTCATTGGAAGCAGTGAGCCAGGCATACACTATAGCACAGAGGACAATCGAGCTAACGTGAAAACGCACACATCGACCATATCTGATTGCACATAAAGTCCCAGAAATTGCAAATCCTGAAACTTCTGAGACCTCTGTTGTAAAACAAAATAGCTTCAGACAAAATAGGCAAAATTTGTTAACCTTAAAAAACATTGTAAACAAAAACTAAGGTCAAATTGACATCACAGCATATGAGGCTATTTTTGGGGGTCACAAAAGATACACTAATTTACCATATTACCATCTTGGACCCTGTACTTGCATGGGTCATATGTTTTCAACTTAGCACTACAGTAGTTAATTTTTTTCTAATAGCTTTCAGAGTATTCGTGTAATTGTCACATTTGTTGTGGTTCAGTTAAAGTGTCTGTACTGAGACCTGTTTATCTTGCAACTACAGGCTCCTGAATCCATGAAGTCTGTTGTCCAGGCAGGGTGGCTTCTGACAACTGCCGTTGGGAATTTGTTTGACGTCATCATAGCTAGTTTGCGTATAAGTAGCCAGGTCTGTTTTTTCTTCTTCTGACTCTATGGTTCAAAGTTCATTGATTTTTAGATGTAATTTCTCTTTTAGCATCACAAGGTGTTTTTGTCATTGATTTTCTGACAAAACATTGTTCCTGCATTTGCTTACAGCTATTTGAAAATGTATTGTTCAGCTTATTTCTTAATCTTGAAAAATCAAATTTATTGCCTTTATTTCTGTGAGCTGTTGTCCAAAATGTTAATTGAACTGCGCAAACATTCTCGTCAACATATCTATGAAAATAATTTTTCTCAGTTTTGCACTATGTGGACATGGACCTGCGTGGTTCTATAGACACGTTGCATGACATTGGCCTGGATTATGAGCGTTCCAGTTGCCATGGGCTGGCCAATGTGTTGTTGTCAATCATATAATTATATTATCATGTCTTAGGTTATAGAGACTGAACCATTATCGATCCAGTTGTCATTTTTAATGGCCATAATTCAGAAGAGAAGGTTGATATTCCCCCATATCTGCAAAGTTACTACAAGAAAGCATATATATATATATATATAATATATAATATATATATATATATATTTATTATACAGTAACATTTTAACATGCTTATGATTTTCTTGCTGGTTGCCCGATTGTTTATCTGCTGGCGATTGATATTCCAGTTGGACCTTGTATTCTTTTGTCACCTGACATGGTAACTGTTACCTAGTCCAAGTAGTGTGGGGTAGTTATTCAACGGTTGGAGCACTCACTGTGTAACAGGGAGTGTGCAGGTTCTAAACTCCTGATGATCGTATATATATATATATATATATATATATATATATATATATATATATATATATATATATATATATATATATATATATGTATTTGTCAGTGCTATCATCTGTCATTAGTGAGTGCAGATATAATTTATAAATAATACTAGTGCCGCCTAATTATCAGCCTAATATTTTGTATTAACACTGAAATTCTATTATATTTATAAATATTATAATTTCATGTAATTACATTTAATCAAATATTTAAAAAAACTATTTTGTGTATGTGTTCATTAGCCTAATTATGTCTTGTAGCAAGAAGCGAACTCTTTTTTTCTGCCTTTCTAGACTGTCGAGTTCTTTTTCTTTGCAACGATTATGGCGGTCAATACGGTGATATTCGGGATCATGACGTATTTCTACAAGTATGTTGACACCACGTCTGCTGAACAGCGTCTTGCCAGCATTGACACAGACAAAGAGGCTTTGGTGAAGTCACCGGAGGGGCCTGGTCCACAGCCACTGGTCGACAAGGAGAAGTAGGGCGAATAATCATTCCGCATCCACTTAGATCTGTAGGAAAAGTCCTTGGAGGGTAATAAATCTCCCAAAGAAAGCAAATCATGGAATAGCTGATGTAATTTTGGCTTTTACTATTGCTAAGTGATTGTTGTTTTAAATGTTATTTCTCTTTTACAATCATGAGATGCTTTTGTAACTGATTTTATGCTAAAACATAATTCCTGCATTTGCCTAATATTACTATCTTTCTTTCTGTGAACTGTTTTGAAGATATTTTATCATTTTTAATTATTCAAGAATTTATCATTTGTTTTATATTGTTTTACATTGTTGAGTCATACTACCACTGTTAGTTAAGCCGTGCATGGCTAGAACCATCAGATTGTGCAAGCGAGCTTTGTATTAGAACTTGTTTATGTTGAGTCTTAGAAGTTCTGAATGCTACTTTATTATTAGTAATGTTTGCATTATGCTATAATTAGTTGCAATTATGATTTCATCACTCATAATGCTGCTAGTGATTTCTAAATTGCACAGAAACTTACTGAGTTGACAAAGTGCTAGTCAAAGTTGAAAGCTGATTTAATGACAACATTTCTAATCTAGTCAATGGGCTTGAGCCTATAATTATGTAGGGTAACAAACATCATTTTTTTTATACATCATGACACACCTGCAGATGTTGACTTATTGAAGTACTGAAGAAGCTGAAAATCTGGATCATCAAATTGTGATTGATTGGTTTTGTTAATTAATAATTATTAAGCTTATATCATGACTTGTATAATGTGTCTAACAACAGTAAAACAACATACTGCCGAAATTTTTGTGTTTTTATTAAGCATTATGTGAATATAGCGGTAATTGTTAATTATTATTATTATTATTATGATCAAGATGAGTTTTGCCCCTTCAGGTTATTCAATCAGAAGCGCTCCCAGTCCAATTATGGCTTAATGAAGCAGTCTTTACATTAGTAAAGAATGTTGTTATAGTTACCCCTAGGCACTTGATAGTAGACAGAACACTGCAGAGAGCCCATTCTACTTCCTAGAGCCAACAACTGAATAAGAGTGCCACTACTTAATGGTAATCCTCAATTGTGGAGTCTAAGAGTTCAGCTTCATCGGCCGATCGAAGAGAAGTTGCAGCTGGACACGTGAGGTGGGACGGCAGAGTTCCTGCAGGTATTGAGGAGCAGGGCCGTACCGAGCTATAATTGCGCCCTGTGCCTAGCATCAATCTGATGCCCCCACATTTTGAAAATAGTATTTGCGCCCTGTGCCTAGCATCAATCTGGCACATTTTGAAAACAGTGCATTTTATGGAAAAATAAGTTATTCCATCCTGAAATTTGCGCCCTTTCCACATTTGTGCCCAATTGTATGGCCCTGTTGAGGAGCGAGCCCCTTGATGCAGCACCAGACCAATGCATAAACCAATAGTCAATCTGTTGTGGAAATGGAAGCCAGTGTGTACATTCCTCATGCACCTTGAGACTTCGTTAAAAGTGAGTAAACACTGTTATTTTTGAAAGATGTGAAGGAGCCTATTTGTAAGCCAATTAAGTGAACGTGTGAGCATGATTGAATGGCCATGAGTAGGCATTTTGGGGGATTTTTCAAAAAGGCAGACTGTTGTTTTTCTTGGAACTATTTCTATTTCAGTCAAGTCTAGAAATATTAATCAATAAATTATATAACTTGGATTGTGGAATAGCTTTTAGGTTGAGAAGTACCAGTTGTTTTATGAATGGATATATTCGTGTTGTTAGAGGTACCTTATTTAAGGTTCGGGCCTCTTTAGTGATTGGGCTTGGCAATACCACATTTTTTATTGCACTTGTGGATTTGTTAAAATCAAATATTGATGTGCCAAAGATGTGAATGTCATTTAAGGAGATATTGTAGGCATACTTGTATTAATAAGTTCTTCAGTAAAGACTTTCAAGATCATTGTATAGGAGTTAAGAGTTAAATGAGTGTAGTTTGACAGAAACTTACTATGAGATTGCTTTGTATCGAACATTCATAAACTGTTCTAGTCAAGATGTAAATTTATATCAGTGCCAGTCATATTTATTATATTGAAGATGTGCAGACTGTGTTTAGGTCAGTGATTAATAAAGATTTTAGAAATCTGTAATTATGAACAAGCTTGAATTTTTTTCATTGGTGTTTGTTACTTTGCGTTACATTTGAACAATGAGCAAAGCTGGTTCCCAGTCTCTCTTAGTGCACAGCTTTAGTTAAAGTGTTAAATGAAGCAGAATGGCAGTCTTATCACTGTTATGGCTTTTGTTTTTGATGAAAAACATAGTATTTTCACATCATGGACTATTTAGGCTTAATATTTTTCTTTTATGTAGTTCTTATCACTGTTAGCTTTTGAAATTGCAATCATGCATGCAGATCTTTGAAGTTTAAATATTTGAAAATTTGTGTGGTTCTTGACTTACTGTGAGTCTAAATATTTTCCTCAATGATGTGTTGTGACAAGCATGTTTTTGAGAAGCCTGGTGCGTGACTAGGGGTTCGAAATGGCCTTACAGATTGTGTCAGTCTTTCTAGACAGAATTTTGACTGAATTGATTGATAAAAGCTATGTAGAAAATGTTATGCGCTTTCATATTCTTACGCCTTTCTTTCCTAATTTGCTTTGGATCCCATCCATATAATTTTATTACATATGTTATATATAGATTGGCCCTTGCTAAAAGACAGATCAATGCCTTCATGCCATTCAATTAGAAATTTACTTACATGATATTTCAGCAGTGGATGTCATCATTTGTGAAATCCAGTGTGTTTGTAAAATGTTACCCGTTATTGACTGAGTCTATTAGCTGTTAATGAACTAACAAATGATGAGTTGAGATTGAACTACCATTTTGATGAATAATGTTGACTACATTTAGAATTGTATAATGCTCATTATTTTACATAACACATTCTTAAGAAACTGTACTAGTCAAAGATAAAAATTAATAGTATTGTATTGACTTCAGTCCCTTATGAAATAGAGGCTTAGAAAGAATTGAAGCTGCTTCTGCAAATTACATGAAACTCTATCAGAATGTCATAGGTTTTGTCTTTGCATTATACAGAACAGTGTATATGGCCATTAATATGTCGCCTTGCAAAAGCCTCACCTTTAAAGGCACTAAATCTTAAATTCTGAATCTCTGAATTCAGTTTCGTTTAATGGAGGAGTGTCAAAAATTTGTTTAATGTCAAGTCGGCAGCGATATTTTCCAGCAAGTGGCGGGCCAGAGTGCTGAAGGCGCTTGAGGATATGGGGTAGAGATCGTTAGAAGGAGCCATACAAACAGTGGAATTAGGCTTTGGAAATGTGATTCTGATATGCATTATCAATTATAAAAATCATATAGAAAACTCATAAAGCCTCAAAAATGACAAATTAGACCTTTTATTCTCAAGTAGACGAGGCTCCGCAGGCCAGAAATATATTGTCGGTAGGCATGGCTGTTTAACACCTCTGGGTTTAATATGTCCAAAACACGCAAGTGATAAAATATACTGGTGGGCATTCCAGTCTGTCAACGTTTGGATCTAGTGTCTGGTAATTCTTCGCCACTTCATCTGCGGCCTGAATCATTTTAAACTTGCTTCATTTGGATATGTTTTGAGGTATTTTGCTTACAAGTGAACCTAATCCAATTATTTTGGTGGCCACAAATTGCTAATAAATTTATTATTGTTGTTGAGACTTCTAACCATTGTGTGGTTGTTTATTGTGCCTTTCCTTCGCACAGACCATTTATTCCAAGCTTGAGTTATTTGATCTCATAGAACGTTTTAGGCCTATAGATATATATATATATATATGAATATCAATTTGTAACTTTATTGAATTTAGCGTAACAAATTTGTGCTCAGTGTAAGTTTGTGCATATATTTATGATTACATATTGAAAATATAATTATACTTAAGACTTTATTATGTATATAGAGATCTATTATTTAGTGAATTAATGATTTTGCCTTGTCTTGTGGCAGTTTTTTTATGGAAATTGCTTACCCCAAGTTTGTTGTTTCGGGTATTTGTGTATTGAAAATTTCATCATTTGGATCTCAGACGATTCATGGGCCTATGCAGCCTACGGTGTGCCAATATCTTTAAAGTTTGATGAGCAGTTGGGCTTTTGAATCTCACACTGGGCCAATGGACGTTTGAATCTCACACTGGTCCAATAGTGATCGCCTGTCAAGCCAATTAATTGAAGTACAAGGCCAACAGAACTACTTATGAAATGATATTTGCAAGCACCACCGAACTCAGAGGTTTTTCTGTATTGATTTGTCTTTTTGCAGATCTTGTTTGTCTCCCTTGCTAATTTTTTTCGTTTGTATAAATCTTCTGCGGCCAAAAACAGACGAAAATTTTACTTCTACGGCCGAACTAATAAAAAATTTAGCACCTGAAGACCTCTGCTCATGCACTACCATTGGCGCATGAGTATTGTTAAAAAACACCTCAAATTTGTGACATGCGTTATGAGGGTTGTTTAGGGTCAGATTAGGCATCGTGGGGGTCGGTTAGGGTCAGGGTTAGTGTCGTTTTTAGACATATACAAAAAGCTTTTGGCCACAGAAGTAATTTTTCTGTGCATTTTTAGGCCGATCAAGATCCACGCTTTTTGTTTTTAATGGCAGAGTTTGCCACTTTTAAAGTTTTTTCTAAATTCATTAATCTGCTATTTGTTGTGATAAAAACTGATTGATGTGTGAGAATGGGTTTCAAGTCTGATGGTGCCTCCTATCACACTTATGAAATGCCTAATTAAAATGATACATCAATGGTCTGTGGACAGTTCTCTACAGTTGCATTACATCATTAATGTTTGATTGCTTCATGTGTCCAGTGACTGGATTTAATGTTAAGGCACCATGTTATTGTGTTGAACACTGACTGTTTGTGTGATTTTGTTGTTCAAAGTGTACATTATGTGTAGTGAAATAAAGATAAATGAAGGCATTCAACTTACATGTACTTGTCTTGCGGCCAGACTTTTGACTGTTTTGCCATCGATTGTTACTTATTGAATACTTCAATAATGCAAAGTCCTAACATATCCAATGAATAACTATGTGACATCCTGATAGCAACATGATATTATATTATATGTATGTACAAACATCTCATGTCCGACCATGTTGAAGGGTATCTGAAGCCTGTAATTAAGAAAATATACAATGGTGGGCTCTTTTACAAATATACAATGGTGGGCTCTTTTACAAATATACAATGGTGGACTCTTTTACATTTTCTGATAACAGATGTGGAATTATATTATGCAAAAAAGACTTGTGTTAGATTTAACAGCAGCATGCTGGTGCAATGAGGTTGATTATGCTGAAAGAACTGTTATACTTATGTATTGTATGAAGATGCTTCATTTCCACAATAATTACTTTGTTACTGGCAACTTATGGCTGTCTAATTACGACGTCCACATTATCCTATTTATAACTCTTTATGTTTATCCTGTAGTCGTCTGGATGGCATTTTATTTGACACTAGCTGGGGCACCCGGTGCCCGGGTAAAGACAGCTTTTGGCCCTGGAGAGGAGAAAAACGGCGGCTGCAGGGTTCACCAACCCCCTCTGCTGGGAGTTCGATGGGTTCCCTGAGCGAACGGCAAAAGTTTCGAGTGAATAGCTGTAAAAGTGTGCAACTACATAAACGGAGAGACACACACACAATCTAGATATACATGTAAGCAAATAGTGTTTATAGTACGTACCCATGTGACCGACTGTGCAAAGGATACTGTATAGCTGCTACCAGAAGTGTAACAAAGTTTCTAAAAGTGGGGGGGGCCATAAATCTGGTAATATTTTGCAAAGCACCAGAAAATTTGTTTGGGCCCCCACTTTTTGAATTTTGACCCCAGAAATTTAAAACATAGGGGGCACAAATGATCTAATCAAAAGTCATCTTATCATAATAATATATAGAAATAAAAGATGCAGGATGTTTTTAAAGTATACACCATGTACTATATAGCAACATTTTGTACAATAGACAGCAAAACTTCATGCAAATTATTCTTTTCCACCATTATGACGCTTGTAACAGGGCATGGGCTGGATGCCAAGTTAATTTCGGTTTGAACTTTTTGCAAGACTTACAGAGACTGTACCAACGGTCATTATAGACAGGCATATGCTGTTAAACACAAAAAAGTGTTATGTTATGCTAATGGGAAAGAAAAGTGAAAAATGTCAGTATGCAGTTGGAGGATTGAACATAATTAAGAGACTCAGAGGAAGAACGATACCTAGGGGTGATCATACAAAAGGGTGCAAAACCATCAAGGCAATGTTCAGAGGCAGCAAAAAAGCCAATGAAGGTGTTAGGAATGATTACAAGAGCAATAGTCAGCAGAGAAAAATTTTTTTTGAGATATATAAAACACTGGTCAGGCCGAACCTTGATTATTGTGTACAAGCATGAAAACAAGATATCGAGAAATTTTTATAAAATACAGAGGAGAGCGACAAAAATTATAGAAGGATTGTACACAAATCTAAAATATGAAGAGAGATTGAATAGATGTGGATTGACAACAATTAAGAGAAGATCGCCACAGTCTTTTATAAGCCTCCATCACAAAGGGAGCAGCTCCACGCAAGCCTTCCGTGATAGGATCGAACTTCTAATTATTGCGGAGTTGGCTAGGAGGTGCATGTCCCAACAGACATTTCCAATAAAATTTGTGCCCTGAGAGGGATATCCCAGACATGAACCCCGACTTCATGATTGTAGGCCAGCCACTAGACTATTTCTTTAGGTAATGACGAATATTCTACTATAAGAAATTTTCTGTATTTGGGGGGGGGGAAACAATGCGATACATTAGGCTATAGATGAATGAATATTGATAGGCAACAGTTAGTGCGCTGTAATAACACCTCTTCTGGTCTATTAACCATAAATTATGGAGTCCCCAAGGGTCTATCCTGGGACCATTATTATTCATTCTCTATATTAATGACCTCCCAAATGTAGCTCTGGCTTTATTTGTTATACTTTTTGCTGATGACACTAATATATTTCATTCCCATTCCTGCCTTGAAACCCTGATTAGCCAGACAAACATTGAACTAGATATCAAGAATTTCGTTCAGTGCCAGAAAGTTATTAGTGAATAAGGTTGAGTCGCACTGTATACATAAATTCAATCGATCAATCAAACAAACAAGCAAGCAATGAAAGAATCAATCAAAAAGACTTGATCAAGCGCCCCTTTGAGATATCTACTCATATTTATGCGTGGCACGGTGGCTGATCGGTTAGAGCGGTTGACACATAACACTCAGTGCGCACTGAGTTAGCGGGTTCGACCCTAGTCCGATGCGTCAGTTACTGTGTGATGACCTTGAGCAGGTCCTTCTCGCATAATTGCTCTGCAGAGCAACTGCAACTGCGCCGTCGAGGAGTGTGCACTTCTGAGCAAAAAATGTTAGAAGAAGGTTGATATCACATTTCTGGAATTTCGATTTTCAATTTAAATTGACGCATAATCAATCGCGCTACCGATCCAACCGCGGCTGAAAAGTACAGATTTCAGAGATGTATAATGATGATGAGTTTTCAGACAGAAGACGGACTGACAGATCTCAAAGGATGCTATATTATATAAGTTCATGCAAATGGGTCGCAGTGGACCAAACGAACGAATTAAGTGATCGTCGAACAATACTGGCCGAGATTGGGCGACAAAACTCCTGTTAATTAGCGGGAGCAGTGATCCCAAGGCGGTGCCTAAACAAAAGCTGATCTAGTACAGGCATTATAATGATATTACCTCACACAAATTGCAATAGAAACTTTTTCAACTGATTCATTCTTAGAAACATGTGCCCTTTAACATATCAAGTCTCCATCAATGCAAGTGGTGGAAATTATTGAATTATTGAAACTATTGTTTCCCATTTCCGCCCATGTTAAATAGGCCTATATGAATTTTTACATGTCTTAATTTTCCCACTCAACTTTTATTTTGTAAAGAAAATATATAGCACAAATAATCATGCTAGTCTGAAAATAGTATATACATTTATACTAGTTTTTATATTATTTTTACTATTTTTATACAGAATGACAATGCAACTCGAACAAATATAAGTTGTCCTCCCAGATGTTCAATTTGCACAGATCCCGCACGGGACGTAGAGAGCCAGCAGCTACCCTAGCAGAGAATGGAAGTGCCTCCATTAACTCGAAAGGATAACATTCATACATCATCAGAGGAAGTGGTTCATCAAGTCTGTCGAAATAAATATACCAGCTAACAAGAAATTGTTAAATTTCAGAAGGAAAACCTTGAGGAGCAAATTGACAGAACTTTTCTAAGCTCGGCTGAAAAAGAGTAAATTTATGACAGAGATTGTGGGAAGTCAGCACATGTTGCATTCAAGAATGCTCTTGAAATCTTGCAATGACAGAGGCGATGACTGGGCATCCGCAGTGCAACCTTGCGTGTTGCATGTTCACGACCTTCATGCTGCTGATGCAGTGTATCATCAAGTGTGAAGCATGAATTTTAGAATAAAAGAAGCACATTTCATTTATTTGAACGATTTACATAGCACCCCTACAGGCCTACAAGAGCCTCTACTCAGAAGCGCTCCCAACTTAACCCGGGATAAATTGGACATGTCTTAAGGTTGGCATAGAACACGGTGGAGTGTTCCCTGGGCGCTAAGCGAAGGGCGACAAGGATCCCATTCCAGGTTGAGGGACCAGCAACCGAGCAGGCTCGGTGATGCCGTATGGAAGTCCGGGAGCGAAGGACAAGAAGCTCAGCATGTGAAGAAAAACAGAGGGAGCCTCGGCGTTGGACACTTAATGTAGAACAGCATAGTTCCCACAGGTACCTGGGAGTTGATTCCTTTATGCAATGAAGAGATCCGTTATGAGATCCGCTGAGAGAAGGGGAACAAATGGAGGACGTCCCGCATATATTCAGAGACATGGCTGAATCTTGGAATGCGGCCAATAAGGAGTAAGATAATGCCCCAAAACTCAAATAATATTTTCCCCTATCTATCTGTGCGACCCTGCTCTGTTGCATGTAACAACTGCAAAGGACCAGCATGCACAAATTCATTGCAAGTTGAATTGGATGACGATGCAGATGATGAATTGGTGATACTTAGTGGAGAATTTGAACAACCTGAAAACAACGCAATTTATGCTGCCTAATTTAGTACAACAATGTCGCATTAATTTTAAGCATAGAAGGAGTTCACCTTGATTATTTGAATTACTTTAAAATTATTTAGATCATCCATATGTCTTTTGGAATTCAAATGTTCCTCTGAAAATATGCGTCTCGTTATGCATTACAGTGCCCCTAAATTTCACGATTTTTATAATACTTCCACCACAAGTATTGATGAAGACTTTTGATATGTTGTAGAGGATACCTTTCTGTGTAAGAAACAATTGTTAGACTTTCTGTTGCAATTTGTGTGAGGGTGAGGTTGACCCAAAAATATTCACAAAATGCCTGTACTAATACCCAAAATAAGATGCGTTGAGGTATCGACGACCAACTCAGAACATTCCTATTTAGTCAGATGCCAGACCTGCTCTGTAGATGCCACCAATCAATGGCAATTTCGCCCTATGCGTCCAATCTGATACAGCGGGAGACGAGCATATAACTAAGAACAATAAATTATATTCAAGGTGACTATAGTAACGAAGGCATGAACTAGTGTAACTGATGCTGTGGGCTTAAGAGATAATTATGACTCGCAATTTGCGCAGCTAATAAAAGCTGCTACAAGATACAGTGTTAACAACATCTGATGTCGCTTTTGCACACATTCCTAGTCAATGACCATTTTGGATTAACTACTTTTAAACTCATATAACATAGCAGAACTATTTAAAAATGCCTTTGACGAACCTTGTATAAATCATTTCTATTCAAAGAAATCGACCTGTGAAATGCTGAACTGAGCTTGCATGTGATTACATGCGTATGTAGCTATGTATGGATTCATTACGAGTGATATGCCTTCGGGAATATCACAAGAACATCAATTGTTTGATTGAATTGCAATGCTCTTGTTAACTTGATCAGTTGCAATTACATGTGGAATAACACGTACACCAGAAATGCACTGTCCAACGACATAATTATGCAGACACTATATAAATGCATCGCATTTCGATCAAATTGCCGCATTAAGGTATAATATCCAGAATAATGACGTTTATTAACTTAAACATACGCTCCCACCATTTCCCAATGTTGCTTCAACAATCAGATGGCAAGCAATTGATCTGATTGACGAAGGAACTTTAGTGAAACACTTCCGTCTTCGATCTATTTGCTCTAATCAAATTTTACGTCTCTATTATCGTAAAAAATCTCCCATATAGGTCCTACGTCTCCTTTTAAAACTGGGCTTACATTTATTCACATGGAGTCACAAGTAATTCGCTCTAATAAAATTTTAGGCATACGTCTCTTTTCGTAAAAATCTCCCATAGGCCTATGTCTCCTATTTAAACTGAGCTTAAACTTACCCACATGGAGTCACAAGCTATTATAGTGTATTCTTACATTAGCATCAATGCTAATTTGAATAAAAGTTTGCCTTCCCATATATATATGTCGCCGAAATTTATGGTTGTGATGCCGTGTTTAATAGGCTAATAATATCCGGAATTCTAATAATATTCGGTGTGTGAAAGTGTACAAATTTGCATATTGCCTGGACATTGTAATAAATGGCATTCAAAGCTGCGAACAAATTTATGGCAAGGAGCAATCAATTTATCAAAAACTCAATTGATGTGAAGCAATTAAACCTTCGGAGTTGATGATTTGTGCCCAAGATAATTATTTCGGTCCTGGACCGAATTATTGAAAGTTTGCTAATAGCTTATCAGGACTAGGTATATTATTTCCGAAAATGAAGCAAATATTTAGAGAAACAAATAGATGTGCAAGAATCGAATTCGAAACTAATAGATACATCATCAGCGTAGAAATGATTTAGAAAGCCTTAAAAAGTAATTTATTGAAAAGAGTTTAAACAGCATTAATATATGAGCAAGCGAATCACTTAACCTTCTGGACGTCACAATATAAGAAAACCTGCGCATTTGTGGAATCTAAACTTTTCTAAATAATTAGCAAATGGTAGTAGGCCCTAAGCTTTGCATCGCCTGAATTTGTTGAGTGCAATGGTGCAAGTAAGATGTGAAGCAATCGCGAACAGGACCAGAAAGGTCAAGCCAACAATGTTCAAGGGGTGAATGAGTGTGATTATAAACTATATCAACATTTGCAGATAGGCAAAGCAGACTTTTGCTATGCTCATAGGCCATAACCCATATATGATTGAGAGCCGTGAGTCGTGTGCATTGAATAGAGGGATATTTATGGCAGGCAGATTGAAAATGAAGGACAAAGAACATTTGGACGAGAGGCAACAGCTCAGAAGAATAGCGACAGCTCTTCTATTATGTTCTATAGTTTTTTAAATGAAACAAATAGATGAACATCAAAATAGCTTGCTTTGATACGTTGATAAATTACCTGGTGTGTGACTTGGCTTTTTCAATGGAACATAAACTATATAATCATGTGCAAAACGAGCGTTAGAATTGTCTTCAATAAGGAATGTTATAAGTAGGTGGATACCATTATTATTGCTTTTATCGCAATGTCACTATTTATTTACCATAGGCCTAACGTCAAAAAGCATTTGCTAACAGATAATGTTATGACTTGAAGAAATGACGTGGTTTTGGTAATATTTGCAAAAAATATCACAAAAATTGACGCTTTTGAGAAGAAGATAACTAGAGTGGCGACTACCTCTTATTTGATACTTTAGATGCTTGTATGTTGTTGTCCACTCAATTCTAATTCCTAAATTAATGACTCTAGGCATGAGCTTAAACCAAAATGTTTAAGGTTGTCAGATAAAATACACGAACTATTATTGAAATTAGATATAAATGCTTGGAAATGTATGGAAAAGATAAATTTGATTTTGTGGTTCGCAATAATAACTTTCTCTACAACGGGTAAGTTGGAGACCCTGTAATTGATACACACTGAATTCGCTTAATAGAAAGACGACATAAGAGAAGATTTCATCATAAATTTGGCATGTTTAATAGCAGAATAATTATCGCCAATTGTCTTAGACAACGTTTATAACATCGTCCCTACCAATATGTCCACATGGAGCCTGAATCTTGGGATCTGTATAGAGCCTGTATATTATATGTTCTCGTTGAATCTCTTTTTAAACGTATTAGCCGAATAGGTCGAGTTCTAGATGTAGTAAAGAATCCGGCTGAGGAACTGACTTGGCGTTTTCGCAGCCACCTATTCTCTCGTATAAAACATATTCCTTGCGACGCATTCGATATTTACCGAAGTCGATGTCCTTGTCGAGGTACCAACAATTAGCCGAAAGATGATATTCAACAGCCACGCAACCTGCTATCTCTTCAACGCAGGCTCTCTTGCAGGCCTCTATCCCTCGCACTTTAGTGTACAGCTTCGCTCTCGAAGTATATGTGTCTTTGTATTCTACCCACTCATCAAATAGGCCAAGACAATCTGTTACAACAGAAGGCATAGATGAGCGAGCATTAGTCAGTATTTTCCCAACTGCAGGCAATGTATATATATATATATATATATATATATATATATATATATATATATATATATATATATATATATATATGTTACACCCTCGTAAATCCAGAGCCTTGAGACAGAGTTTTATTTGAAATGTATTAGAGATGTGTATTTTTATTTGCTGTGGAGAACCTCAGCCACCAGTGGCGTCCCTGCAACAGCCAAAAATGTTTCTTTTAGACTTTTCTATTTCTGCATATTATACAAAATACAAATGCTTCGAAGATTTGTATACGCCGACGCATTTGCGTCGATCGACTTCCTCGGAATGACTCGTTGCTCCGATTTGAATTGTGGTTCTGAGGTGATTAACTTACTGTATTCTTACGATTTTGAAGTAGGGCCGGAGAGACACAGGCAGGCTATGATTACATGTAAGGTATATTATATATTTATGAAATAAATCCCCAGTAGAAAAGTAATTAAGTGTGAAGGGCAGCGCTAGAAAATTGACGCATGCAAAACACAGAAAATAATTTTGCTGCTGGCCAGGTAACCAGCTCGCCAATTATAATCAATCTGTAGACCTATATTTACCAAACAGTCTAACAGCACCTTCAAAGTAAATGATTTCTTCTGTTTTGTCTGTTTAAATTCATCTTTTGCAGCCCGGTGAGTTTCCTCACTATGAAATTATGTGTGAGCCCATCTACCTGGCATGACCTATCTCCATTTTAAAGGACTTAACTAGTGACTCTCCAATCTCCATCGGCTTCTCGCTCTTTGAGTGAGTATCTTTCTCCCCGAGGTTTACGCGCTGAGACTCCTGAGAGTGCCTCTGAATCGATATTCTGTGAGAGACGATATACAGATCTAAAGATACTATACGATAAGATACGATGGCAGTACATAGCACATAGACATTTTTAAAAAGACGCTGATAATTTGTTACAGCTGTTGAATCACCTGATATGCCGATGGAACCAATCGGAGATTTGATTGGCCTATTATCAGATCCTGCAGTTGAACCCATGGTATTAATCGAAGATATTTTGTCATTCTCTCCATCAGATGCCAGAGTTGAAAATGAGCACTCTGCAGTTACACAGAACGACAATTTGCACGCATCCTTCACATGATATTCGCTTTGCCTTCTGATCACAAGACTATAAGAACCTCGATTATTTCCCAGCACGTCAAATCTTACAGAACTCAGAATGCTTAGGCTACTATTCACGCCTTCTAGCGTTTATCCACCATGTAGATCTGTATTTTCAAAATGAATCATTTGAGGGCCATGACTATAGACGCTGCCTACATTTTGGCTTAGGACTGGCACCATCTCAGAGTTGTCACATAATGCATTGCAATAAAGCATTTATACAACGTATACGATGTGAATGTCCTATAGTTGGAGAATGTGCAGTGCATCAAAATGATGTACATGAAGAATAAATAATTAAATGTGAGTAACTAATTGTACTAAAAGATGTTCGGTTTAATTAGGTTTTAGAATATGATGATAGGAGCTGCTTAGCAACTATGACCCACACTACGTCGTGTCTTGGGATGAGAGGATCGTCCATTCTTAACCGTGTGTCTATTTTTACAGTTAAGCATAATTTCTTAGGCTTATACTTAAGTCACGTGGTGATTTATAAGCATCAAATAAACGGTTGAATCACCTGATGCGTCGATGGAAAAGTCCTCATAAATATCTTCATCAGTTTCTGTAAAATTACGAGATTTGATTTCATGAACTACAGAAGGCCTAACGATCTTCGGTTTGCCTCCATCCGTGTCAGTAAAGCTCTTCGGTTTGTCTCCATTTGTAAAATTCTCAAGATCTTTTACAACGTTTTTGGTCAAACTTTGAACCGTGTTTCCAACATTTTCTGTAGAATTCTGAGGTTTGCTTACAGTGGTCTCGTTAGAACTCTGCTGAGGTGTGCTTTCAATGGTGTCGGCAGAACTCTGAAGAATGTTATTGTTCATTCTGGTTCTCGGTGTCGTAGTAGAAGAGGCACACTCCCTAATCAAAAGGAGCTGCGTGTATCCTTTGTGTGACTTGCGGTTTATTTCCAGCATCTGTAATGACTGATTATGAGTGAAGCAATGAGAAAAATGTCCATGCAAATCGATTGCCACGCAACCGCTAAGTCTTTCTATGCAGAGTTCCTTGCATTGATCAATGTCATTAATCTCATATTGAAAAGTGGCACCAAAGCTATAGACATCGTGGACCTCTTTCCATTTGACAGCACACGGAGCTGAAACAATGAAATTCATTAACTCTGCTCTCGGCACTTGCATGTAAGTTACAGCTAAAATAAGACTATCTATATATGACTAACACGTCACGGATTTAATGGTCCATTAATACCCCCACTTATACAACTCACAGTGAAACACAAATAGCTGTATTAATAGCTTTATTTTATACTATGTCACAATACAATTTAATTGAGCGTGAAAACGTTCAAATGCACGCAGTTCACAACGGCACAATGATACCGAGCAACAGGAACATTATCAGATTAAAAGAACAACCACAATGACTTACTAATAACATTATAAATATGTAGTAACTACTATAGATATGTCGATTAACTTAAGTAAGTGTTCGAATTGCTTTAAAGATTTAACCTGCTTACAATATATCAAAGATACGAAATGCATCCAGCCACAAGTATGTTGAAATTTAAGTCATTAGTGCCAATTGCCTAACATAACATGTTTCATGGTTTTATTTTCTAGAAATCACGCGAATAGCATTGTTAAATTAGATGTACAACGTAGTGGGCGTCCTGCGTGGCTGCCGACGGTTAAATTAGACTCCTGTAATAACTCTCTAATAACTTGTCATCATTCGTTCATGATGTACTTGTAATCATGCTGTGGTTTGTGAGTTTGAAATTAAACGAAATTTATTATTATGAAGACAGATATCTCACATGTGTCGATTTGAACTCCGGTCACCTCATCCGATGCAAAGCAAATAATGCATATCCAAACAAAGCCAATCATTATTCTTGAGTTCAGTGCAGAATCGTAAGTTCTGCGAGATTGTAAATGCCACTATTAGGCTACCAATCGAATGCCAAAACAATCGATTTGAACAGATGTTATCAAGGTGATCTAAAATAAAATAACTCTCCATTTTTTTATCACCTTACAAGTGCTCATTAAAGTTAATTGAAATGGTAGGCCTACACTTGATGCAAAGAGTCTAAGACAAAGTAATCGAACTCCCGATTTTCTGTGATTTTCTTTCCTTAGAGAACAAACTCCATAATTATATATAATTATAAATTACCCTGCAATGTCCTAAGCTGTATGATCTTACATTGCGACCATTTAAAATAGTTGGATAATTAGACAAAGTTAAGCACCAATATTTTATACATGATGACTTGATTAGCTATTTTACTTTAAACCATTGATTGCTGCTTTGAAGTTTTGTAATAATTCAGTCACTATTGCAACCTTGGGTTGTCTGTTCTTGTCTAATAAATTCATCTGTTCTTCAGAATTATTGTAGAGTATGTCTACTTGACTTCTTGTACGTTCGTCACTAACTGACGCTTTCTGCACACATGTCTAACAACTTATTAACCATTGGAACAGTTTCTTAGTCTCATTAGAAAGCTTCTAATTGGGTACAAATTACAATTCACATATTCCGCCTCCGCCTAACAATGTGAGAAAGTTTGGGCGTGTCAGAACCTCCCAAAAATCGCGGTGCAATCTTCGGTCAGCAATAAAATTTATATATGCGTCAGTTGCATATTTGCATCTTATATGCATGTCCTTTGATTAAATCTTATGCGCACCTGAAACGCAGTAAAAGTGATCTTAATCTTAAGGACAACAAAGTAAGAGTAAATATGTTTGCTTTAATCAAATTCTATAGTAGTCCATTTAGTCTAGAGAGGATTTACTTGATTTGTAGATAGCGTAGTATACTATGACAGTATAAATAATTTTGTGGCTACACAGAGATGTTTTCTAGCATGCATAATTTAAGAAAATTATTTCTATATTATTCGGTTTTCTGCTGTGAATGCTGCAACATGGTTCGCGAGTGCAAATGCTAATTGAATCATTAGATTAACGTTGAGAGTCCTACTGGTAGTCTGTGGCGGGCTCTCGTGCGCGTCGGTCGATATTTGCTTCAGAATGTTTTTGTGGGTTTAAAAATAATAGCTAGAATATGCATCAATTCTTTTATAAAACTTCCGAATCGCTGCTGAGAACCTCAACAATGCGCTTTTGTAAATGATATAAACAATGTAAATGTGCATTTTTTCATATAGCGACCGTATAATTATGCTCATTATTGAAGGATTTGAACTGATGAATCCCTTTACCACATCTGTCAGCGTGAATCGCTGCCAAGTCACTTAAGATACACGTGTAGCCTACGGACGATGTTTTGAATCTGTGAACTAAGTTATCATCGGTATGTGAACTGGAAATCACAAAGGTGCATGGGACGCATGCCCTAAACAATGTACACTAACCGGACCAGTGTCATTGCACAATATAATAAAGACGAATCTCAGATTAATGGGTCTAAATCGAACGTCGTTACCTCTATAAGATATTTGAGGAGACCTTGGAGTGAATATAGTCAATTAATTTACAACGGCAAGTCACAGTCATTGAATGACGTGAATTAAGTATTACTCATGCCAAATAGACAGTAAAAGGCAAAAATTGTCCTATTTTTAGGTAAACAGTGCCCTGTACTGCACAGAGCATCTGCGCGCTAGCATGGAAATTATCATCTAGGAGAAGCCTGTGTTAATCTGCTCAACATCTTACGCAATTTGTGTACTTATATTACTAAATTGTAAGATGGCGCCGGAGTTATACCAGTTGTACTAAATGTACCGCGATTCACTTGTCCAAAGCTATTTTTATTCATTCATTGCGAAAATTTATATAGCGCCCCTTCAAGGTTGCTACTCAGGAGCGCTCCCGACTCAACCCCGGCTGAAAAGAAATGTCTTAAGGTTACTGTAAAATGCATCTGCATTAACCCTAGGCATAAGACGCAACGATAATGGTGTAGCGCATTCCATGCCATTGGGCCAACGTAGATATATGTAACGCAGAACTCTGTGTATACGAGCTCACTTTCTGGCAATGCGCAACGATGACGTACATTGTCCTCACAGTGTTCGCGAGTTGTCTCAGGCATTGTGTAATTATTAGCAATTCTTAGTGTACCAAATGAACCACGATGAGGCGTCTAAAACCATTGGATAAAATATGCGAACACCTGCTGTGACGGTATGAATCGAGAAAATGCAAATATTTGTAAGATGTATAAGCACATAAAGTTTTCTCAAGATATTTATGAGTATACGCAGATAATTCGAAGAGTTAAATTGAAAGTAGATCTTTAAATTTAAGGACAGTCATTAAGAACTCATTGTATCTAGAGAAACCACATGTAGATCATATATGGGAATGGATTGTATGCTGTAAGAGGTTAAGATCGACAAAACGATACCCTGGCACTCTATGGCTGGAATGTAAACAGCCATATGCCAAGCAATGATCAATAAAATACATCAAAGTATGCATTTGAGTATACATACATAATATTACATACATGACACCCACGTATGTATACGGATACATGCAGTTCTTGTTGGAAGCCCTTAATTAAAATAAAGTGAACGGCGTTTATAGAAAAACAACATGACATAGATTTAATTTTAAATTTATCAGAATAATACTCAGCATTATATGCTCAAAAGCAGATTGTTAAAACATTTGCTATAGTCGACGTAGAAGATATCGTTCCTGTAAACATGCCCAGGTGAGCCCATAGGTAGGACAAATGTTTTTGTATGGAAACTGTAGTCTATTAATAGAGCCATAAAATTTCCCATCTGTAGGGCTTACTCCTTGGAAACGCTGGAACGGCTGCAGTCTGATTAGCCGAATAGGTCGAGTTGGAGATGTAGTATAGAATTCGGCTGTTGAACTGACTTGGCGTTTTCGCAGCCACCTATTCTCATGTATAGAACATATTCCTTGCGACTCTTTCGATATTTACCGAAGTCGATGTCCTTGTCGAGGTACCAACAATTAGCCGAAAGATGATATTCAACAGCCACGCAACCTGCTATCTCTTCAACGCAGGCTCTCTTGCAGGCCTCTATCCCTCGCACTTTAGTGTACAGCTTAGCTCTTGAAGTGCATGTGTCTTTGTATTCTACCCACTCATCAAGTGGGCCAGAGCAACCTGTTTCTGGCTCAGGTAGCGCAATTGATTCATCTAAATATACAATCAAAACGAAGATTTTGACAAACGACGCATATAAGGAGCATCGTTAGGCCTGTATATACAATGTAGGCCTCGGCCTACTCTGCAAAGAAGCAAAAATAATCGCGTTCTCGTGGTCTTGCTGAATAAAAGTTCTTTACTTCTGCCGAAGACGTGAATGGAACACTTGTTTTCCTACGGCACAATCAGTATTTCTCTTACTATAGACCGGAAATTTTACTCATTTCATTCATCCAAAACCTCTAACCGGATATTATTTGAAATTTATTCGAAGCGATAATACTCTGTAGAACTCAAACGATGAGCGTAGAATGATCTAGAGAATTTAGTTGCGCCATTGCGCAGAAGACTAAAGTTTACTGCATGCTCACAATTTGCGACTCAACCCACCAAAAACCCAATTTATCTGGCTGGGCACTAGTCAGCAGCTTATGAAGCTTGATTTAACTGCCATTACTGCATTTTCTTCTGTTGTCCGGGACCTTGGAGTCATGTTGGGTCGCCGCTCTCTACGCTCTATTGAGCGAGGCATGCTCATTGTCCCATTTGCCCGTACAACTACCAAACAGAATCGTGCCTTCTCAGTGGTTGGCCCCTCGCTCTGGAACATGCTCCCGTTGGCGTTGTGTTGTCGCCAAGGGTCCACTCAGACTCATTTTATACTTGCCTTAGTAGTTGAACGGGTGTCAATGGGAGATAATTTATTAATGCCTTTAGTTGAATACAGGGTAACAATTGGAGATATTTTATTGATAAATGTAATTGAATCCAGGTTATCAATGGAATATATTTTATTAATGCCCGAGGTTGAATCCAGGTTTTTCCAATAGGAGATATTTCGTCAATTGCTGTAACTTAATTTAGGGTATCAATGGGAGATATTTTGTCACTACCTGGAGATAAAGCCACAGTGTCATTCGCAGATATTTCGTCGATTCCTTTACTGGGCGCCAGAGTTGAAGATGAAGTCTCTCTAGCTAAACAGAAATAAGTTTACGTGTATCCTTGAAACGACTAAACCTCCATCAATAAAGGAGCAAAAGCAGTATGCTAAAACTAATTAAAACTAGGTCATCTGGTTGTCTTTCTCTAGTTGTATCGTGTAAAACTGCTACTGCTGGGTGACGGATTGCTGCGCAAATGACTAAGACCACGCAGGGTTGAATCCGCAATCTCGTGGTCAGTCACTCAAAAACGTGTTACCGCTGTCTAGCGAGAGCACCCAGATCACTTGAGAACGTGCATGTTTTGTAGCAAAGTTGGTCTGCTACTTTGGCAACAGTGTATAATTACAAAGTCGATTAGCGTCACACTCTTCTTTTCCCCCGGCTTAGAACTGGCAATTATACAGGTAGAGTATATAGTGATATAATTCATTGTTATTGTTTAAAAGTACGAGGGAAACGATGTAAAAATTCTGGATGAAGAATGAATGTGATGGGCAATGCAACAGAAGTGAAGCACATAAAGCAGCAACAAATTAAAAATCAGAAATGAAATTCTATTATAAAAATGATTTGCGGCTTTAAAAGGATTCATAAGCGCATCAATTAAACGGCTAAGTCACCCACCTTTTGTGTAATCGAATAAATTTGATTGTATGTCTTCAACAATTGCGATTTCATTTGTATCGGTAAATCTCATAGATTTGCTTTCAACTGTTTCGGTGAAACTCTGACGATTGCTTGCATATGTTTTTGCAAAACTCTGAAGAGTGTGTTTAATTATTTTGGTGCCGGGTGTCGGCCTGGTAGACGCACACTCTCTGACCAAAAGAAGCTGGGTGTATCCCTTGAATGAAATTCGGTTGCTCATCAGCTTCTCTAACGACTGAACATGAGTGAAACAATTATTGTTTCCATGCACGTCGATTGCCACGCAGCCAGGAATTGTCTTCATGCAAGCTTCCCTACATCTGTTCAAGTTTTTAATTTCAAATTGAAAGGTAGCCCCAAGACTATAGACATCATTAACCTCCGTCCATTTGACAGCACACGAAGCTGAAACAATGGAATTCAATACTTTATCATGATGCATGGTTCTTAAAAGGCTGAAAGGCTTACCAAACTATGGCTCACATAGGCCTATTAAATGGTTCGGTAACCGTGTTTTAGATCTAAATAATTGCCGCGCATCAAGTGGTAATTAAAACTGTGAACATCAGCCAAGTTCAATAGAAATGTATTCAATTATATATCCCGTCAAGTTCACTTACTTGCACAAATCAATTACTCTATCTACTTACGTGTGGCGTTGATGTCTTGACTAAATAGGTTTTATCGGCTATTCTCAGCCGTCTGATCAGGCGTTAGGTCCTCACCCTGAAGTATTGATAGCAATGGAAGTTGCTGTTCTAGGTATTTCTTGTTTTCGATTCAGTAGTAGAAAGTCTTTGCTCCTGTCGACTTGAAGTCACTGGCAGGTTGCATTGAAATTGTCAACTCAATTAACGGTCGGCATTAGATAAAGCCGTATCGCCCAACACGTACTGTTGTCCGAAGATTAATACAACTCTTCTAAGTTACTTCATAGTTTGATTTCAATATGCAAACGTTCACGTTAGCAAGCGAACTGTTAAATAGCTTCGATTATCCAACGTTTTCGACCTCAGACAATCATACTTTTAAGCTCGACGCAAAGTCCACTAAACAATGCTATGGTCAGTCACATGTACTTGATGCAGAGCTGAAACCCTGAAGATTTATCAAGTAAAACAGGCGTTCATTCGCTCCAAATCAAGCGTTGGATGATCCTACCGATCGACATACTCATCGCATGAAACTTCATATGCATTTTATGCGCTCTCAATCGCAGCCGTCGTCCGTCACTACAGTAGCACATCCCGAGTCATCCGTAATGTGGAATCATGTGACGCAACGGTTTGAAAATTACGAACGGCTCTCTTGATATTTCTCTTGACATTTCAATTATTATTTTGTTATTATTAAACTGTCATTTGTAACGCCCCAAGACAAAATGCATTAAATCCCTCCAAAACAGGGAAAATGAAACTTGCACAAAAGCGCTCACAGGAAGTCTAGTCATAATAGATCTTGAGCAAATAATTTATGACCTAAGGTTAATAGTAAAGAGCGATAGAGTCGAAGATTTGCACATTAAGTCCGGCAGTTTAGGCCTATTCCATGATCAGTGGAACCTGCTAGGAAAAATGCACATTTTCCAAATTTTGTATATGTCGCGTTACAACAAAGCCAATTTGAAAATAAGATCGTAGTCCTCGTCTCGAAGGGAGAGGCGAGCATGGTGTAACGAGTGAAGAAACATAAGATGGAGGTGAATTTTGCTCAGAAGTGCACGCGCCTCGACGGCTAATTGCAGTTGTACTGCAGAGCAATTGAGCGGGAAGGACTTGCTCAATGTCCCTACACAGTGACGCCCCGGACGAGGGTCCAACCCGCTAACTCAGCGCACACTGAGTGTTACGGGCCGAACGCTGTAACCGATCAGCAACTGTGCCACACATAAATGCGCACCTTGCTTGGATATCAGAGAAATAGGTGCATAAGCGAGACTTAACGTTATCAATGCATTTGGCATACAGTTTGACTTTTATTTAGTCTATATTTTATTCTGGCACCAATCTTCTAGATAAACGCCACTCTGAAGTAACTTGTATATGAAACCTTAAATTAAGATAAATAATTTGGGCAAGTTTACAATTATTGCTTTCAAGTTTAAATAACTTGACATTTACATTCATTCATTCATTCATTTCGATAATTTATATAGCGCCTCTTCAAGGGAAACTACTCAGAGATGCTCCCACAGCCAAAAAGAAATGACTTTAGCAGCTTACAAAAGGTAGGTAGATCATTGTAAGGGGAAGACGGAGGGCAACCGGTAGCCCATTCCAGGTGGATGGACCAACCACTGAGAAAGCTCGACGCAGCATTAGCGACGAGCGGACCCTGGACACCAGAAGCTCGCCTTTAGCAGAAGAGCGCAGAGCTCTACACGAAAGGAGTTCAGACACCGGACGACACAGTTCAGTCAAGTAGGATGGAGCACAACCAGAGAGACACCGACAAACTAGTGTTGCAATGCAGAAAGTAATGCGCTGTTGAACCGGTAGCCAGTGAAGGACGTCGTGCATATAAGCTGAAACCGGTGAAAATTTAGGTATATGTCCACTAAGCCTAGCCACAGAGCGAAGAACGCGATCTAAACGCACCGCTACGGCACAGGGAAGACCAGCCAGAACAGCGCTGCAGTGATCAATTCTGCTGGTTACAAAAGCATGAACGAGGACTACTGAAGCCTCAGAGGTAAGAGAGCGAATAACTGCACGAAGCTGATGTAGCTGATAGTAGCAGTTACGAGTAACCTGGTTTATATGTTGTGGGAGACTAAGCTCCTGATCATGCAATACACCCAGATCACGCACAACAGATGAAAAAATAATGTGAGGATAGGCCTAAGCCAATATCTGCATATCCAGCTCAGCCAGGTGCCTGCGACTGCCAATCCATATAAATTCTGTTTTGGAGGGATTTAAGAGGAGGCTATTCGAGGCCATCCATTCAGAGAGGACATTTGTGGCATCACACATCAACCCATGTAGGTAGAGCACACGAATTAGGTCTAACAACTAATTCGATGGACTTAATAGCCATAATAGATTTGTTTAAATGAAAAGTATTTGCGTACATCCATTAAAAGAAATGTTATGAGAATTCTTAGCTTACGTGCATCCAGTTGGTCACCGCTGTATGAATTGACCTCATCCAGTGCAAAGCAGACAAAGCAGACAATGCATATCCAAACGAAGCCAATCATTGTTATGGAGTTTAGAGCAAAACGTCTTCCTCCCTGAGATAAGAAATAATACTATTTGAAAATTAGGTCACTTTTTAAAGATATTATTAGGTTATTTAAGGTTAAAGAAATTTAAAGCTCTCTACCACCCGTTACATTGCTCATATTTAATTTAGTTCGTTGAAATGACATGGTGTGTTGTAGAAAGGTAAAACTAAAATATGAAGTAATTCAGCGCGTTGTTAAATCATGCTTCTTGCTTTAAAAGTGAGTTTCATACTTATATAATATAAAACATTCGTAAACTGAGGCCATTAAAAATATTTGAAGAAGTAGATTTATTTAAATACCAGACATATTGCTAGTGATGGATCAATTATTCTAAACTGTTGACTACGGTATTACCTCTCAGTTCTGTGATTGTTTCAGATGAACTATAGGCATTAGTTAATATATCGGTCCGTTATTGTTTCTTCCCGATTATGGACTTATCTGGGCATAGTGCGCGTGTGTTTTGCATGTACTCTCAATCTAACCCGACACTAGTTGATCCCGGCAGTGGCACAGCCCTTCCTGTCAATCACATCGTAGGTGAAACTGCTTTCCAAGAACTTGTTTTGTATTACACCTAGTTGGACAAGACCTGCCTCCTGTAGAAGGCCGTACACCTTCTATTGAGTCTTACAATATTAACTTTACATAGGAGCCCTTAGCTAGTAGGATCTCTTCAGGGACCCCTATAAATCATTTGTAGGCCTACACAACGATTGTTTCGTTCAATAATAATATTCGTTTAATTTCAAACTTATAAACCGCGGTATAATTACAAACATAGTATGAACGAATGATGACAAGTTATCATAGGAGTTGAATTCAACCGTCGGCAACCATGCAAGGCTCCCATTACGTTGTGCATCCCATTTTAACAAACACCGCTGCCTAGCGAAAGAAGGACTAGTCAACCGGGTCTCGAACCCGTATCCCCCGCCCCAATATGTTCACCATTACTATACGCTGCCCCCCGCCATTTTTGTACCCTGCATTTTCGCATCACAAAGTGATTCTATGTTGTAAGCCATGAATAAAGATGGTTCCTAGTTCATAATGGTTCATGTTTCAACTATGAGTTTTCTATTTCTCTGCAATTTATGCCTAATACTGTCTGCGCTCATGCCTAGTAAGTAATTAATCGTCAGTATAGTTTCTTTGATAGACGGGTTCAATTTAGCCTCATTCGTAATTTCGTATGCTTCCTTTTAAACACACAGTTAATGCAATGAGTTTAATATATCAGTGTCCTTACTTTCAATTTACGTATTCCGTCTACGCATTAAAATATGAGAAGTATGAGCGTGCCTGAAACACAGAAATCTCGACGCAATCTTTAGCCAGCATTATAACACATCAGCGTCTTATTTTTACCTTATATAGCATTTGATGAAATCAACGTGCACCTGCAAGTTGGTAACATTATCTTAAGGACAACAAAGTAAGAGTAAATATATTTACTCTATTGTCACATTCTGTAATAGTCCATTTTGGCCAAGAGAGATTCATTGTATGTTTTACAATTCTTTTCTAGACGTCAAAGTTTCTATGACTGTTTAAACGATTTTACTGTTGCGCTGTAAAGTCAAAGAGTGGCAGACACGCTTCAGACAGTCATTATTTGTCGCATACATTATTTCTGAAGGTTATTTCCATAATTTGCTTGTCTGCTGTCAATGGAAAAATATTGTTGATGATTGCAAATGCTAATAGAAGCATCAGATTCACAATGAGAGTCATCCTGGTGAGCCTATAGATAGTCTGTGGCGGGCATCATTCGCGTCGGTCTATATTTGCTTCAGATTGCTATTGTTGACTTTGAAACAAAACGTGTGGGAATGAGTTGAGAATCAATTCTTTCCTTGTCCGAAAACTTCTACAACGCTTCTCTGAAGATGTAAGTGATGTAAACGCACTCGCAAGTGATGTAACTGTGCATGTTTTCCTAGAGCTACCGTATGACATCAACTCTGCTCATAATTCAACTTATTCACCCGATGGGATAATTTGCCACAGTTTGAATTGGTGTCCAACCATTTAAGATTGTTGTTTGCTTATGTGAATGAGAGGTGAGTTCCAGCAATCCAGTCAGCTTGAAAGCAAGGCATTCACTAGTTAAATTTTGACGGGTAGAAGCACATAAGCTCAGGTTCTATGAATGTCTCTCGTGTGAAACTGGGTTACATGACACTTAATCTCGCGACACTTAATCTCAAATCACAATTTGTTTGTACCATTATTAATTTTAATGTGTACACATGATTTTGCTTAACTAGATAAGAATGCGGTTTCAATGGAAGCGGGAATGATTACAACTTTTTGATTTAACTATAATTCTTTTAAATTAGCAATGGGATTGATAAAAATGATCTGTTTAACTAGAAGCTGTATCGATTAACGAAATGATAAACTGGTAGCAAGGCTGATGAAAAGAACGATAATTAAATGGAAGGTGGAATGATGAAAAAAATTCTTTTCATTCATCCAGTTTCTTGTTTAAAATAATCAGGATCTTTTCATCATTAAATTATACGACACCGTCAAAATCTACATATTATCATCAATCCGGTTTCTAGTGAAACGTAACTCTCTTCATCAATCCAGCTTCTAGTTAAACAGGAATATTCTGATCATTCTCACTTTAATTTTGGCAAAATCTGTTCATCATCCCAGCTTCCATTTGGACCGCATTCTTTTCATCAATCCAGCTTTTATTTGATAGTGCATTTCATTCCGTTTACGTGATAAACTCCTAGAATAAAAATGCATAAGAGAATCAAGCTCAGCTGAACCAAGTTTTATTAAACGCGATTAAGTGTCGCGCTATTATATGCCGCGAGATTAAGTGTCGCGAGATTAAGTGTCGCGAGATTAAGTGTCGCGAGATTAAGTGTCGCGAGATTAAGTGTCGTTGTTCATTGATAAAGTGTCGTGAGCTGCATATGTGTGAGTCAATCAAATTTTCTGACTTGATGTCTTTGTTTCTAATATCCTTCAGAGGCAAGACAAGAATATATAATTATTTCATATGGTTTTCACTGAGAATTTGACATTGATGCTATTTTGATAAGACAGTAAATATAGTAACAACCATCTCTTATCGGAGACGCTTGTATTTGTTCTAATTCTCAAGATCAATGCTTAAAACACGATAGATAAAATATCTGACGTACCGCAACACAAAATATGGCCTACATGCCAATGACTATGCTCGAAAGGATTGGGCAGCTGGAGAGAGTTCATCGGGCTTGTGCTCGCCTGACACTCCAGGACTGACCGCGTGTCCGCTTACATGCTGGATATTTTACATTGGCTACCCATTCCCAGCGCATTGCATTTAGGATTTCTTCCTTCGTCTGGCGCTGCCTTTCTGGCGCTGCACCTACGTACCTGGTAATAGAAATGCTGACAGGACGCTGCGCTCTGCCTCACACAAAATGAACCTGACGATGCAGTATCGTGCTGCTCGTCCCTTATCTCTGACCTCTACGATGCAGTATCGTGCTTTTTCGATTGTGGGCCCAACTGCTTGGAACAGCCTCTCATTGGATCTTCGACTCTTACCTGAGGATTCTCTCCCCTATTTTTTTTATTCCACTCTGAAATCTGTCTTATATGACCGAGGTTGGACCGGGAGCTCCTTTGAGTAGATTTCTTGAAGAGGCACACTATTAAGTTTCATTGATTGATTGATTGAACTACAAAGTTATTGGTCTGAGCAAATAAAGAAAGTGACATTTCGCCGTTCTAAAAATCAAGCATTCTATTGGTCGCAAAATGGAATCCAAAAGGAACCAAGGTCCCACTGGGTAGTTCCACTTAAAACCAATGATTGATGCTAGATGTGTACAAATTACTTATATCGTTCGGTCCATTTCAATTATAATTAGGCCTACTTGCAACTTAGAATATGTGCTGATAGTGGCATAGGCCGACAAATGTAAATATAATTGTTAAGCTGTAACTAAGACAAACAAAACGTACGTGGTAAGAATCCATCTAGTCGTTCTGTGCAATGATCCATAAATTTAGCTGATGTTCAGATTATTTTTGATTTGAGACAGTGCGAAGGTACTGTGGTATTTTTTTCCTTTCATCTGGATCACTACATATAACCGAGAATTTGAGAGAGTTCGTACGGTACGAGCAAACTCATTTATGTAAATTTCCAGTGTCGTATGAGTGGATGTCTGTTGTAGAAGTCAGCATGGAAGCTAGGCAATGTCTTGTAGGTATACTGATTAATGAATTCACTAATCTGTAGTCGTTTGATTTGCGAAAGTTTTGCAATCCCGAATTTTGTGAAATATTGTTCTATGTGAGAATTGTAGGTGTTTCAGCTATTATTCAAGCCACATTTTTTTGTAAACATTTATTCAATGGAGTCGAGTTAGATACCCAGAGCATGTCACAATCGGCGATGTAAGTATAACTTATAAAATAACACAAAGTAAGCATAATGTTTGTAATTGGCAGGAATGATACTCGTGTTAGTATTCCTATATGCATTGCTATTTATAGTGTTATTTAGTTCTATATATTCGTTCCAGGTAGACTCCAAGAAATGTTACGGATTTTACTTGTGGAGTTTACAGTAATTGTCTGTTTGAACTATTTCTTTATGTTGTGGAGTTGATTTCCTATGAAGGCAGAAGACAATGTTATTGGTTTTCGTCAAATTAAGAGATTACCTTTCGCTTTGAACCGATCTGGCGATAAAAAACTATAATTTCTTGGCTAAGAAGCATTTAATCACGATAACACGATAAATCTTGGCAAATGATTTTAGATACTCTATCATTTGATTTGTGTGAGACGAAGACATTAGTATCATCTGCACAGAGTGCAAAATCCAGGATAGAGAGCATAAATGTAGGGGCCTTTTGGAAAGGTCGTTAAGATCAAGAATAATAGAAACCTACATATAGAGCCATGGAGTATTCCAAAGTTCAATAATTTGAGTCTTGATATTTTGCATTTGACTTGTTGTTATGTTGTCGCTGATTATGATAATCCTTGATAATCCGTACTCCATAGTTTTTCTTGTTTTTTATTAGTAGGTCTAGATTATGATCAGCAGCGCCAAGCCCTTTGCTTGCTCCAAAGCTATTCATATGATACGATTGCTTAAATAATGGATGGGATTCGGCCCTATAATTAAAATAAATTTAACAGCTCTTGTAGAAAAACACGACATAACAAACAATTCATTTGACATTTATTGTGTTAACATGCTCGATAATAAGTTGTTAATAAATTGTCTTCATCCTACACAGAAGAACATTGTCCCTGTCAGCATACCCACGTAAATCCCATATTGGACAAATATTTCTGCATGGGACCGTATATGACCCATATGTTCGTCATATGATGTCCTTGAAGGCGCTGACAGAGTTGTAGGTTACTTAGCCGAGACCTAGCCCAAGTTGAATATGTAATAAAGAACCCGGCTGTTTTACCGGCTGTTTTACCGGCTGTTTTACCGGCTGTGTACTTGAACAGCCACCTATTCTTACGTATAGAGCATATCCCTTTTGATATCCTTGGAATATTTTTTCAAAGTCAATGTATTTATCGTGGTACCAACAGTAACCCGAGATGTGATACTCAATAGCCACGCAACCTGCTATCTCAACAACACAGGCTCTCTTACATGTATCTAACCCACGCACTCTAGAATATAGTTTCGCTCTTGAAGAGAACGTGTCTTTATATTCTTTCCACTCGTCAACCTGGCCATGGCAACGTTTTTCTGTCGTTGGCAGAGATATGGATCCATCTAAATATAAAATAAAACGAATGCACAGATAAACGACGCTTTATATGGAACATCAGTTTTCTTTGCATACAACATACATTTATCGCTTTCTTGTGATTAAATGCTCCTTACCTATGCCGCAGACACAATAGAACACTTATTATTTCTACAATGCAGTCAGTATTTTCAAAGCTATAGGCTACGACTATTTTATCTCCTCATAAATGAAAAACCTCTAATCGTAGCCCCAAACTTATAAGGCGCAACTCGACGCAGCGCTTGTGAATAAACTGGTGGAGCAGCGCTGCTTCGAATCAGAAGGATTTTCCAAAGGTTAGTCCAGGGGAGGTCAGCGTCCAGCTTCCAAATGGGTTAGAGGAGCAGAGGAGCTTTTAAAGCGGGTGACGTTCAGTGCGAGAGTTTGAAGGCAGAGAGGATCGGATGACTTAGGATACATGAGTTCTTGAGGAAATTACTCTTAACAGTTTTCAATGGAAAGCCCGTGGGGTGATAGATAGAAGTGCCTGAAGTAGATGACACTGAGTGATTGACAATGATGAAGTAGGAATCTAAAATTTCCAGCTTCAAGGAGGCAGAAATCAAAGGGAATTTATTTAAAGTTTATTGGAACCAATTATGTTTTAGAACTTTATCCAATTGTAAGCGCTCGAACGCCCAATGGATGATTATACAGATTGCATATTCTTTAAAAAATATGTATATAAGCCAGTTTATTTTATGATATACGATTTCGAAGCAGGACATGTGAAAACTTGTAAGTGTCTTAAGTTCCAATCGAAGAAAGAATGCTAAGGGCAGTACAACCTAGCAGATTTATGGCAAGCAAAGTAGACAATCTTACTGCTGATTTGATACTGCTGATTATGTAGGTCTCAAATATTTCTCATGATTTCTGCTGTTGTGTTTTTAAACTTAATTCTTTGCAAATCGCTAGTTTTCTAACGTTGAAGCTATAGATTTTTACAAGCATGCTGCCACACACGGCGGGTGAATCACCTTTTATGCCGTTGGAGACAATCGTAGACATTTTTAAAGTGTCTGTTGTTGCAACCCGGCCACCGGTCGAAGATGGTACATCAGTTCTTGTGGTTGAAGCCAGAGCTTCAGTAGAGACTACTTTTGCAGTTTTTTGAGTGGGTGTCCGAATTGAAGATGAACTATCTGTAGCTACAACACGATATAATACAGTACAATACAATATTAATATGCGTTTAATTCCAGAGTATCTAGCAGGTACAGCTCCAACTAGATATAAAGCAGAAACACTAACTGCTCGTTTCCTTGATGTGACCTTCGGTTTTTGTTATCTGAGCAAAAAGAATGACCAACAACGATGCTATAATTGTAAATTACCAAGCGCGTCGATTGTCACACATCCCTCATAGCATGCCTTCTAGCGATCATCCAACGAAATGACGTATTCCTAGTCTTAAGGGGTCGAGGATAATTGAACCCTACCAACCTACGCCCATTTGGCAGCATGCGGATCTAAACCTGGACCATTGCACTTCACTATGATGAAGTCGCTTAATCAAACTATGCGCTTATATAGTCAAATAGTCAACTGAACAAGAGTGATTACAGAAGGAGCAATTTGGTGGCACGGTCTCATCGAAATTGAAAGAATCATCGTCATCAATGGTGTATACATGTAGCTCTCCGGAAGAAAAGCGTTCCGTTTCTACGATTTGATCTTGGGTTTGTTTTTTTGGAAGTGTAGCTCAAAGTTGGCCTATGGTGCACATCTATATACAGGAAGGCATACGTTGATGGTTCGCCTGAACGTGTCCATCTCATTAAAGGGTCAAAATTCAAGATTCGGAGTCGTTTGAACGACTTAGTATCTCTCTATTCTTGAAACTCGAATCATCCACCCAAGTCAATTCCCTCTAATTTATTCAAAATGCCCTCGCCAGAGTCAGAACTCTTACTAGAACGACAAGGCATCACTGCATCACAGCGTATGTGTCTGAAGTGATCCACTGTCAGAAATTTCTCAATTAAAAGTTGTCTAACGGAAATAATACTGACCATTGAGTTAGAAGCCAACTCTGCGTCGTTTATTAATCACATCGTGACGGTGAAACTGTAGGCCTAACGCTGCTTGTGATGGTGACAATGTTGACTAATGTGTTGTAATTGCTGTTGCAGAAAATTTTGACTAAAATAATGTGATAATACTGTTGAATCACATCAAAATTGTTAACGAAAATTCGGTCTTTTACCGTCTGGGAATGCGAAATCGATTAGTGTCTAATATTCAAAATGAAAGTCGCCATTGTTAAAACGCGATAAGAAAGTTAAGCTCTCATTTGAGCTTATCTCAAGGAACCTGGAGGAGATTCTTAAGCTTTGTTATAGAGACGGAAATTGGTGAATTTCAAGTTGCTTGAGAAGTGACCAGGACAGTGCAGAACATTTCGTTTATTATAAAACTTATTTGCCGGTTCTGCCATGTGACGGAATACGCAAATGAGTTGACTAAGTTTTGTAGGTCAAGCACGCAAGCACATAATCATTAACAGAGCGTGTAATAGATAGATTGCCGACTATAGGCATAATGCCACAGAGGCATGAATATTAACGAATATCGTACATGTATACTCTGTGGATGTCGATTCGGAAATAAATCATCAAAGCTCTACGAATTTTGTATTTGTCGACAGCATCCGAGAAATCTTAATTATTCTAAGTTCAATTGTGGCGCTGAAGATCTCTCCACGTATGTTTACAATTATGAAGAAACAAATATGCATTGTGAAACAGGTGGATGGCTGTTTTTTCTATGATACTGTGTCAGTACAAAGACGATTCGCGTCAGCTTCCAGACTGCTTCCTACTTTCTCCAGGTGTGGAACTGGCACAACCATATGCAGAGTAGTGGTAGATCACATTGTAACAAAGCATAACAGGAGCTATGTTAACAATCCTAGCTGAAGAATGAGCGTATAAAACAGTTCCACGAATGTAATAAGCATAAAGCAGCAGTGACTAAATAAATGTAAGCAGTAATTCAACCCTAAAATCATGTGCGGTTAATTAGGTTAAGTATTAGGATTTGATGAAAGGAGCTGTTAAGCAACCATGACCTACATTATGTCAATTCTAATAGAATGAGGGACTCATCTCCTGTAGATCGTTGTTTTACAATTGAGCGGAAATCCTTAGGCCTATGCTTCAGCAACCGTGATAGTATATAATCATCGATCAAACGGTCGCATCACCTGATTTGCCATTGGACAAATTTGCTTGCTGGCCTCCATCATTTGTTGGAAAGTTGTCAGGTTGCATCTCGCTTGTCTCGATAAATTTCCCGGGTTTGCTTTCAACTGTTTCAGTAAAACGCTGAAGAGTGTTCTCAATCATTTTGGTGCTAGGTGTCGGTGTTGAAGTCGCACACACCTTAAACAGGAGAAGTTGATTAAATCCTTCTTTTGAAATTCGGTTGCTTATCAGCTTTTCTAGCGACTGAGTATGAGTGAAGCAATTAGTGAAGTTCGCGTGCACGTCGATTGCCACACAGCCCGGAATCCTCTTCACGCATGCTGCCTTGCATTGTTCCGAGTCTTTTTCTTCAAATTGAAACGTGTTCCCACGACTAAAGACATTATTAACCTCCATCCATTCGACAACACAAGAAGCTAAAACATTGGAACTCAATGCATTCATCTATGCATTATACTCGAAGACTAAAACTATTTGACCAACATTGTTAAATGGTTTACTAGCCAACATAATAACGCCACTCACAGTTTAAAGCAAACAGCTGCAAAAAGTGCATTGCACCTAACACAACACAATATTAACTGAGCTTGAATTAATTGAAGTTGAATATGTCCTCTTGCAACCGGTTCACGGTATCACATTAAAGCCGAGAAACAGGAAAATCATGACATTATAAACATTTGTCAAGTGTTTTAGACTCGTCGGCCTATTCTTATTTAAGAAAACGATTAAATCTGATTGCATATAAATCAAGGCTACAAAATGCTTGTAACAACAAGTTTGTAAAAATTCAAGTTCATAGGCTTATTACCAATTACCTAAAATAATACCTATGTTGGTTTTAGTTTCTAGAAATAGCATAACTTACGTGTGTCGCTTTGGTCTGCGGTCACTTCGTCCAGTGCAAGGCAGAAAATGAATATCCAAACAAAGTCAATCATTATTCTGGGGTTCAGTGCAAAATCGTCCGTTCTCTGAGATTTTAAATATCACCATTAGAGTACCATGCCGGACCAATTACTAAAATTCACATAGGGGGTCGTCCATAAATGACGTCACGCGCCTATGGTAGGGGGTCCCACAATTGTGACGATATGTGACGAGGAGGAGGGGATCGACGAAATGTGAAGTCACACTATCACATCAAACGTCAAAATGCGTAACTTTATTAAAAAATATACTCAACGAAACAAGTTTCACAAAACTAACAATAATTGTTACCCCAACCTAACAACACTAATTGTGATTATTGCATTATTAATTTTTGGATTCTCTGCTTTACACTCGGTGTTAATATTGGGGTTTTGGAAGTAAGGCGGGCACATAAGTAACACATAAGTAATACATAGGCAGGAATCAATTATCCCGCCCAAACGCACAGGCCACAGAGTTGAAACTGAGAAAATAGAGAGTATGTGGATTGGATATTATTTATTCCATGAAGGAGCATTTTGCTTCACCGTGGCAAAATGAAAAGGCATAAGGTTTGTTTTTGTTTCGAGTTGTTGTTATTAAAAAAAATTTCATAATTGTACTGATTTTGCTAGGTCTTTCATCTTGAAGAATGCATAAGATGGTAGTAATTATACTTTCTCATTTTTCTTCGCTCTAAAATTTTAAAAGTATTTTTATAGTTTTTGATAACTATGAAAGAAAATTTGCATTGCATTTTGGGCATCTGTTTTTTTCGGATGGGGTAAGAGCTTTGTGGCGTCATATTTGAGGAGGTCATGGCATTTGTGATGAAGTGTAACGAAGAGGGGAGGGATCCAAAATCGTCAAAAATTGCGTGACGTCATTTATGGACGGTCCCATATACAATTTAAGTCAATTTTAAATCAAATATATTGTAACGATTTCAGTCCCCTTTCAAATATTAATATATTCGTTTACTGAGACAAGACACGTTACTGTAGAAAAGTCTAATATATGGTCGACATTTTACCCTCGGAAGTATTTTATTTGTTTTTAGACTCTGCAACTTCTGTAATTACCACACAATCAATCAATCAAAAATACTTGATATAGCGCCCCTTCAGGATATCTGCTCAGAGGCCACTACGCACAGCTTATGTCGATCCAACATAACTCAACCGTTTGCCAATTTGCCATTATGTCTGCCAGCAGCATAACCCGCACCGTGACTCCTCCACAGCTGCCATCCACTATCAAACATATTACGTGACTCTTCGCAATTCAACCATCTGCAGCATAGGTCGTTTGTTTGCCAAAGTTGCTATCTATCAAAGTTGCCACTTGACTATTCGTCAAGATGGTCAACTCAATCCTGACACGCTACAGACAACCTGTGAGGTGCAAGACCTGGCTCCAAAAAAAACGATCCATCAGTGAAGCATAAAAACTGACCGATGTGTTATTTTAAACCGTTAAACGTTGATTTGTGGTTCTGTGACCAATTCAATCGATATAATTATCATAATTTTCTCTTTTTCTACAATTTGTCGATTCGTCTGACTACTTTAAACGGATCTATTCATCATATTCATAGATGCGCTTTGCAACTCGTGTCTGTGTGTGTAAATGTGAGTGTTTGTGCGTGTGTATGTGTGTGTGCGTGTGTGCGTGCGTGCGTATGTGTAAGTTTGTGTGTGCCTAGTAGCAGTTTAATGACTGTGTATTAATAAGGTCATTGGCGTCGCCATCCTCCTTTATCCAGGCTTGGGACTGGCACTGCCAGAGTGTGAGCCCTGAGCAGTGGCGGCGTTTTTATGACTAGTAATTTTGTCTCCTCCGTATTTAAACGATTGAATTTAATCCTGCCAGAGGGCTTTTTATAAAGCGCAAATTAGCTGCACTGCGTTTCTAATACGGTGTCTTTGCTTACAGTTCACTTATTACACCTTTGCATTCAAATGTGAAATCGCGTTACAGACTTCAGCCAGCGATAAATATGAATCGGTGCATATTTACACCTTATTTCTGGCTGAATCACAAACCTGAGATGGAAATAATATCTTTCACTCGAAATTATAGAGAGCGACAATTGCTAGTTATTCAAAATAATGACATCATCGAAACTTTTCGGAGAGAGAAATACGGGTTACAACGTAGGGTGCTGACTCATAACATTGCCTATGCCGCCAAATTGCAAGTAAATCATTTTCAAAATGTTCCAATGATGAATAGGCCTACTGGACAGAAACGCGTCGAAGAAATGCATAAGTGAAAATAACGTAGGCCTATGCGAATGCTGGATCATATATTCTAAACCGTTTCCTAATATCTGCAACATTGAGTTTTGTATTCATGCATGCCCTACAATTTATCGTTTCGCTTGAATCCTTGGAAACGAACTAACTTCGTATCTTTTCATCACTAACTAACGTTTTGCACTCACGCTAAATAAATTCATTAATCGTTAATATAGTTTCCTAGATTTAAACGACTAAATTTAATCCAATTATAAACGTTCTAATTAAGCACACATTGAATGCACTGTTTTATATAAGTGCCCTTACCTAAAATATTTACGAATCCCGCTGATTCGTTAAATAATCGTCCCACAGAGATATAGAAGATATATCGCGGTGAAAGTTTCAGTCTGCAATGGGTATACATCAGTGCACATTTGCACCTTATAATTATAGGCCTATGGCCGTTGACGAAATCAATGCGCGCCTCCAGGGACAACAGAGTAAGAGTTAGTATATATTTACTCTATTGTCACATTCTACGATAGTCCATTTAGCCGAGAGAGATTCATTAGATGTTTTGCAATTCTTGTCATGACAGCGTAGTTTATATGACACCATATAATAACAAATTCTGTTGTTGCTCTATAGAAGACCAGAGAGACGTAGGCGGTCATTTTATATAGCATAGGCCAAACATAATTTGTGAATATTATTTTTATAAATCATTTTTCTCCTATTAATGGAGACGTAAGGTTCGCGAATGCAGATGCTGCTAGATTCATTAGATCAACGTTGAGAGTGTCTCTGCTTGTGAGGTTCATCGGTCGATATTTGCTTTGGAATGTTGTCTTAAGTAAACACTGGGAGGAACGTGAATTGAGATTCCATTAAGGCATTTATATTTTTAACTCAATGGCATCAATGCTTTAAATTCATCTCTTCTCCAATCTTAATTACGAATCTAAAAACTTCTACAGCCCCGCTCTCAATGATGCAAGTTATGTAAATGTGGTCTCAAACGCAAATGAAACGAATTTCGCGTTCTTCAACAGCGACCGTATAGCCTCCATTCTGCTCGTTATATCCAGCACACAGAACATGCTAGCCACGGAGCACTGGGAGCGCTTCTACACTTTGTAATCCAAAAGCAAAATCTACAAATCGCTTGCTTGTACATGGCGCTTCTTACCAGAAAGAATCCGAAAATCTTTCTGAATTTATATTTTATACTCAAAGCTTTAAATTCATCTCTTCTTCAAGTTGACCCTCAAATGACTATTGACTACCGTAGCCACTTAGGCTATTGTAACATGTCCTCTGCGCAAGACTTTGTTTTATTTTGCGCCAAATACAAGTTGTATTATTATTATTATTGTATCTTCTACTCGAAATCTGCTTGATGCGAAAGAACAGTTACAGCATATCTTATTGAATATATCTGTCGCATGTTATAGTTAGATTACTTGTCCGAAGCTTAAGAGGTTCACAAACGCATCTATGCATCTGTTCACTTGCGGATTGGATGGCACTTGATCGGTTCCTGTTGCATCCTTCAATAAATCTTGCTTGGCCCCAAATTGTTGGTTTGCCAATTGTTCACCTTCTCAATCTATGTTCGAGGACCTCTGGGTTCGTCTTGATCAAGATCCCACCTTAGAGCATCATATTTATGCTGTTTCCCCGCAACAGTTACTACCAGCAGCTACAACTGCGGAAAGTGTTCCACTCCCTAGCTCATAGTGCTGCAACCATATTGGCTCACTCTTTCGTTATAAGTCGTCTTGATAGTACTGCCTGGTCTAACAAAGACTCTGCTTGCTGAAAGACACGTCAGGTATAGAATCAGAGTCCAGAGTGCTTGCTGGTGCAAAACTATGAAAGCGAAAACCATCCATTCGCTTATGCAAGTAGGAAATTGCTGGAGAGGGAAAGGCCGTACTTAGCGGAAGAAAGAGAGCGACAATAGGCTTACTGTGAACAATCGAGTAGGTTATAGGTACTTATTTGGAAGGCAGTTTAATATCGTTTCGGACCACTGCAGACCAATGTAACAATTATACACGAGGTATGGATGAAGAACGCTCGGTGATGAAATCGAGCCTGACCATTCAGAATAATTGTCTTAAGGTTAATTGCATCAAAGGATGAAACGAGCAGCTTGGGATTCTCTATGTTGATGTCTGATCCAAGAAACAAGGAGTCCAACGATTCTTAAATAGATTTCAATGTGTTTAGGTCTATATATGGAATAATAGAATAGGAAGAAATGATCTCGTATTTGTTCATAGGCTACACGCATGTAGTAGTGGGCAATAAGTGATTTGATAGAATGAAAAAGAATGCATAGCCTGTAAATATACTTTAAAACTAGTAGGCTACTGTAGCTTCACTAATGAGGCTCAGTAGGCCTGGGATATTATGCAAGTTAATTTAGAGTGGCGTTCATCTACATACGCTGTTCATGACATTGATGCGCATTTCGGTTTTAGTATCTGATCAAGAGACCAACAGCAAAGATTAAAATAGTAAATTCCAAGCACGCTGAATGTCATACATCCCTGAAATTTTCGTATGCATGAAGCATCGGCGGTGAGGTAACTCGAACAAACTGCCTGTGAAGTATTATCATAGGAGTGGTTCCAGAAAGATCAAATCGCAATGGTCCAATCTAAATTTAAGGAACCATAACCATCATCTTCATCAGGGTTGGATTAAGGCATGAGCCAACTAAGCCGTGGCTTAGGGGCACGGGTTAAGAAGGGGCCAAGAAAAATAATCAAGTAAAATAGAAAGAATTAAAAAACTACAGTCACATTTTTTTAAATTTTGAATGTCTTGTGCCATCTTTGGGTTGATTTATATTTGTGGTAAATTAATTGTGCTGAACATTCTCTCTTAGCTTGGCTGTGAGAATCTTAGAGAAGATAAATGAAAAATGAACATTATATTTGTCCTCTTTTAGGTAAAGTATATCTTAATATAATGTATATTTATATTTATGTATAATTGTATATATATATGAATGCATAATGCAATTATGAGAAGATTACGTGCCCCAGCAGAAATCAATTTGCTGCGCGGTTAATGATGACCCATTGTCAACTAATGCATGTCTAAGCGCATTAGGCTATTGTTGACGGTTCATCGGAGCGTGACAATGGCATTGATTGTTTTGTGGAAAGAGAAACCAGAGGGGCATCGTCAGCTGGTTCATAAAAAATGGGATGAAATATAATTTAAATTATTTTTTACTTGTAGACTGTAGCATGTTTCTATAAAAGTGTTTACGTTTTTTTAAATTTAAAATGCATCGGTATGAGAGTGGACACGATAAATGGAAAAAGAAACAGTTAGCTGCAAAAATATTACACAAAGTTCCGAAAGTTGATGGTTTACTAAAAAACGAAAGAAGCCGACAATACTGAGTGAGAACCACAAATCTCAAACAGAGAGCTGACGTCTACTCAAACGTTGCAAATAGGTTTTCTTTCTTGACAAACTTTAATCACCCTTTAAACAAGCTAATGGAAGAAGCAGAACAATTTCTGAAAGAATGTTATCCTGACGACATAGACGACAACATACAAATGAGCTAGAACATTTTTACTCATAATCATGTCAAATAAGAGATGGCCAATCTCAACCAAAGCATGTATAGGTTCTGTGTCTATAGTCCGACGGTTCGATAGTCCGAAGATTGCATGGTGTCCGGTCGATAGACGATAGGATTTCGGTTTTGACGGTAGCTGGATTGATGAAAAGAATTATGTTTGGCTAGAAGCTGGATTGCACCATTCTTTTAATTCGCCCAACTTTCATATAGGCATGATTCTTTTCCTATCTATCCAGCTCCCAGGTTTACGCATTTTCTTCTTCTATTAATCTAGCATCTAGTTAAATTTATGTCGGAGTATAGAATCTTCGAACCATCGAACCTTCGGACTTTCGAGCGGACACCCATGTATAGACCAAATATCATTTTTTAAGACTGAAAGTGTTTTTCCAAATGTCACTATTGCGCTGCATATGTCTTTAGCGCTAATTGTAACTAATTGTCCTGGTGAACGTTCATTTTCTAACCTGAAAGAATTTTAAAAGCGAACAGAAAACCACAGTTGGTCAAGAAAGTTTAGGTTCACTTAATTTGCTGTGTATTGAATCGGATATTATGAGAGATGTACAGTTTTACGAAATTTTTTATGATTTTGCAAGACAAAAGTTTAGGTAAAAAACTTCTGAAGATAAAGTATTTTGTTATTTTGCATTTTTTTCAGCTACTTGTTTATTGAAATATGTGATAACGTCATAAACTGTTAAATTTAAAATTTATGTATCGTCTGTGCGAATCGTTGGTCCACACAACAAAGGTCCACATCTGATGATGGCTTAGGGCCTTATTAAAGCCTCTTTATCCGGCCCTGAGATTCCTCATCAATGGCATATGACTCCGGGGCGTTAATATTTGATCTTGGATTTATTTTCCGGAGGCGCAGCTCAAAGTTCGTGACTAGAGATGTGTGCGTTAGTCGTTCGACTGAACGTTTCCAGCTTATCATGGGACCGGAAATCAAGGCTCGGAGGAAAGCTACGGCGCAGCCTTGGAACGACTTAGCTTTTCTCTATTCTTGAAACCCAAATCCACCCAAATAAATTGCTTTTAAATCATTGAAAACGCACTCTTCTGAGTCAGAACTCTCACTAGAACGACAAGACATCGCAGCATCACCGCGTATGCAAAGCCGGATTAAGCTTTGTAGACCAGTTTCAAAAATAAAGAAACACGAACTAATGTAGGTAGAATTCTAATAAAATAGCAGTTTTTTTACATGAAGTCGATAATTGTTTATAACACACAAAACTTACAAAGTCAACGAATATCATTATATTATATCAAGTGTTATATGCATATCAAGCTGGCATTATTATAGATAATCTAATTGTTCACCAAATCAAACTTTATTTAAAAGTTATTTAATTGAAAGGTGGTTCAGTACGAACACTACATTTTACTCACTCTGTGCTGCCTATAAGCTAAATTAGCATTATCAGACAATGTCATCGCATTTACGGTTGACTCAGGCTGATGAAACAGCCGTGTCATTAAAATGGTTTTGTTGTGGTGAACATCTGCTGCAGATGAACTTCGGTAATAGTTTATCAATATCGTCTTTGTTTTTCATAGAACCACTACAAGATTCGGATCTTTTAACAAATTGATCGAATGCGCCACGTTGACATTCTGCTGCCCTTTCAAAAGTTACTTATGACGCTTCTGTGAGCCAGATTTAAATGTTTTCATTGTTAACCATGGTAAACTTAATAATTATGAGCACCAAGTTAGGCAACTCGAGAACATAAAATATACTTATGAAACAGAAAAACACTATGCCGGAAATTCTTTAGTCACAGAGTTGTACACCAGTTTAATGATTTGAATGATAGCATTGCATTAGCTTTTAACAAGAAGTAGCCTAGTGAAAATTTGGCTATCAAGGATATTCCAGGTCAATTTGTATGGATCCTGAACCAGACTATTTAGCTTTTACTTGGAGCCTATTGCACTGTAACGCTGGAGTGTCGTTACACTTGTGCTGTGCAATCGACAACAATTAAGTTCTGAAACACTTTAATTAAACACATATAAACCCAGTTTCATTAAACACATTGACCCTATTGGGTCAATGCTATATATAATCTTAACTCTTCACGTGTTGACGGTGGCGGTGAAACTGTCACGCAGTTTTTGATCGTGACAATGTTGATTAATTAATAAAGCTACTGTTGCAATAAATTTTCATTAAATGCAATAATTTTTGTTGAATTGCGTCGAAATAATGACAGAAAATTTGCTCTTCTTCGGTCGGAGATTACGCAGTCGATTAGAGTCTATAATTCAAAGAAAAAACGAGGCCTACCCAAAATAAAAATCGCTGCTGTTAAAAACGCTATTAGAAAGCAAAGCTCTCATTTAGACTTATCACTAGAGGAGGCGCTCATTTCCTTAATTCGATTCTGGAAACAGCAATGGGTGAATTTCCAGATCCGTGATATGTGGCCAACGTAGTAGGCCTACAGGGCTTTCATTTACTTAAAGGCTTACGCGTCGGTGTAAAAACTCTGTTTACCTCCATTTCAAGTTACCTCGGATAATCGTAAATAGATTTCTATAGTTATCTGAAATCGATTTCAGATTACCTCTGCCGTGTTCACATTACCTATCTCTTAATAAGCCAAAATGTTAAATTGTTATAGGCCTACTTACAAATGAGTTGCAACTGATGATAATACGTCTATTGAATAATACAAGCCACACATACAAGACGGAAAGCTAGTCTTAATAGTGTCATATTAGTATGCGAAAAATATAATAAAAAATAAATAAAAAAGACTTAACAAATTGTAGGTTCGAAGTGGTGTAACAGATTTCTCATCATCATAACTTCGTAAACGTTAATGTCTTTCATATCTGTCTTGAGGAGTTTATTCTCTAACCACTTATTGTCACTTATTGTCGGCACAGTGGCCGATCGGTTAGAGCTGTCAGCCCGTAACGTTCAGTGTGTGCTGAGCGAGCGGGTTCGAGCCTCGTCCGAGGCGTCACTGTGTAGGGACTTTGAGCAAGTCCTTCACGCGCCATTGCTCTGCAGTACAACTGCAATTGCGCCATCGAGTCGTGTGTATGCACTTCTGAGCAAAAAAATGTTGGAAGAAGAGCGGTATCAAATTTCGGAAATAATAATAATAATAATTTCCACATTCACTGTATATGTTGATCCGATTGTTAAGTATTGTTGCCTTATAACCCTAACCCTTCAAGCTACCACCGGGGGCAACGTGAAATCGATTTCAAGTTACCGGGCCTGGGGTAGCCTGGATCTTGTTTCATATTATCTCTGAGGGTACTCTGAAATCGTAGAGGGTAACTTGAAATCGCCTTCAAGTTAGCACTCGTGGGTAGCTTAAAATCGAATTCAATTTACCGGGTTATGGTGAATGAGTAGTAATCTGAAATCGCTATACCGGTTCTGCAATGTGGCGGAATATGCATATGAGTTGACTAGGTTTGACAGGTCAAACACGCGATCACATGATTGATCAGAGCAAGAGTGCAAATGGTATATCGCCGGTTAGCCATAACGCCACAGAAACATGAATACTGATGAATATCGTACATTTATACCCTGTGGATTTTGATTCGGAAACAAATCATCAAGGCTCGAGGAATTTTGTATTTGTCGACAGTATACGATAAATCTTATTAATTCTAAGTTCAATTGTGGCGCTGAAGATGTATACTTATTGTATGTTTACAGTTATGAAGGAGGTTAGAACACTTAAAGAAACAAATATGCATTGTGACAAAGTTGGATGATTGCTTTTAATGATACTCTGTAAGTACAAAAACGATTCGCGTCGTCATGTCATGTCATGTCACATCGTCATCGTCGCTTCGCGACGGTTGACTACATGAATGGGAAAGTGATGTCCAATGCTTTCTGTCTCGTACGATGTGCCTTTTAAGCCAGTCCACGCCATGACATTGTCAAACCAGCAGATTCTGGGTCTTCCACGACTTCGGCTTTCTTCTACTATACCCAACATTACACTGTTCTCAATACTGTCTTTAGGCTGTCTCACGATGTGCCCGAAGTACCGCAGTTTTCTGGATTTGATGTGGCCCAACAGTTTGCAGTCAACTTTCGCCATTTGATACACTTGTTCGGTGGTCACCATTGCTGTCCATGGAATTCTGAGCAGTTTCCTCATGCACTTGTTCTCAAATGCTTGTTGCGTTTCTCACAACCATACGTTGCTACTGGCCACGCCAAGGCCTTCATGAGTCGCAGTTTGGCTTTAGTACTGACTGATTTATTTTTCCAGATGCTTACCAACTTAAACATGACTGACATTCCCACGGCTAATCTTGATTTTACCTCACTCGCGAAGTCCCCGTCCTTTGTTACTCTGTTCCCCAAGTATGCAAATGAGTCCACTTGTTCCAATTTGTATCCGTCCACTTTGATCAAAAGTGCGTCATTGTTATTTGTCATTACTTTTGTCTTTGCTACGCTAATCAGCATACTGTATTCTTTTGCTGATATCTCAACACGTTGCACCAACTCCTGTAAATCCTCTGGTGAAGTGGCCAGTAGCACGATGTCATCAGCATATCTAAGGTTATTAATAGTCTTCCCTCCAATCCTGAATCCCTTGTTGTAGCCTAGTAGTGCATTTCGCATTACCTGTTCTGCCAGAATGTTAAACAGGCTTGGTGATAAATTACATCCTTGTCGGACTCCTTTCTTGATACTAAACCATGTTGACATAATTCCGTCTGCCTTGACAGTAGCTCGTTGTTGTTTGTAGAGATTTCGCAATAGCTGAATGCGGTGGGGTGGGAAACCCATTTCCATCATGGTTGATCGTGTTGAATCATGTCAAAAGCCTTTGTAAAGTCAATGAAGCAGAGGTACAGTGGATGATTCCTTTCTCTCGCTTTCTCCAAGATGATTCTAAAGTTCACAATTTGATCTCGCGTGCCTCTTCTTGGCCTAAAGCCAGCCTGTTCTTCAGCGATCTCTGTTTCCAGCTTGATCTGGATGCGTTCCAGTATCACTCGTAACAAAATCTTACTGGCATGCGAGACTAGCGCAATTGTTCTGTGATTACCACAGTGAAGTAGATTTCCATTCTTCGGCAGTGGAATAAAAATTGACTGTGACCACTCTTCTGGCCAATCCCCGGCGTCCCATACGTCCACACATATCTCGTATAGTTTTGTCAGAGTCATTTCTCCACCAAATCTAAACAGCTCAGCGGCTACGCCATCTGGGCCTGGTGACTTCCGCATAGCTGCTTTCAATATGGCTCGTCTTATCTTTTCTTTTAGCGGCGATGGTTCCTTTTCTTGTATTTCGATTTTTATGTCTTTTTCCTCTGTTTCATTGCTGTACAGTCCTTCGCAATATTCTTTCCATCTTTGATTTACTTTTTCCGGTTCAACAAGTTTCTTGTTGTTGTTGTCATTGATGGCTATGGTTCGAGGCTTGAACGAGCCAGTGAGCTTCTTCACCATTTGGAATACAGATCTGGTGTTACCTTACCTTTCGTTCTCCTCTAGCTCGTTGCATAATGTCTCCAATTCCGACTGCTTGTCTCTTCATAACATCCGTTGAATTTTGTACTCTTGCGGAAACTTTGTTTTGCCTCTCTTTTCTTTCTTATTAATTCAAAGGTATCGCTGGAGATCCAATTCTTTCGCTTGTCGCAGTTCTTCAGTAGTGTTGTTTTGGCGGCACTCAAAGTGATCTCTTTAAGTTGTTACCATAGTTCATCTGGTGTGTGTGGCTCGGCAATTCCCTCAAGTGCTTCCGACGATTCGCGTCGGCCACCTGCTTTCTCCAGGTTTGGATTGGACACAACCGTATGGCAGTGCAGGTAGTGGTCCAGCACGTTGCAGCGCGTCGGGTGCTTCGCTCTGCAACGAGAAGTGAACTGCTGGTTCCACGTGCTCGCTTGGCTATTAGGCAGCGCCGTGCTTTCTTTGGTTGTAGGCCCTTGGAATGATCTCCCATTGCTGGTTGCACAACCGTCAAGTTTTTACAGGTCCCTCGACACATTTTTAGTCGTGGCTGGGCTGGGAGCGTTCCCGAGTAGGTTTCTTGAAAGGGCGCTATATGAATGTTCAGCCTGAGTGAATAAATAAATAAATTTCAACAAAGGAAAACAAAAACGACGTGAACCGTCATAGTCGAAAAATAAACATATGAAGCAGTTCTAAGAATGAGATACGCATAAAGTAGCAATCATTATAGGGTGAAGTTCAGTTTTAAAATGATGTGCGGCCAATTACATGTAGGCTACATTCTAGGATTTGATGATAAGAACTGTTCATCAACTATTACTTACATTGCGTCATGTAAGTAATAGGATAAGGGATTAAAGGGCTCATCTCCTTTTTACCGTTGTTTTACAATTAATCAAAAGTGTTAAGCCTATAGACATAGGCCTACATAGGTTATGTCACATGATGGCTTATAAGCATCAAATAAACAGTTATATTACCCGATATGTCATTGGAAAATTCGCATTTTTGTGCTACTATTAATTTATTTAAAATTGTGACGTCAGATTCAATTTGCTCAGATAAATTTCCGTGCTTTTCTTTCAATAGTTTCGGTGAAATACCCTGATGAGTGTTTTCAGTTATTTAGGTGTTGGGTGTCGGCTTTTAACACCCACAGTCTATGGTCAACACACGCTGCGTATTTCCTTTGAATGAAATTCGATTTTTTTCCAGCTTCTCTAACGGTTGAGTATGAGGGAAGCAATTTCTGTTTGCATGCATGTCGATTGCCACGCAACCCAGAATTCTATTCAAGCATGAGTCCTTGCACTGGTCCAGGTCCTTAATTCCAAATTGAAACGTAGCCCCAGGACTATAAACAGCATTAACCACCGTCCATTTGCCAGCACTCGAATCTGAAACAATGGAATTCAATGCAGCCGCCAATGCGCATTTGTTAACACGATTTAAAAAACTATGAGCCACATGTCAAATGGTTTACAAGCCAGCATAAAATTAATATGCTTCTCAGATATTGATACAAAACATCTGCATAAAATACATTGTGCCATGGGTCTATCACAATATGATTTGACTGAGCCTATGCGCCGATTCTTCAAGGTGATGAAATGCGCAAGTGAGTTGAGTTGACTAAGTTTTATATAGTATTGTCAAACACGCAATAACGTGAACAGTAAGAATGCGTGTAACCGATCGACCGGCGCTTAGGCATGACGCCACAGTGGCATGAATATTTATAAACAAAGCATTTTCACGAGCTGTGGATTTCGATTCAGAAATTAATCATCAAGGTACCTCAAATTCTGTATTTGTTGAAAGCATCCAAGAAATCTTAATTTTCTTAGATCAATCATAGCGCTGAAGGTTTACAGTTATGAAGGAGCATAGAACACTTAAAGAAACAAATATGCATTGTGAAAAAGTTGGATGTTTGCTTACTAACGATGCTGTGTCAGTACAGAGCAGTGTTGGGCACTAGACCAAAACCTCGAGACCAAGACCGAGAAAAAAGACCGAGAGGTCCAAGACCAAGACCGGGTGGTCCGAGACCAAAACCAAGACCGATGCTCTTTTTAATAAAAAATTCAATTTATTAAGACGCTGAAACGCAGTACCACGCTTAAAATATTAATTTTCTTGCTGAAAATTACTAATCTTAAAAATGGTCCAGAAACTGTTTTACCGGCCAGTCTGAACTTTTGCGGGTTCAGCCCTTGGATATCACACTATAAATTACTTACAGTATACGATTTAAATACTAGATACTTTAAGACAAGTAGATGAACGTTCCGTTTGAATAATGCAAGCCTACTTGTAATCGGAATTGTTGGTTAATAGTGACTAAATGAGACTGACCACATCCTTATTAGATTGTTCAGGAACCTTGAATTTTGTGAAAGCAAATTTTGAAATGGCTGGTTCCGTTGCAAATGCATTTTTGCTCACAGTAACATGTATACATACATAACTGGTCTAAACACCGGTGTCTCTAGTCGAAAATAACCGACAAACATCAAAAAAATTGCTCTGATACGGCAATTGACCAAAACGCTAACCTAAGACGAAGACCAATCCCAAGACCGTTCCTTTAAGACCAAGACCAAGACCGACGCATCCGAGACCAAGACCTAGTCTCGAGACCACATCCCTGGTACAGAGATTCGCCCCAGAATCCTACTTTATGCAAGCTCGCAACTGGCGCTACCACGTGAAGGACAGGGTTGCAAATATGTTGGTTTTTTTGGTTATTTGGTTTTTTTACAAAAATTACCGTGATGAAGGATAATGGCAGAATAGACCTACATTGTTACAAAGCATTACACAAACTACGTAAAAAGTCCAAGTTAAAGCCTAAGCGAATAGAGCAGGTCGACAAATGTGATAGGCCTACACATAAAACAACAATAATGAAATATGAGTAGTTCGACCTTAAGATGATGTGTTGCTCATTTCGTTTTAGGATTTGATTATAGAAGCTGTGCATCAACTATGACCTACATTACTACATTACTACATTACATTACTCCATATCTTAGAATTACAGGCTCATCCTCCTGTAAACCGTTGTTTTACAAGCAAGCAACCAGCTCTAATCCAATACTTAAGCAACCGTGATAGTATATACACATCAATCAAACAGTTGCATCACCTGATTTACCACTGAAAATATTTGCATGCATTCCTCCATCATTTGTTAAGAAATTGTTTCTCTAAGTTTTCTTGGTTTGTTTTCAAGTTTTTCGGTGAAACTCTGACAAGTGTTTTCAATTGTTTAGAAAATATTTAACTCCGCCACTGCTAGCAGTTCAGCAGTGTCAGTCCCAAGCTTTGATGAAGGAGGAGTGCGACGCTAATGATCTTTGTTATCACACAGTGCAGTTAAACTGCGACTACGAATCTGTTATTTTGGTAATGGGTGTCTACTCTGTCGACTTTGAAGAAGCACACTCCCTAAATGAGAGGCGCTGCGTATGTCCCACGTTTGGAGTTCGAGCTTTTTCAGTTTCCTAATGGCTGAGTATAAGTGAATCAATTGGCAAAGTTTCCATGCACGTTGATTGCCCACGCAGTCCAGAATTATCTTCATGCGTTCTTCCTTACTTTGGTCCAAGTCTCTAATTTCAAATTGAAACGTGGCCTCAAGACTATAGACATCATTACCTTCCATTTATGTGACAGGGCAAGAATCTAAGTGCATTTTGTTCATCATCATCATCATCATCATCATCATCATCATCATCATCATCATCATCATCATCATCATCGTCATCATTATCATCATCATCGCGCATCATGGGCCCAGTGCCCGTAGATGTCAGGTTCTTCCGTTGGTGTTTATCTGAAGCCAAGTGAGTCAGTTCCTGAAATCGTATTTTGCCCCAGACAACAATATCATCCAGCTACTCCCTGTGTGGATGACCTCTTTTGTTGTGACTCTCCATTCTGCCTAGCATCACTGTCTTCATCTTTATGTTCTCATTCATTCTACATACATGTATGTGGCCAAATAGCCCCAGTTTCTCTGAACCGCCTTCTGCATCAGATTCTCCCTGTGGTGGATTCGTTTATACAGCTCTTCGTTGCTAACTCTCAGTGTCCAGCCTATTCTTGATACTTTCCTGTAGCATTCTCTCTCAAAGGCCATGATTCTCTTTCCCATGGGTCTTGTTGTTACCCATGTTTCGCATCCGTATACTACTGAACACGCATGTTCACAACATGCGTGTTCATGCGTTAGCAACATTTAGCTTTGTTGCTAACTTTATGGATTCGCTGTTCCAACTCTTGTCCACAGTCTTTAATGTCGCTGTTTTTCTCGCTATCCCGTCACTGTCTCCTTTCTACAACCAAGATAGTGCGCTATGTTGCTCCGATGGTTTATGAAATTTTCTACGTTATGTTCTTGGACTCCGTCTACCACAACTGTACAACCCTCCTTGGAGGCTCAAAGTTCAAACGCTCAATGGATAAGGGTCGGTCTTCAGAGTTTGCAAAGAAACTTTTCAAATAAATTTCTAGTCTGCTTGCTGCCAATACGAACGTACCTGCACAGACCGGGGCCTATAAGTCTGGCAGCTGTGGTCATTGCTTGCAAATTCAAGAGACCAGGGATCCAACAGTACATACACAATTATACACCTAACACAAGTCCGCGTTCCTGAGGGAAGAAAAACAGATAAATGCTATGGTCAAATGAGCACAAGCACGAAGGCAGGTGAATAGACGGGTAGAAGCACTTAAATGCATATCAAAATATGATATTCCATGCAACGTTTATTCCTGTGCGTGTGCGTGTGTCTGCATGGAAGTCTGTTCGTCGTGACCCAGACAGACTATAATATTGTATTATGTCCATGTCCTGTGTAATTCCATATGTTAATTCACATCGGCCTTTGCCGGACAGTGCGCGTGTATTCATGTCAATGAGTTAGTATGTTGAAATTTATGTATATAATTACGTCTAAAATAAAACGTAAGCCTATTTTAAACGATTTTAGTTTCTGGAAACAACATTGAAATACTTAGCTCACGTAATTTGTCAGGTTGGTCTCCGGTGATCTCATTAAACGCTAGGCAGACAATGAATATCCAAACAAAGCCACTCATTATTCTGGAGTTCGTTGCAAACTGGTATGTTCCATGAGATAATAATACCACTATTAGGCTACCAAGTGAATGCCAATTACCCAATTTTACATATAGTATTCAAGTCAATTGAAATCGAATGAGTTTTCACTTTTTCTGTCACGAAACACGTGGACCATTTTTTTTCATTGAAATAACACACGTTGCTGCATTGAAGTCTAATAATTTATAAGGTCGAAATTCTGCCCAGAGAGGGCCAGTCTTGTTTTGTGTTCTCAGTGTGTGTCCTATTAGAATTCGTCCAAGTAAGCATAGATTAAATACACTGCTTCTATAAGTGCTATTACTTACCATGTACGAATTCCGCCGTTGTATAAAAATGAGAGAAGCCTCGACAAAAAATCACGGTGCAATCTTCACCCAACAATAGTTACGCATTAGCGCAAATTTGCAGCTTATACAGTCTTATATAATGGATAAAAGCAAACTTAAAGCGTGGTAACAAGATTAAAAGAACGACAAAGTAAGAGTAATATTATTTTTACTATAATCAAATTGTACGTTGGACAATTTTCTAAATTGCGTACTTTCTATAACTATTTGAATATTTATGCTGGTGCACCAAGAAGCCAAAGAGACGCATTCAATGTTTTCCAGCATGCATAATTTATGGATATTATTTCTATAAATCATTTCTCTGCTGTTGGAGATGCTTGATGCATCTCCGTGCAGATGCTATCAGATTCATTAAGGAATGACGTTGAGATTGACGACGCTGGTAGACAGTTGGACAACGGTCGATATTTGCTTCTGAATGCTGTTGTTATTATCTAGAGAAAACTTTGGTAGAAAGTGAATTGAGATTCCATTCTGTTACCAAATTTGAAAACTTCTACAGCGTCGCTCTAAATGAACTAAGTCATCATCGATATGCGAACCACCAACCTCATTATTTATTTATTTGTATAGCGCTCCTTCAAGACTGAAATTGGAACTCATGTTCTATGTCTGGCATCTCAACGACTGAATAAATTAAGACACATGAATCATTACCAGATAAAAGTCAAATCACACTCAATCCTGCAAGAGTATCTGCGTACTAGTTCAGCGAAAATGCACTTCTTGGAAAAGCACGTGTTCCTTCAGTTAGGCCTAATCAAGGCAATTTTCATTTTCACATCATTTGCAAGAAGGGGGCTTTACACTCATGGAGAGCGCTATATAATTTAGTGCTACATTGACCCGTGAAGTGTTTTAAGTCAGCCCACGTGTTCCTGTTGTTGTCACCATGTACTCACATGCGTGTACTTATATCTACTCATTGAGACTCACAGGTGGTTCTAAGAACTAGATATTAAGTGAAAATCGGGTATGAAATAATTGGGGTTATCATTGTATACGGAGGGCCATATATAGGAAGAGCCTCAGAATTAATTGCATGCTGGAAGGAGTGAAGGGTCAAACAGATGGATTAAACGTTACCTCACGGCTGGAATGTAAACAGCTACGGGAAGAGCCTGTGAATATTGTCATCGCTGCTTGCGGCGCTTTATAATTTAATGGGTTTAAGTTTGCACATTTTTACCGTTCTATTTTACAGAATAATTTTCCTGCCTTTTACAATATCATGCTCAAGTCCTTATCTTCTGCCGTAGCTCTGCCGAGGGCGTCTCTGAGTAGTTTCAGTAAAGGTGCTACCTGGTGTTCGTCACTTCAAACTTGCAGCGGTGGTGAAGCATCACACCCGATCTATTGTTTGATCTATTAATTGAACAGATGTAGGCCATACGGTAGTTATATGAAGACGTGTAAGCTTACATACATTAACTCGGCTCCGTTCTCTATCTAGGCCTTACAGCTGATTTAATGATGATGTGGAAGCATATGTCCATAGCCCCCATCAGCTCATTGGCTATTCTCGTTTAATCTCTCATTAGTTTTTTCTCAAAACCTGTTGCCTCTCGCTGGGTCTTGCAATTCATAATGGTGCCATGGAAATTTGTATCCAGAGAATGGGTGTCCCTGTTTAATCTTTGGGTTAAATGCAACCTGCAGGCCTGTGATAAACTATATCAGTAATTTTCTACCATGTACTAAAGTTACAGTAAAAAGATTGTTGATTGATGCGTGCATGTATAATTACATACGCCCATACACTCATTCATAATTATGCACTTTATTTATGTTAGTATACGGCGCTAGCCACTAGTCTCGTTAAAGAGTAAAGGCGAGATCAGCCACACAATGTAACCTTCCAATTTATGTGCATAAGTATCTCGTGAGTTTGGGTGGTGAGCGTCATTTATTGAACCTTTCCCTTAGCTGGCGAACAAAGCTCATCTATTGAAACTTCACACAAACTAATATACTGATTTAAAAACCTAGTAGGCTCATAATATACAGGTGTGCGTTGAGTTGCGTGAGAAGACGAAAATGACTGCTGCACTGACTCTCAAGCATATACACGCAGCTGTTTGCTTTAGGTACATTTAATAAATAAGTGTATCATCATAGGCTGAGGTTGACACATATTTAAGCTTATTATATAATTTTAACAGTTGGTCCGACAGCATTAAGTGTGTCACAGCGCCGTTGACCAGGACCAAGATTGTTGTCCTATATATGCAACTAGTGACCAACTGGGCAGCGGTATTTTTCATTGCATCTCTTGCTTATCGCGTATTCCTTAACATTCGGTTGATTGAGTAGTTTCGTCGGTTCGAAGGCCTTAATGTCGTGCTGCAATGAGCAGGTGAAGGATTCGTTTGAGGGGTGGCGTTGAAACTGCGACGATATGCAACTGTTGTCGGCGACGCAGGCTGCGATGCAGTCTGATTCCGTCAGCTCTGATTTAATCGGAACAGTATTGGTTGTTGACAGACCGGAGTTGACGCGTTTGATTATGACTTCACAGTCTTCAAATATATGACAACAGCCGATCTAACAGGAGCTGATCTGTATTTTACAATTCTTTTAGTTATTAGTAATAGAATACATAGGTAATTAAGAAATGTATGCTTCTAATTAATTTTGGTCTTTGCGACGGCAGACTAACTGCATCACAAACAGGAAAACTATTAAGAGTGCAGGTCGGTCTGGGCTTGGTCTGCTCAAATTACTACATAGTAAGTATCAGTTAAGAAGAACATGAAAGTAGGATTACTCAAGCAGGTCGCGCTTTCCATGCATTGCTTGACGGCCTATCAGAAGCCATCTTACACTCAAAATCTCATATCTCATACAAAGAGAGAGAAAATTAAATGGGAGGTACCTCTCTAATCTCTCACATCTATTGATGGGCACATGATACGAACCCAAGAATCAACGAGGAAAACGATGGAAATGGCAATCGTGAAAGGCAGTGCTAACTCTAACTGCATCTACCATCGATTACAGGAGAAGCACATCAATCACGTCTATGGAAATCTCCATCAACCAGAGGCTAACAGTAATCAAGCACATCAACTAAACCCTTTAAATCGTGTTCAGCATTGACGCACATGTATGTTTGCCTTCTCAGTGGTAGACCCCTCGAGTTGTAACGGCCTCCCTTTGACGCTGTGATCCCTACCTAGAAATCCTTTTCAGGCATTCTTCTCTTATCCTAAAACTACTTTATTTGGTCACGCTGTGGTTGGGAGCGCCTCTTAGTAGTCACCTTGAAGAGGCGCTACACATCAATTCTCGTAATAAATGAATGAATGAACGAATAAATGAATGACTAAATGAATGACTTAATAAGTGAATGAATGCATTAATTAATTAATGGATGTTCTAGGTACACCTGGTACACTAACTGAACATGGGATAACCACCCATACAATTCACAAGACCAGACGAGCAATAGGCTAGTGATGGTACGAATGTTGCATGCCTCCTCTGCATGGTTGGACCAAAGGGAAAGAAGGGTAAAAGTCAGGTTTGTAAGACTTCATGCAAACCAAGAGAGCAGGACACCCATCACCTCCAGACCCATATGAGGACTCACTAGCTACCAAGGATGACCAACTCTGCTCAAAGAGCAGTGAGCATCACATCCTGCAGGGATTCTGTCAAATTAAATAAATGGTTCAAACATTGCAATCTGCGAAATCGAACGCAGTCATTCACTCAAAAAAATGACAACTGAAACTCCTTTTGTTGCATGCTCTATTAAGATATTTACTTAAGACAAGAGAAAAACAGACGGGAAAACTAAACTAAAATTAAAAACATCTAAATTCATAACTCAACCTAATCACACGAAGGCCTAAAGTTATACTTGTTCTGTCTGCTGCTATTCAGTGAGTGAAAAAATACAGGATCGTAGATTTGCATGATCCCGCAAGTCTTAGGATTTCAGAAAGGCATCACGCATCTGACATATACTTAAATAGGCTTTGAAGCGTTTCAGAGCAAGACCAAGGTAAAGAAACTTACTACTGTCACGCAAATCTCAAACCAGATGTCCGTCCTGGAATAGTTCAAAGTTATTGGAAACACGCCAGATAGCAAAATCTTTTCTATTTGATTAGAGAAACAAAATTTATTTATGACAAATTTGAGGCATAAAATACTCTTAGGAGCATATAAAATGGTTAAAGTTGTAATACGGTCTCCCACCTACCGTTAGATTAGCCGACTCAGTAGACTCATGTAGACTCAGACTAAAAGTAAATTGAAAGTGCTTCTGTTTTCTAAGGCTTATCCTTTCTGCTGAAGTTTGTTTTAGGTTGTGCGGCGCCCTTGTAGTGGTTAGGGCCGCGTTGACGGCGCCTTATAAATCGGTGTTGTTGTTGTTATTATTATTATTATTAAAGATTTAATTGACAACAGCCATGATCCGTTGTTTCAGGTCTACGACTAATATAGCTGACTGCAGTGACGATCAACATATCTCATGAACCGATGACAAACATGCTATTAGTTTATTACAATGTGTGATATACTTACACTTGTGTTTTGGGTTTATATTTTCTTCATATTCAGCATCTAAGAAAAACACAGCTCTCACAATAATATATCCAATGTTAAACGATGCGACAAAAGACTGGGTTTTTGATAGCTTGTGCCAACATATGGATTTATGAATTCGGACACTTAAAGAGTTTTATTGCCTGAAGTTACACGTAGTTTGCCTAATCCTATTCAGTGAATGAACAAAGATCTGCATGGTCTCGCAAGTTTGAGATCTTCGCAAAAGCATTTTGCATCTGATATAGCCATACTTATGCGGGATGTGCGGCGGTTCGAAGCAAAGGCAAAAAACTTGTATGCTGTTACGCAAATTTCAAATTTAAAAGATGTCCTTCCTGGAATAGTTCACAATTATTGAAAATATGTCAGAGAGTAAAACCTTCTCTGTTTGACCAGAGATACTAAAACAACTCATTAATTTTATTTAAAATTTGAGGAAAAAAGACTATTAATAAGGACATAGGCCTATTGATTGATATTTAATGGTTTGATATATATTATTATTATTATTATTATTATTATTATTACAGTAATTTTATATAGCACCCCTTCAAGTATGCCTACTCAGAAGCGCTCCCAGCTCAACCCCGGCCGAACAGAACAGTCTTAAGAGTAGTTAGAAACAAGGCAGACTGATTAATAGGTACTTGTCGAAGGATGGTAGGGAGTCCATTCCATGTCACAGGACCAGACACTGAGAAGGCGCGGCGCTGCCTCATTGCAGTCCGGGAACGGGGTACAATAAGTTCAGCTTGTCCATCTGAGCGGAGAGAGCAACGGCGCTGAACATGCGTAGCGGAGCAGCGAAGAGCTGGTGACCTTGCCTACTAAGTATGCAGTATCATCGGGAGTAAGGACACTTAAAAACCCACACCGTATGTTGGATCAGACTATATAAAGCGTTCAATGATTTGGTGCTCAAATCCCGAGATACCACAAAATCTAAGGTCAACTCAACAAAGCACTTAAAAGCTGCTAAGGAACTATAATTGTGTCTACTTGTTCAACATCTCGACAATGAACATTCAATGCAATTGCCCCGAAAACTCGATTTCCCCAGCCTCGGTCCATATGATTATGATAATAATGGTCGCGTCATTCTCAGAAATATATCCAAAGAAAATACTCACCAATGCCCCTCCTTTTTCTGAAGTACATTGTACCACCCAACCGTCTCAACGGGAAACCTGACAAAATAAAAGTTTTGTAAACTTCAAAACACAGTTGCACCTTGAAAACAGTTAATTCCATCTTATTTATCAGATATTTTATTGTCTGAATTCATACGATAGCCTATTTTGCACAAGTTCCACCAAAGATATAAAGGCAAAAAAATTGGTTATGCCAATTTGAGTAAACAACTCGCGAATACATAATTATTGAGCCACTTTGTTTCTAATAATGTGTTTCGTGCACATTCTTAATTAATTATAATTAATTAATTAATAATTCTTGAAATCAGATAGTATTTTATCTTTCAGAGTCGATTAAAGTTCAATGTAATTAAACGGTGTTGTCAACGTTGGAATTAAGCGACTGTGTGGCATCTGTGCTACAATCATTGATCAGGACTTCGAAGCGTGATAACTGTTCCTAATGTTTCTATGTATATTGTCAATGGCATTGCATTCACCAAGTTATGATGATGATGATGATGACGATGATGACGATGACGAAGATGACGACGATGACGACGACGACGAAGACGAAGACGATGACGATGACGATGATGATGATGGTGATGATGATGATACCGTGTTAAGTTCTAACCTCTTGAGCAGGGGTTATTTTCGTTGCATCTCTTGGTTATCACGTATTCGGTGACGTTTGGGTGATACATCAGGTTCTCAGGTTTAAAGGCTTGATAGTTGAACTGAAGAGAGCAGAGCCATTTTTTATCCAATGACTTGAACTGTACGGATATGCAGTCAGTTTTAGCAATGCAAGCCGCAACGCAGGCTCTCTCCTCATTTGCCGATTCATGAAGTGTAGCGTTGGCTGACAACTGCCCAAACAGCGAAGGTTTCATGGTAACGTAGCACTCTGAGGAGACATCTTTAGTAATGAAAATCAACAGAACTGGCTTAAGTAAAAGCAATTCTGCATAACGGAACATAATTGCATTTGCAACCTACTGTATGAAAAATGAAAGACGTCTTCAAACCGCTAGAAACCTGCACTAGGTTAACATGGGCATGAGACTCTAAACGAAGTAGTACACTTCTGCAAGACGCCATTACTAGGCCACCGTGGATTATGCGAAATATGTTCGTAAGTTTTGCGAAAAATCGCATGATCGCATAAACCACTAGTCATAGTCATCAACTATTCATCACAATCACGTCGTCTGGTCGGTAAACTATAGCGCCTATTGGCTAATGATAGCCTGGACAAGCCAATTATAGTCGACACTCGCCGAAATTTCAGAACTTTATACAATAATTTGGAAAAACTTCCATTAGGATTTATGCGAAAACATCCAGTTTATGCGAAAAAATGCGAAATCGCATAATCACATTAACCACGGGGCAATAGCCATTTTTTATAAATATAGACGAAGCTGCAGCAATAGCATGGACTTCCCGCATAATCTCAATATCCAAACACACAATAATAATTGTAAATTATATGAAACCTTTTTCTGCCTTTTCGGTAGAAATCTGACATTTGTTAACAAGCACATATTCATTAATTGCATCGCTTTGATCCATGTCTTCCTTGATAAGTTTTTGCTCGCTGTACTGATGCCAGCAGTTGATTGGTCTACCACCAACATTCTTCTCTATCTGGTACGAGACACACGTTGAAGTCCTGAAGCAGGTACCCATGCAGCTGTCCTCGGTTTTCTCATTAGGAACAATTGTCGCCTGGCGTGAAATCCAACCAGGATTCTTGTTCTCAAAGACTGGAAGGCATTTATCCGGACTTTCAGTTGTCCTGATCATTTCTGAAAATAGCATAGTGTCAGGGTGGTTCATCAAATGTTTTCTGCAGTTAAATCGAAGCATAAATTCTGTCGAATTTTTTTTGTTTGACTGTTCTGGCAAAATCATGATCAGCAGAGGAGCTAACGCGTTTTTGATGTCTGCATCTAGAAGCTCTCCAATAACGGAATAATACCATCACTTACTATTTATATGGCACCTTTTAGAACCTCAACGAGACATGAAAATTGGCCGTCTAACAGTTTTTAAATACGCTATTTTGTCATAGAGCAGTCGTAAATGCATTCATTGTATCAATGTATGTGTTTATGCATTGCTTATGTATGTATGTATGCATGTATTTATGTATGTATGCATGCGTGCATATCGTATGCGTGTGTTTATTTATGTATGTATTTATGCATTCAATGGTCCTTATTTTTGGAACGCTACGCCTCTGGATATTCGGTTGTCAAAGTCTTGAAAATGATTCAAAACCAATTACAAACGTCTGTTTCTTGAACACAGTAGCTTACTCCTTAGACTTGAGGTGCCTGCTTGCATAGATAATTAATTATGACATAAAGCTACTTTCGTACCACCTAGTATCAATCGGTGCCTGTATTCCAACGTGGGAAGAGGTGGTCCCCGCTAGCTGGACTTCGCTAACACCTCAGAGGATTCTTCATTTCTTCCCTTTGAACCTCTGCCGATTGCTCTCGGCTTTTTTCTCCACGGAAAAATCGGCCGCAATACAAACGAAAATGTTATTTCTTCGGCCAAACACGCAAAAATTTATCGATTGAAGACTTCTGCTCATGCACAACCTTTTTGGCGTATGCGCGCTAAAACCCTACATTAAACATATGTTAAAAAACCTAATTCTTTTAATATGCGTCCTGGGGGTCGGCAAATGTCAGATTAAGCATATGGTGAGAGTCGCTTAGGGTCAGTTTATATATCTTTAGAGTCGTTTTGGTCAGTGTTGGAGTTAGTAACGTATTGGACATATCAGAAGAACCTTCGGCTGCAGAAGTTATTTTTTCGTGCGATGCGAGGTCGAAGTTTCGGTCACAGAAACTCTACGCTTTGTCTAACTATTTTATAATCTATATTTTTTAATACAGTATTTCGGGTTGAAGTTAATAATGAAATTATTGGAAATGGTTATGGTTGTGTAATTATATGTATGCATGTATGTATGTATGTATGTATGTATGTAAGTGCGTACGTACGTACGTACGTACGTATGTATGTATGTATGTATGTATGAATGCATGCATGTATGTATGTATTTATGTATGTATGTGTGCGTGTGTGTATGTATGTATGTATATGTATGTATGTATGTATGCATATATGTGGGTATGTATGAATCAATGAATGAATCAATGAAACTTGATATAGCGCCTCTTCAAGAAGTCTACTCAGAGACGCTCTATGCGTTAACCAACATGACGCCAATTGTCAATTCAACGACTGTTAGAACAATCAGTAAATCAGTTCACAGTTAGTAAAAGAGTCACCAATGGCTGGCCACGCACCAGCGTGGAACCAATCAACGGATTCCCGTCAAAAGCTGGCAGATGGCGTGGATGTTTGTTCAGAGTCTCTGGGCCAAGTTGCGCCGAAAGGTTAGAGCGACGACTGCCGAGATCGATTCGCAAACACGGAGACGGTGTTGACGAGTGGAAGATGGCGCACGTCCGGATATTCGTCGAGGCTCAAGGAAGACGTAGAAGAGGCAATCGTCATGTGTTGGTCGGTAGATAGAATAGCCATCCATGACCTATTCCAATGGCCGAAGAGTCCATTGTATGTATGTATGTAAGTATCACATACATTCATACATATTACGTATGTATGTATGTATGTATGTATATTTGTATGTATGCATGAATGTATGTATGTATGTATGTATGTAAGTATGTATGTATGTATGTTTGTATGTATTAATTAATTAATTAATTAATTCATTCATTCATTCATTCATTGTGATGTCATGGATCTGCTAGCCACCGCTCCTAGGAAGAGAGCTCTTACAGCATCTTTCAGCCTATCTTCTTGCACCCGCAATGTAGTTCCATCTAATTGCATTGGCTGCTCTCGGATTATGCTCGTCCAAATGTATGATCTAATTTGACAATATGGGCGCGCGAACAGAATAGAAAATGCAAAAACACCGTCCGTCATAATTGTGTTTTCTGTCCACATTGGTCAAAGCATGCTAGATTATCTACTGCCCAGTAGTCCCTCAGTTATATTTTGGCCGATTTCAGTGGCATCAATTGAGCTTTCGACATCCTATTCTCACCGGCTTCTTGCAACTCATTGTCTTCCAGTGCAACAGAAGGAAGTGAGACTTCAAATGTTTTGGTCGTGTTTGAAGTACTATCGTTGACATAACTAATTAAAAATTAAGCCAATTTAAAAAATCAATAGCAGCACGACAATTACAAATACACATTCTTTATTTTTTTTATCTTGTTAGAATTTTCGATATTTTCCGTAAAATATAATTTACCCTTCTTTCAATTTACAAAATTGCATTGAATTAATTATCTTTTGAATTGACAGATTATTTGCTAAAACACAGTACCAATTCAATACGGTATATACATGTAGGTAATTGACGTTTTCACATATGAATTACAATTGCGTTACTAAATTGTAGTTATCCACAACTGAATATCAGGTAGGGTCAACAATTACATTTGAAACAGGTCTGCAACAAACATGGTAAGCGTGAATGGGTTTCTCTCTGGAACACATCTGTACAGATCGTGAGATGCTATTACTATTACCTGAGACAATCTGATAGACGCAGCAGAAGAAAGTCAGCACGACATTCATGTGCAGCAGTCTGACCCTGTCATAGTCAAAGCATATTTTATGATAGATTTATAGATTTTCATTCTTAACTTTTATAAACTTAATGTACGACACTAATCGAACACATTATGTGATAGTTCCAATCGACAGACCTGTTGTCGACATACCATAAAGCCACCAAGCGATCAAATCGTCATAGGGTCGAATTTTTGAGCAGTCTAATGATCAAACTCTCCAGCGGTCAAGCCATCAAGTGGTCAAACCATCAAGTGGTCAAACCAACAAGTGGTCAAAACGTCCCACGGTGGTGGAACCGTGAAGCGCTGCACCACATTTTATTGTGGATTGTTCTACCACGTTAACATAATTAACTGAACAGAATACAATTAGTCCGCTGCTATGAATGAGGGCATATACGCGCCTTGATTAACACATCATATCATCATATTTTGTTTGAGACCCATGGTAAGCCTACTCGAGCGTGACTGCGTGCACCATGGTTGGTGTGGCACAGTGGCCGATCGGTTAGAACGGTCAGCCCGTAACGTTCAGTGTGTGCTGACCGCGCGGGTTCGAGCCTCATCCAGGGCGTCACTGTGTAGGGACCTTGAGCAAGTCCTTCGCGCACCATTGCTCTGCATGTTGGAAGAAGGGCGGTATCAAATTTCGGTAATAAGAATAAGAATAAGTAATAGCAGAAATTCACGGAGTTACTGAAGCCGAGAATTCTGTGATTTTTGACAAATTATTTTGAAGTTGATACAACACGACATTGTTAACTGGTATCATTTTTATACGTTTCGTAACGCAACACTTACTAACAACAAGTTCGCTAGGCATGATTGATTGTTTACAGTTACCAAAACTAACTCTGTGTACCGAACGTTCGAACGTTTATTGCCACTTTGCACGTTACATTACACATCAACAGCGCGTCGTTGCGGTGCATGGTAAATGAAAATCAGTTCCTGGACATGAGTAGGCCTACACTAGTTGGACAGTAGGAGTGGGCCACTTAGTCTAGAAAGCGGGATGATGCTAGATAACTACTGATGAGATTTGAGCGTTGTGGGAAGTACCGGTAAGTATCGTAGGTAAACGAGCACTGTCGGGATTCTCATAAATATATGCTAAACGACACGTACGTGTCGGCCTATACATGTAGGCCCTATATGAAGCAAAAACTACCAAATTTGCTAATTATTCTCCGGTATAAATAAATGAGCTAATGTTACTGTTGTGTCGTGTTGCTGAAAAAGAAAGATCGAGCGATTCTCATGACTGACTAAAACACAACATCACAGACTACGTTACAAAACTCTTTAAGCTCTAGGTTGACAAGTTGGCTCATAGCTTCATTGTACCTGTTTCTTGCTGTCATTGTATTCAACTGACGTTCGTTGAGTAAACGTTGTCTAAGAATATGTTTACGTTAGGTATCTAAATGAAACTGGCGCCAAGTGAAGAAATGCGTGCAAGGCATCTGATTGCGAGACTTTTATTGCTTGGTTCAGAGTCTCGCACTCGAGACAGCTGGTTTCACGAAAACAGTCACAGCTGCCATTGGAGGCACTGCTAATCATATGGAAAGTTACCTCGAAATCGTTTATACAAAATGATCGAACCTTTCCCGTGATTGCGTTTGTACCGGTGATGTCGAGGTTTTCGTGGACGACAAACTGTTAGACGTTCAGTTTGATTCGTTCTTATTTCTGGCTGATCGCTTTCGTACTTCGATTATCTTTAAGCTTGAATCGTCAAAGCTGTTGCAGCTGTCGTTTATGCTACACCGGGTTTACACATCAAGACATCGACTTATTAATGTCCTAACTTGATCATCAAGCGTGATGTTCCTATTTATATTGCTGCTGATCTACGTCTACATGTACCTCTTGCTTACACCTAGAAGATTTAGCGGTCATGGTAGACGCTTACCTGAGCCAAATATCTTATGTAGAAAGAAATTATGTTCATTATATACGTATTAATCACAAGCGCCAGCCTCTGGTATAGGCCTAATAATTGATCAGTATACATGCTTGTGTTTATGTATGTGTGTTTGTGTGTATTCATGTGTGTATATACGTATGAATGTATGCATCATGTATGTATGACTGTATGTATGTATGCATGTATGTACCTATGTATGTATGTATGTATGCATGTATGTATGTACGTATGTATGTATGTATATGTGTTTGTATGTATGTATATGTGTATGTATGTATGTATGTATGCATGTATGTATGTATGCATGTATGTATGTATATGTGTTTGTATGAATGTATATTTGTATGTATGTATATGTGTATGTATGTATGTATATATGTATGTATGTATGTATGTTTATCTGTATGTATGTATGTATGTACGTACGTATACATACATACTGTACATACATACATACATACATACATTCATTCATTCATTTCGATAATTTATATTGCGCCTCTTCAAGGGAAACTACTCAGAGGTGATCCCAGTCCAGCCACGGCCAAAAAGAAATGACTTTAGCAACTTACAAAAGATATGTAGATCATTGTATATATGTATGCATGAATCTATGTATGTATATATGCATGTAAGTATGTATGTATGTATGAATGCATGTATGTATGTATGTATGTATGTCTGTATGTATGTACAGTATGTATGTATGTATGTATTCATTAATTCATTAATTAATTCATTAATTCATTCATTCATTTGTGAAATTTTATATAGCGCCTCTTCAATGTTACTACTCAGGAGCGCTCCCGACTCAACCCCGGCTGAAAGGAAATGTCTTAAGGTTACTGTAAAATGCATCTGAATTAACCCTAGGCATAAGACTCAACGATAATGGTAGCACATTCCATGTCATTGGGCCAACAACAGAGAAAGCGCAATGCTGACTAATAGTAGTTCGCGTGCGGGGAACAAGGAGTTCAACCTGCGTAGAAGAGCTTAGAGCACGTCGTCCCTGCACGCCCATGGTAGAGCAACAGAGCTCTTGTAAATTAGTGGGAGCTGCACCTAATAGGCACCGCCACACCAAAGCAGAAACGCGGTACACAATCCGCTGTCGGATAGGTAGCTAATACAGGACACCCAGCATATAATCAGTGACATGACCGAACTTTGGTATACGGCCAATGAGGCGCGCGGCCGTGCGCAGGACACGCTCCAAGCACCCAACCGCCCAGACGGGAGGCCAGCGTAAAGCACATAGCCATCGTCAAGGCGAGTGACAATAAAAGAATGAATCAGGACAGTGGTCGGGTTGATGACAAGAGAACAGGAGACAACTCTCAGCTGTATGGATGTATGTAGGAGTGTGATGAATCTATAAGTCCTAACGTGTGAGTTTGATTAATCCATAAGTCATGTGGTGGGAGTGTGATGAATATGTATGTCATATGGTGGGTGTATGGTGAATTTATAAGGCTTTCGGTGCGTTCTTCTGCAAAAACCCTGCATCAGCTGAAAGTCTTCGTGCGCAATACGACACTTGCTGCTGATAATGCCCAAGATTGTTTATACACGAGTCAGTGACTCCTCCGAATGCTATAATACGTAGGCCTATAGCAAAGTAGGTCACCACTTGCTCAAAATGCTTCGCTTTATGCTCTTTTGGACTTATGCTAACTGCTAGATCTATAATTCTATGTAGACACGGTCTAAAACGTCAGATAAGTAACAACTAATGACTGTCGTTTTTGTGCCGCCTAGCTGCTCTCCAAACAAGTTAGTCCGATGCGCAGTATGGTTGTCACGTGATACACAGCATTAGTCTTATAATGTCTGCCTTGCGTTGTAGGCCAGTGTGGCCCTCGCTCTGTTCTGACCGCTAACAGCGAGTCACTCTAAACGGAGTTACTGTAGGCGTTAAGTAGACCTAAACTTCAATGAGCATATTATTAGCCCGCATGGATCGCTACAGATACTCACCTGAGCTTTCAATAGCTTGATGCATAATTATCAGAAAAATAATCGGGATACAAGATTATTTTATTAATTATTATGAATTCGGAAGCAACACCAAAGCAAGCGGTGAGTAGGTCATCCTATTCTTACGGATCTTGCGCATTTTTTCGGGCAGTTAACGGTCGTTCATGGCAGAACTTCAGTTAGGCTTAAACAGATGGTAGACCTATACAGGTCCTAACTACTGACTGCCTGGTCTATGTTAGAAAAGAAGCTAAGAAAATCACACCGTGCAAAGAAGCAGATATTATTTAAACAAAGTGTAACTTTATTATAATTATTATCCAAATGTGTATGGCTCTGGTCTTTCACATCTATATATATTTATGCAGGCAAATTATATGTATGCCTATTTAGAAGATCCAGATAGTGGTCAATCTTGAACGAACTCAAGATCTGTCAATTGTCTGTCATCCAAGAGAGCGCCTGATTATAGACCTAAGATGTATGAACATGAAATCTTGAAGATAAGGAAATGTTGTCGGGAAACATAAGCCTACACGCAGTAGCAGAGGGTGAATGAGACCACAATAATCGTCCAATGAAACATGAAATTATAGTGCATGTGAAGTTGTTGGCATAAGGAATGCAACTGAGAAGACCAAGATAAGAACTTATTTGTATACTATTACGGTGTTGGTTAGTAGTAGGCTACTCGGTTCGACACTGCTCCAACGTAGGAGTCAGACCGAGTAGGCTTACTGGGCAGTGTTGGGCACGAGACCAAAACTCATGACCAAGACCGAGACCGAGACCGAGACCGAGAGGTCCGAGACCAAGACCAAGGCTTAGACCGATACTCTTTTTTATAAGCAATTCAATTTATTAAGACGCTAGAACGGAGTAATACGCTTAAAACATTAATTTTATTGCTGAAGAATACTAATCTTAATAATGGTCCAGAAAACAGTTTCACCGGCCATTCTGAGCTTTTGCGGGTTCAGCCCTTGGCATCGGCCTAAGCATATCACTCTATAAATTACTTACAGTTTGCGATAGGTAAGTATTTTAAGACATCTGAACAAGTAGATTAACGTTCCGTTTGAATGGTGTACATGTACCACGGATCTCGGAATTGTAGGTTAACAGTGTATACACGTGGCCGACAACATAAATATTAGATTCTTCCAAAAACCTTGAAATTTGTGAAAGCAAATTTTGAAATGATTGGCTCCATTGCAAATGCATTTTTTTATGCCCACAGTAACATGCATATAGTTTGGTCAGCACGCCATAAATCGATAACAATCGCACAAAGCCTAAACATCCGTTGTCTTGAAAAATAACAGACAAATGTCGAATAACTTGCTCTGATGCGGCAAATGACCAAGAACGCTAATTTAAGACGGAAATCAATCCCAAAACAGTTCCTTTAAGACCAAGACCGACGCATTCGAGACCAAGACCGAGACCAAGACTTATGGTTCGAGGCCAAGACCGTGGTCTCGAGACCACATCCCTGTTACTTGATATCTGAATTAACTTAATTAAGCAACGTTGGGTCTTCAGAATATTCGAGGTAAGGGGCCGTCTCTGAATGACGTCAAGAAATTTTGAGCGATTTTTGACCTCTACGTCAGACGTCGTCACAAATATCATGACCCCTAAACTATGACGTCACAAAGCTCATACCCACCCACCCACCCACCCACCCAAAAAGATATCCAGAATGTGATGCAAATTTCGTTATAGTTATCAAAAAAGTAATTATGACTATAAAAATTCTTGAAACTATATGGTAGAACGAAAAAATGGAGAAAGTAGCTTATAGGCCTAATTATTACAATTTTATGCATTCCTAAGGATGAAAGGCTCTGGTAGAATCATTAAAGCTATTAAATACATGTTCAATAACAATAACACGAAACAATCCAAACTTTACGCCTCTCCATTCTCCGAAGGTGAAGCAAGAAATGTTCCTTCATAGAATAAATAATATCCAATCCACACATTCTCCATTTTCTTCGTTTCAGCGACTGTCTGCGGCCTATGCGTTTGGTCGGAATAATTGATTCCTGCTTGTGTGTTACAGAATGGCTGCCTCACTTCCAAAGCCCCAAAATTGACACCAGGTGTAAAGCAAACAATCAAAAAATTAGGAATGCAATAATCATAATTAGTGCTGTTAAACTGTGGTAGCAATTATTGTAGTAATGCGAAATCTGTTTAATTAAGTAAAATGTTTAACAAAGTTACGCATTTTGATATTTGATGTGATGATGTGACGTCACATTTCGTCGACCTCTCCCCTCGTCACACATCGTCACAAATCTGTGACCCCTCCCCTGGGCGCGTGACGTCAGTTTTCGATAGCCCCTAATGGGTAGGTTGACAAGTGTTAAAGTAGCAGACTATCGAGTGAATTTACTTTGCCATTGCCCATACAGCGGATGTCATTGTGAACAGAAATAGAACTGATTTATAATCAGTTATTGATATTCAGTCGTGAATGATAGACGGCATTATAGTGTCTCTAAGCGAAGTAAATTTCGTGATATGCTTTTGGGAAAGTAGATTAGAAACTGTTTCTGGAATCTGAAAATCATATGGAAAGTAGGAAGTAGAAATTCGAAGCGCCTGCAATCATATATTGTAACGACATGATCAAGAAATTTAGAAATGAAGTTTAAGTTTGAGATTGACAGATATTTTGACCTATAGATTTTGACATTGTCTTTCGATACATTTATCAATCTTATCAGATGCAGCCTGTGTCCAGCTTAATTAATACATAGCCTATTCTCATGGCATATTTGAATGAATTTGATTTGGCGGGACAAATAGACTACTGGTGAGAGCAAGGCTTATCACGCGCTTTTGGGCCCATTTTTCTTTGTTTACCTAAATTGAAGCCATGTTTAATGAAAATTATTAATTTGTTTTATTCAGACCAGAGCAGCTGCAGTGACTATCCAGTGACATATGTGGATGCCTCGAATACTTATTTGTTTAGACCAGAAAAGTAGAATTCAGTGGCCATATAATTCACTTAAAATCGTAAAAATGTTTTACCTATAGGCCTACTAGAACGGTGACACTAGTTATAAGGGTGACCACACGTTCCGAATTGGCCGGGACAGTCCTGGAATTTATCAAAATGTCCCATGTCCCGGGCAGGTTTATTCCGGGACAATATCTAACGTCCCGGAAAGGTGTTTCTATGATCAAACATGTAGAAGATGCCATTTTTTAATGTTCCAATTATTTGACAGTAGAAATAACATACAGTGCCGAAGTTAGTTTCCTTGTCGCCCTCGGGCTTAGTTTCTCAGGACATCTTTTTAAAAATGAGAAAATGAATAACACATCTTGATTCTAAGTGACCAACTCATTCGGCGTCTTCTAATTATAACGGTAATTATTGGCCTACATTCTCCAATATGTGCTACTAACTTTATATCTAATCGTAATCATAATCGTGAACTTCAAATTTCTTCAGTGCTACTCCCAGCCAAGGGCAGGGCGCCGTTAATTATCGAGCGCCGCGTCAAGTCAGAGGGGTTATCCGAACGGGTAATCCGAATAACGTCCGAGTCCGGCTTCCCGAGGGTGAGAGGAAGCTAAGGTGAATATCTTTTAGAATTGAAAGGTGGAGGATCGAATGAGGCTGGGTAGGAATATTCGAAGAGGTCAGACTTCAGTTCTGAGTGGAAAGTTCGAGGGATGATAGAAGAATCTGAGACAGGTAAAGGTCACTGATTGACAATGACGTAGTTGAACCGAAAATATGCGAGAGGATGGTCGTCGTGCGTTTCAGAGACGTGGTGCAGTGTGGGATATATCATATACCTGGGTTGGAGAACTTGAGATGAGAAGTGACCAGGGATCGAAATTCGAGCAAGACTGAGACAGGAAGATGATTGGGTAGAACGAGTTGGCTAGATGTTAAAAAGTCCACGAGTACATTAAGTTTTGAACTTTCAGTAGGATGTTGTAGGTTGACGATAGGACTTGGTTGTGGATTCACTAATTTTTTGGCCAACGCAGTTATTTCGGGATGGGTGTGACGTGATGCATCATGTTAACCGGACATTCTGGAAGCAGCTTAATTGACTCTAATTTTCAGAATGATTAACTTACGTGATCATGTGACATTTGCCTTCTTTAAATTAGATTTTAGAATCAAAAAGAGATATTTTCGTTCAAAACTCTTGAAATGTTTCCAAAGAAATACTTTGCTCATTCCAATAAACCCAGTTCCCAATTGAATTTGATTTAGATTTTAGAAACGGTAGTGTCCCGGAATGGCAGAAGTGAAATGTGGTCACCGTACTAGTTATTCACTGGAATTCTATCATCTAATTTCTGCAGAGTGTTGTAATTTCTAAAAGGACTTGTTTCCAAAGAAATACTTTGCATACCATGTTTCTGGGTAGGCCTACGTCTTACTCCGCATAAGAAGAGTTGAAAGAAATTGTGTAACACATTGTCTCGAATGTAAATTGACCGAGTGAATTAGGAGGACGAAACATTTACAGTATCCGTGATCATGGACAAGCAATGATGAGGTCAACGGATATCGTTCTAGTGTGAAATTATACGCTCCATCTGCGTAGAGTGCGGTGAGTCGTTGACAGTGACATTATAGCAACTAAATCTTTCTGGAAGCAGCCCGTAGTTAATGGTCATAATTTCGTTGGCAATAGGTCTACACAACCGGTACAGGCCTATTTCCCTTCATGTAGGCCTTGATGTGTAACAGGCCTACTTGAAACCGAATCTCAGCACTCACACACAAAATCAAAGGGGTCAAACTTGCTTAGTTCACAGGTAGCAGCTTCTATTGTTTCGTGGCCTGTTGCAGTAGGTCCGCCTTTGAACGTGGCCAGTACTTTGCTAATTTTAGGGCCACAGAAATCTCGTTGTAAACACAAGCGCTCAGCTAAGTAATTAATTGATGGAGCAATTATTTTAATGCTGGTTGCTGGATAAGTGAGAGCACGAGTGTTTGTAACAAGAGAATGAATTAGAGCAGCTTCACCGTATCCGTATATTTTTGAATCTCAACTAAAAGTAACACTTCACAAGATCGGTGAAGTGGTGGAATGCATGTTCCACCTGGATCTACCATTTATACAGTTAGTGTATGCTGTTCATATTTTGGTATGATAACTAGACAACTCTTCGCTCATGCTATAGTGTATGACCTTTAGGGGTCAAAATATCACCAGTAATCCCGGATATGTAAGAACGGGTCGCTTCATCTATAGAAGGAGGGTCGCCTTTTGAGAAGCCTTCTCTTTCTGTTTGTGCCGTTTAACCAGTCCGTATTCAACCCGACACCCGGATGCCTCGAAAGCCATTCTCTTTGTCACAGTATGCTATAGATTTAGTGTAGATAATAAGTGCTGTACATATATTGTGATAATTACAGATGATTAGGCTAGTGTTTTTGTCAGAGGATACTTTTACTTACGCCGCTATGATATTACAGGCCAACGATATTTTATATTTTAATCAGCCTTATTTTAGACATCAGAAACGACGGCGCCTGGGCCAGGGCTATTGGCTAAACATGATGGCATACACGCCTACGATCGATCGCACGAGATCCTTAGGCCTACCGTATACATATATAGGCCTACATGCTTATATAACTATTGGCCTTTGTTCATTTAACAATTTTAGTCCGAAGCGTCGTATTATAGACTGTGCAGCCATGAATCGTCGCGGTCTATTTTGATACTGGAGGGGGGCCTGCATAAATGACTATGGCACAGAGAAGAAATTTCCATTTAACGATATGTGACCCGGATTCAGCGCAGGCCCTAAACACGCATCTCCTATTCAGCCTAGACAGGCATGCGAAGAGTCTGTGCATGAGACAAAATAGGCCTACACTCAATTTGAGGCCTATGCAAACAGTCGTTAGGCCTAACGATCAAAAACACAAAATTAAACGACGAAAATGAGTCTCAAACAATAATAGCAAACTTTTTTAATAGTCTGTTAAGTATTTGTGAAGGCATGTATAGGCCTATACAGTGGTTAAGCCATCTATTATTATTATTATTATTATTTAAAATGCGGATTATGATCCATGGCTTCGTAACTACATATGGCTGTCTCGTCCGCTATGTACATGCAGGTAGCTTTCTAAATGGCCAGCTTGTTGGCCATTTAAACTCTCAACTAGGTAGCGTCTGGTTATCTAATGATAATGAGTATACATCTAGGTCTATTCTAAGTTGCTAATTATTAGGCTTAATTAGTCACCTAACTTGTCTTGTCGCTGCAACTCTAACTTGCTCATTTGATAATGATCAACAGCCTGGTTTTTAGCTGCAGGCCTAAGTGTCCGATATTTCGTTTTCTTCTGTCTTCGTGTTTGTTCCATCAGCTGATCACACCAATAATTGGCAGGAGACAAATCGATCCTTCAATGTAAACAATGAAAATCTCGTGAATAAGATCTACGCTATGTACATTGTTGAATTTCCTTCAAATCACCTGAAATCATAAAACCGCAGAATTGGTAGAAATTACATACTATCAGAAGAGTGAATCACACTGCACCGCATCGTATATAGGCCTAACTGAGAGAAACGACGACGTATTTATCGTAAAATTAATTTTATAATTTTTAATCTGCAATAATTAACTGATGTTGTGATCTTATTTGACTCTCAGGTTCAGAAGAAGCTGGTAGTCGTGGGAGATGGCGAGTGTGGCAAGACGTGTCTTCTAGTTGTCTTCAGCACGAAAGAGTTTCCACGGATCTACGTTCCGACCGTCTTCGAGACATACTTCGCCGAAGTTGAGGTCGACGGCAAAAATGTCGAATTAGCATTATGGGACACAGCCGGTCAAGAGGACTACGACAGACTTAGGTACCTATCTGTCCCAACCATAAAGTTTCTGTGTGTTCAGCACTTCAGGCTTAGCCTGTAATTTCTAATGCGATTCACTGGAATTCAAATTAGGTTCAGACACGATTCAAACTATGTTTTCTCCTGAATGTCAAAAACCTAGATCAGAAACCTGCATGTGCTCTTCTATCTTAGCGTCGCCCAGATTGGTGGTTATGTTGTGAATAATATTGAACCATAATTCTAGCACTTTTATATGCCTATGTGCCATTGCATACATCGGCTGATTAGCTTTCGGGTGATAATATAGGCTACGTGTGTATATTATATACATATGTGCATATATTATTTATCAATGCATTACTAGGTCATTAAGTATACGCCTAACACGTGTTGGAGGGTTCAAGAAGGCGTTCAACACGTCTATCAGAGATATGGAACGGATGATAAGCCGAGAAGCATTCCTGAGCTGTGACTGGCGAAGATCAAAGTTTCAGTGGAAGACTGTTCCAGAAGCTGACCTGGAAAACAGTCTTTTGCAAAGAATCAGCCAGGGTTTTCTGTGCGTGTGAGTGAAATGTAATCAAACGTGTGTAGGGGTCTACTATAATACATAGGGCCGTCTGCAGTGACTATAGGTCAACCAACAGGAAAGTCTGGAAAAGACAGATTGCCATTAATTTCAGACGCACAGACTGTGGAAAGCAGTTCCAAACTGAAGGGAAATTATAGACAAAGCTCTTGGATCGGGCTGGAGCATGCGCGCAACAGGCATAAGGTCGCCAGTGGAAGATCGCAAGGAAGCCCATGTGGATATAAAGACGAGACCAGAGCGCAGAAAATCTCAGGTAGGTCGAAACAGTAACGCATAAGGGAAATGGTCTTGAACGTTGTTGGGTATGGTGCCAATGACATGGTGAGTCCAGGATAAGATCTGAAACATTAGCAACATTTGTCGCCAATAAGCCAAGCGGCAGCATTGAGAATAGACTAAAGTTTAAGCGCATTGGGGGATGAGAGGCCAATGAATGTATACAGCATTTCCAAAGTCTGCAGATCATAGTATGAAACGAAGATGGCGCATACAACAGAAGCAGGATCTAGTAACTCAATTGACCTGATTAGTGTAATTAAGAATCCAAACAAATTCTCAGGAGAATTGGATGAGGGGAACCTGAGATGTAGAGAAGTCTCTCATCGATCATATCCAGTTGCAGGCGATCATCAATTAAGCCATACCCCCCAGAAGGAGTAAGGATAACCGGTCTCTAAGCAATTGGCGAGTTGCAATGTTCGACCCATGTAAACAAGCGGCTTCGTGAAGGCATATAACACAAAAGCCGCGGAAACAGCCTGCGAGTAAGAAGAGGCCAGCCAAGATGAATTAAAGGACTTGACACGTGTAACATCGCAATGTTTCTAAGCATGCAAGAGACTTCGGCATGACATTTGGAGCTGCGAGGGCCTAGTTGAACACGAACCTCCGATGGTAAAGTAGGGCCTTGTTGACACTTCTTTGTGAAGGAGTAGGCCTAATTGGTTAGCCGAAGTTCTAGCCTAGTGACACGGGGTTTTGGTGATGACCTCTTCATTTGCGTTCTGCGTCTTTATACGTGCTTTCGTGTTACTCTGTGGATGGCGTGCTTTGCATTTGAACCGCGTAGTTGCGTTCTTCATGTATTAACCTTCTAGGCCTAATTATTGTCGATCAAACGATCATGCGAAGCAATTGTAATTAAGAGCACACACAGACATTTTGAAAATACGTCTACTATAGCCAGACAATCAGTCATATCTTTCGTTTCCCCACCTCTATTGTCTGATCTGCGTGTATAAATCTGTGACGTCATGATTGCATGACCGTATATGTATGTATATATATACATGTATTTATGCGTGCGTCCGCGTGCGTGTGTGTTCATATAGTTCTCCCGTTATGTATGTAGGTAGTTCTACCTGCCTGCCTGCCTGTCTGTATGTTAATTTGAGAGCTCAAAAGAGGTAGCTCGTCCGTCCGTCCGTCCGTCCGTCTGTGTCTGTCTGTCTGTCTGTCTGTATATAGGCCCATACGTGCATTTGTCTGTAACTGGATTGCTTAACGGGACGTATGTTGATTTTGTCTATAATAGGCCTTTGTCTTACACCGATGCCGACGTCGTCCTCGTCTGTTTCAGCATCAGCAATCCGATCAGTCTTCAAAACGTCAAAGAAAAATGGAAACCGGAAGTGAACCATTTCTGCCCTCGTGTCCCCGTCGTCCTCGTTGGTCTCAAGAAGGACTTGCGAACGGAACCTGCCGTCCTTCTGGACCTCGAGAAGCGGGACTCCACTCCTGTGTCGAGCGCAGACGGCCAGCAGATGGCGGAGTCGATAGAGGCGAAGTGCTACGTCGAGTGTTCCGCTAAGACGGGTGAATCCGTTCAGGAGGTTTTCGAAATAGCAGCCAGGGCCAGTCTGACGAAGAAACGCCGAAAGCCATTGAATGGAGTATGGAGGTGCGAACTCCTTTAGGTATAATTAAAGAATTGTGTGGATCGAATTGTTACAGTTGTTACAAACTCAGTTTGTCTTTTCCAAGCACATAAAAATGAGCTTGGAGTACATCTAAAATGCGCAGTCTGCGATACGTGGAACAGTTAATTTATATAAACCTGGCTTTTGCAATTTTACGACAGTGTGATAGCAAATAAAATTATCATTAGCGTCATCCTCCTCCGTTATCCAGGCTTGGGACAATGCGCGTGGCAAATTTATAGGAGTTTACAATAATTGATTAGAGCACTTTAGGCCTACGTGAAAAGAACACATAGACCTAGGCCTAACTGGAATTACTTTAAAATATCTAGACAAATTGGCGTGATCTCACGAGATAATGTCCTCGGCCTGCATGCGTCCCAACTTATTCTACCATAGGCGCCAACTACACAGGCGCAACAGGGCCATTCGCCTCAGTACTCGTCAAGGTCCTTGGGCGAGGGCAGTAGCTTCGTCCCAGTACTTTTTTGGACATTCGACTTTTCCAATTAGAAAATTACAGAATGCCTGGGAGAGACGTGGAAGAATTCCCCGCCACAATCCGTACACACTTGGGCCATATTCTTAAAACCAAACACATAGGAGTTAATGCAGTTGGAGGAAGGGAGTGAGGGAAAGACTGAGACAGGAACAGTCTTGTTGAAATGATGTGAAACGCTTGATGTGATACGTAGGGCCGTGCCAAGCGATAATTGCACCCTGTGCCTAGCATTAGGGTCTAATCTGGCGCTCCCACATTTTTCAAGAAAGTGAATTTATGGAATGATTAAAATTATTCCATCCTGAAATTTGCGCCCCTTCTATATTTGCGCCCTGTGCCACGGCACCGCTGGAACCGCCCTCGGAACGGCCCTGCGTAGCGGGCCACTTAAAATCCACCGACGCACCGCGTGCGGCTCGCGTATTGGACTAATCTGACCTACAGACTAAACCTTGATCGATGCTCCATTTGAGCACTGCTTTACGGTCTATCGCTACCTTTCAAGCTTCTGCTTTGCAATAACCTGTGCTTTTGGCTGATCAGAGCTTTTCATTTAACTTCTAGCCTTTGTCCCTTTGAGCGCTCTAGTAAACAACTGAAGACCCACTCTGCAGAGATTCCCCAGAAGAGATTGCTACTCTGCAGAGATTCCCCAGAAGGGATTGCTACTCTGCAGAGATTCCCCAGAAGGGATTGTTACTCTGCAGAGATTCCCCAGAAGGGATTGCTACTCTCCAGAGATTCCCCAGAAGGGATTGCTACTCTGCAGAGATTCCCCAGAAGGGATTGTTACTCTGCAGAGGTTCCCCAGAAGGGATTGTTACGAACCAGCACGCCCGGAACGTGGTAGGCCTAACCTGTTTTATTTTTGCTTAAAATTTTCCCCACAGTGGGAGACCACTGGGGAGAATGAGAAGCCGGAGTATGCCCTAGCTTCTCCCCATCAACGTACCAAACCACGGATAGCGGATCAGGGATTATTTGATCACCAGCCTAGGCCGAGAGCCAGTAACATCGGCGTCACGCAACCGTGGTCAATGTACGTATCAGGTATTAAGCTGACAAGCAAACGCTTTGATCTTAGCCAATGGGCCGAGAAGCGATAAAGATGATGATGATGATCACAGAGATTTAACGACATCATATGACAACAATGGCCGTTGACGTCTTTAAAGTATTTATGTAATTTAATTTATATTGGCCAATCCGCTCTTCAGATTGTTTTTTGTATATTGTCTTTTTCCTCTTCAGTTTTCCGTCCTTTTTTCTTTTCTTTTTTCTTTTCATTCTTTTTTCGTCTTTCTTTATTTTTCTCTTTTCCTTTTTGTATATTTTTTTGGTATTTCGCATTTTTTGGTCACTTGGACTTTTTTTTAGCCTCTTTTGTCTTTTTTTCTTCCTTTCTTTTTTTAAAATATTTTTTTATTTTATAAATATTTCATGAACATCGCGATAAAGATATTTCCTCGCCACGCCTTCTAATGGTAATTTGAGAGCTCAAAAGAGGTAGCTCTACGAAGCTATTCTAACTGCGTTGAAAAACTTTTAAAATTCAGTCATATACGGAAGAGTTACTACAAAATACGAAAGCAGTTAAATTAATACAATTAATAGTGAAGATAAATATCACATCAAATGCACATTAGCGCAGACTGACTCGATTTCCTTTTACACTAATGTAATCAATGGTAACACAACCGCCACCTATCGATGCTGTGGTTAGACAGACGACGATGACGTCCAGATGGCGTTTAATCAATAATAATAATAATTTCGTTTATTGGTCAAACTATAACAACAACTAAGTATAATTACAGATACAGTATGAACGAATGATACCGACAGCCACACGTAGGGTGGCCGATACGCTATGCGTGTAAATTTAATTTAACCAACACCGCCGGTACGGGTTTCGAACCCAGTTCCTCAGCTCCGCGCCCCAGTGTGTCATCCATTACGTTATTATTATTCAACAGTTTAACGACATCCTACAGCAACACAGGCTGTCGACGTCTTCAGACTAATGATTATAATAATCATAATCAGCATCATCGTCATCATCATCATCATCAGCAGCAGCAGCAGCGTCGTCGTCATCAACAGTTTCTGACTACTGCCATTTGGCGGTGATAGTTACGAACAAATTATCTCCATTACCTTAAGTAATTTGTCAAATCCATTGTTCCTCTCTAAGATTAATTAATTCTGTCTTTTAATTGTTCCGTCCATGATATGGTACGTGACCAGCGACATAATATTACTACGTACGCAGCGAGGAGGAGGGGGTTTCGAAATTTCGTACATGTGCGTATGGTGGGGGAGGGGTACCGAAAATGTGTACATACACAACAATATGACTGTCTAATTTTGACGTACATAATTACGGAATATTGAAATCAGAACTGTAAACCCAATCACGAACTCAGAGGCGTTGATCTCGTTTGACATCCAATGAGAGGGTTTAATTAATTTTATGTAGCATAACTGACACGCGCAGTAGTTTAGGCAGGGCAGATGAGAATGGTCTGGGAGCAGGATACCTAGGCTTAATTATTAAGACAGCTGAGATGACACATTTCCACAAGATGCAATGTCAGTTGAACCTACGTACACGTACAAGGCAGAGAACAGGAGAAGAATTATACAGTGTCGACATCCAGAGTGGGAGGGGAAAGACTGAAAGTCTATGCGACCCTGAGAATGAGCCAGTTCATCGCGAAACATATATGCCAACCCTGTATTACGAATTCCAGTGTAAAGAGGATTAAATACTGTTAAATAAATGGCATGATAAATTATGTGCTGTATTGTCTGGCTGGTCGGATAGTCTTTAATCGACGCCTCTGCCTACATTTGGTTGAATATTATTGCCGTCATTCGAAGCTGTTCATGCAGCTGTAGGCCTTCAAATGCAAGAACATAGGCTATTCTGCTGTGATTGGACGATCTTGATCTTCATCCTAGTTAACGGCACTCTTGCCCGTTTAAGGCACACCGTGAAATCCATTTGGTTGAAATAAACATGTCATATCGTCGTCATCATCGTCGTCGACATCATCAGTGCCGTAGCGCGTAGGGCCGTATAGCCAGCCCTCTGCGGCGATGGATACGGATGAAAGATATCCGCTGGCATCAGTTGCTCGATCGTCAAGTTCAGCTCTCCCCTCAGTGCTAGTCCAAGTGATGTTATGTTGTTATGTTCGTCTTTGTCTTGGTCTGTCTTGATTTGTTGTTCGTTCGAATCTTGCGTGCAGTGTATTGTGTTGGATTCAGGTACTCCTCTATGTCCATTGGAGTTTTCGTTGAACGACGTACTTTGTCTGGCAGAGTTATTAAAATGCCGAATAGGTCAAATAATACTAGTTACACATTTTAGTTTAGTTTCATGCTGAAAAACAGAAAGCATAATTACATGTAGGCCTACGGTATGAACAGGCGATGTCAAGTTATTACAAGAGTCGAATTTAAAACAGTTACGTAGCATGCTGTAGTACTGTCAGCGCTTGACGAGCATCCGAGGACATGGAGATCTTTCAGTCATACCCATCGCCGCCAGGTGGCTGATGATGGAAATGTCCATTCTTCTGAAATGTCTGTTGTAAATTGCAATGCACTCGTTTTGGAATTCCGAGTGCTCCGATATATTTAAAGATAGCGGCTAACCGGAAGTCCTCACTGATTGGCTGTTAGCAAGAATTTAAATCATGAGCGGTTATTTTGAGATTTCTCGGGCATTGGCCGTGTGACAGGTGACCAGATTGGACACCGACTAACCCTAACAGAATGTTTTAATTCCTTCGTGTGCACCGAAGTCCGCTGTTTTCACAGCTTGCTTTCAGCGGACGACGAAGGAAGATGCCTGTGACGAAAAAAGCGAGCCCACGGCCAAAAACCGCCAATTACGGCTTCGTGTTGGGTATTGCATTTGCAGAGACGGGCAATGTGTGACGGACCCTACGGACCCGTCGACCAGTGACCAACTTTGAGACGACATCGCAGTTTGTCTTCGAGTCGACTCGTTGGAAATTGGTAGACGGATTTTGACCAGTATATCTGGTACGCGAACAGAGCAAATTTCAATGCACTGACTTATTGAGGAATGCTGAAGTCGTGCATTTCCTTACTGTTAGTGCATATATTTATTGGATTCAAGTTCCACTGAGATCCAGATAAATTTTCCGCATTAGGGACGGGAATTTATTTTTGGTTTGGTAGACAATGAAGGAAGTAAAAACTCCCTATTCCCTAGAATATACGACATTTATTTAGGCAATCTATTAGTTTTGCTGTTTTTGGTTTGTGAAATTAATATGGATTCTATATTAGTCCAAGGTTTGATCAAAGGTATGTGAAGTTAGCACTATATGATTTTAACAAAGAAATAGTTGGTGATGGCAAGTTTGTACACTTTATTGGTCAGCACATTGTATAATCTTGAAACTTGTCGAAGATTTTTACTGACTGCTGAAGTGCCTCTGACTAGACTTCAAATCCTGTAACGATCAGCGTTATTGATTATGTCTTATGGTTTACTATGTGCTGCTTGTTAAAGGAAATAATAGTGCTACATAAATGATAAGGAAAAAATTGTGCAGCTATAAGCTAAAATACGAGCATTGATATAACTCAAGTAATATATTTCTCATGCCAAGTTATTAATAGATAATTTATCATAAGCTGATATTGCAATTATATTCCATACAGCAGTTTGCAGTGAAAAAATTACAATGTGGATTTGTTAACTCCTGGTTTAAGTCAAAAGTATATGATGTGTCCACTAAGAACAGCAATACTACATTGAAGAGACATATTGAAGAGCAAGGTATATCAACAGTGTAGTTTAGTAATTAAGGGCCCATCCAAGTTTTACGTATGCAAAAAATTGGAGTTTCGTACCCCCCTCCCCTGTTTGTGTCACTTAAATATTACAAACACATACTGTATAGCAAATTATGACACGTATATTTGTCAAAATCAAATCTTTAAAAACATCTACTTTGCGCTTTAACTCTGTCTTCAGTAGTTGACAACATATGTCGGTCTTACCCTTAAGAGGTGATGAACAAAATCTGTCCAGGCCCAGAACAAAGGATTGAAGTATATGGCATTCAGACTGTTAAAAGCATTTCTACTGGAAGATTCAGAAGATTACTTATTTTAGCTTAGATATATAACTTTAACGCTGAGAGTACTATAATTATAAGCCACTGGGAAACCAATGCAGCTATAGTGCTAACTAACCAAAACACAATCTTAAACAGGCTGCCTGAAATGATTTTAATGTAATAGGGTAACCCAGTTAACAGTGCATTTTCTTTCTTCTGGGTGACTTATTGAGCAGCAACATCAAATTCCTAAATACTATACAACTGTTAAAATTTTATAATGCGGTGGTATGCATTGTTGTTGGCAATTCAACTACTGACATTTTTATTTGGGTTGATTACCTCAATGCAGTGGGATTTGGATTCGACTATTTCTCAGAAGCATGTTGGCACAAATAGTCCTAAGTTAAGTCAAAATAAAACAAAACTGCAGTAATATCATTGCTGACATATATTTACATAAAAACTTGGATAGTAATCTCGTGTTAATAAGAGGGCAGTTTTTCAGAGTTCTTTTCAAAACAAATTCATTCACGATTAACCATTGTTTGCCCTAAAACACATGCTAGATTCAACTGTTGATGAATTTTCGTTCCTCTCCACGTAACATCAACTCCTCTGTTGGTAACTTTGGTCCTGCCTTTGCCTAAAACAAGAATCAGAGGGTATCGGATCAATTCCATTACAAACATAAATACTGCATAACACTGCATAGACAGTGGATATAGTATTGACAACTAAAACAGGTCTTGAAAATGGTTGTTCCAAAGTTTTTCAAGATGTCATTGTTGAAAGGTTTGCATGTGTCAGGCAGTCATGATTTACTTTGACATGTTCTAAGATGTGCTACATAAATGTTCACATAACACCTTAGTGAAAACAGTATGCTTGTCATTATGTTCCAAGAATAAAAAGCAAGTGATCCATTAATTTAAGGACCTCAGCATTTCAAATTACCACAATTCTAGAAGAAGCGTATTACTTTGATCTTCAGACTTCAAAATTCCTTCAACATGTAAGTGCTCACTCAACTACTTAGCACTGAGCTTCCCGGGCAGATTGCCTCTGTCGCCCTGAAGTCGTGAGGTTCATGGAAAGATTCACTTCGAGGACATGGAGACAAACTTAGTTGGCAGAGCATAGAATGAAAAATCCACAAACACTACCTGTATCTTTAGTACCATAACTACATAAGTGGTATGACATTTTTTAACCAGAGCAGTCATACTGGTAACAGGCCGATTTAAATTCTATCCTTTGCAAAACTTCTGGCAGAGCAATGGCCTGGACAAGAGCCTAAGGGCATTTCCCAGGCTGAAAAAACTCTATGCCCGTGGGAAAAAACTGTTGCTTAACTACCACAATTGAATTTAAAAAAGTGAGATAAATGCTGCATTAAATGCTGTATCAGAGAAACTGAAAGCCTTACCGCCATCATTGAAGTTCTTTCGAAATTACTTCCCCCGCATTTTCTATAAAAAAGACATATTGATTGAAAACATAAAACATCAATTTTTCCTAAGCTATCCGCTTTATAAGCAGCCATGAAGTATCCACAACTGCATGTTTCTTGCCCTTGGCAAATGAGGGTGACACTCAGTTAATAGCTAAGTTCACTAGAGATGTGGCCATCTCAAAATATGTTTCTGCCACAGGGATTTGGATGCTTAACCTTAGGACCCATAGTCAAGCAAACTAAACAAGGAGACAAATGTGCTTGTTGAAAAAGCCTATCTCATACACTTCTCCAAATTTGATCAGTTTCAAATAATGTTCTCAATACACTGGCCACTTCAGTCTGCACAATTCTAGCAAATATGTATCTGCACCTCATATTCAGATTTACAGACTGCATGTAATAAATATTCATCAACACTTCCTTTCAGGGAGTACAAAAAGTATGCAATGGCTTATTTATTATAAATGCTTCTGTCAACATCAATACTTGGATACAAGAGTTGTGCATGTTGAAGAATTCACTGGTAGAAACATCAGTAAAACATATACAATACAATACAGTCTTGTGTTGCAACTAGCTTGACTTGACAGTCATTTGGTAATTTCAGACAAAGACAGGCTGATATATGAGCACCACATAATTAATTCCTGAAGAGCAAAGAAAAATAAAGTGTGGACACTGAGCCACATTTGCAGCTTATTCATCTTCACCTAAGGCTTCAACACTGAACCATTCTGCAATTTTTAATAAACTACAACTCAAGGGCAGACACTTACTTGCAGGATGACGTTGGCAATCTGTCAAGAGACACACAATGCTTGTGGCAGTCTTTGCAATGGAAAAATCTTTTTGTTGCCTGGTGTGTTTTCAGCTTGTGAGACTCGTCACGACATCGCTGTGCTGCACTAAATGCTGTATACTTGCACTGTCATAGATAGAAAAAATAATCTACAGAAATTACAGCAACAGTCACAATCTGCCCAAGTAGTCTTAAATACTTCATCTTTAACTGAAGTCTTTGAAAGTAAATCTGTAATACTGAAAATGCTGCATAATCAATGCAACAACAGAAGTCCAAGTTCTGCTTTATATTGCATTTCTGACTGTTTGGATTCTTTTTAGAATGGGTTCTTGTTTCACTACTACAAATTTACAATTTTAACCGGTATTTACCAATTACAAGTATTACATGCTTTCATTAATAAAGGCTTCACCACCTTACATTCAAGACCCAGTTAAGCTTTCAGAAGTCTATTAATGCATAAGAAAACAAAGGCAGTCATGGGACCTTTAAGATTATAATCAAGCACAGAAACCAGTGAAAGATATTAGAATAGGAACCTAAATGTATAATTTAACCAATCAAAATAGACAATCAAATCACATATTTAACTGACTCAAGGTGTTGATACGCTTGCAGACGAATAAATCATAAATTTTTTTGAGAAACCATGTGTTTTTATTGTACCAAACATAAACATAAACAATTATCATTTTAGAACAGAAGAACAAAATTGGAAGGGTACAATTGGGATACAATATAAACCCTAAAGGGACCAACTGGTTCCGCTAGCAGGGCCACCCTTACTAAAAGTTCATGGCAGCAGGTTAAATAAACATAAGATAACATAAAGTAAACTAACTTAACTAGTTAACTAAAAGAACAAGAATGACATACAGAGAGTGCAGAAAAAGTTATCACACAAAATTAGAAAACAGGTAATCTTTAAGTTTAGATTTGAAGAGATAGTAGCTGCTAACACCACGTATTTCAACAGGGGGTTTGATTCCAGGCAATTGGGCCAGCACATTTGATGGAAAATTTTCTTGTATTGGTCCTACCAAAAACAGGACTATAATTTTGAGAGGAGCATAGGCTGTAAGGATTAACAGTGGAATTAAGGGTAAAGTAGTTCCTAAAAATAGGGGGCAACTGATTGTTGGTGTATCTATACATGAACTCGTTTAATTGCAGAAGTGTTAATTGGTCAAGCCTAGGTATTAGAAGCTGACTGAAAATGTGGTCTATGTTGTGGAGGTAAGACAGGCCAGTGATCATGCGCATTGCCTTCCTTTGCAGAGTGTGTAGTCTATTTAGTCTAGATTGGTAGTTAGATGCCCAAATTAAATTGCAGTATGTTAAGTATGGATGAATCATAGTGAAGTATAAGTTAGTTCGGATGTTTGCAAGTAACAAGTAGGCAATTCTTGACAAGATTCCTATATTTTTTGCTATTTCTAGTGAGATATTCACAATATGGTCATTTCATGTGAGAGATTGATCAATATATATACCAAGAAATTTAGCAGATTTAACTTTGGGTATGGGGATGTTGTTAATAAGCAAATCTTCAGTTATATTGGGTAAACGTTTATGATGTGAGCAAGAGTATGTAGTTGGTTTTAGAAACATTTAGTGATAACTTATTCGAAATAAACCAGTCATTCACATGGGAAAATTCTTGATTCATGAGCTGGAATAATTTTTCGTAAGATTCATGTGAAGCAAAAATATTTGTGTAATCTGCAAAGAGGAAGAAATTTAGTAAGAAGGAGGCATTGGGCAGATCATTTATGAAAAGGAGGAATAACAAGGGGCCAAGGATTGACCCCTGTGGGACTCCATACCTAACAAGTTTTAACGTGGACAAGAAACCATTACATTGCACTTGTTGGTACCTGTTTTGTAGATAACTACGGAACCATTCAAGAGCCACTCCACGCACGCCCAAGTTTAAGTAAAAGCAACCGATGATCCACCGTATCAAAAGCTTTACTGATATCGATAAAGACACCCAGTGAATATTCATTTCTATCAAAAGCAGCAGAAATATTGTCATGCAAATTAATTAGGGACATACAAGTTGAGTGACCCAGCTGGAACCCATGTTGGAGAGGGAAAAGTATGCTTTGTTTCCTGACAAAGTCATAAAGCCGTGTGTACATCACCTTCTCTAGGAGCTTGGAGAAATAAGGTAGTATGGAAATGGGCCCATAATTTCTAATATCATCTTTATCACCTTGTTTATGTATGGGCACCACTCTAGCAGTTTTGAGAGCCACAGGAATAGTGCCTGTTGCTAGGCTACAATTTATTATGGAGGGAAAAGGAGCTACAACAAGGTCAAGAATAGGAGTTATTAAACTGGGATTTAGGTCATCAATACCGGCGCTGTGAGTGGGTTTCAGGGAGTGGCTTAGTAAGAGAACCTCTTCAGCAGTAGTTGGAAAAATGGCAAAGGAGTGCAGACAAGGCAGATTTAGAAAAGTAATGATTGGCTTAGATGAGGCTGGTATTTTGTCAACTAAATCCTGCACAATACCTGTAAAGAAATTGTTAAATCTTTCAGCAATCCAATTTCCATCAGTATACTCAACCCCGTTTTCAATAATACTTTTAATTAGTGAGTCAGTGGTTTTGGTTTTTAGAACTGCTTTAATGGTTTGCCATGTGTGTTTTAAGGCATTGTTATATTTAATAAATTCTAGTTTGTAGTAGTTTTTTTCTGTTTTATTTCTTAGTGTCTTGAATTTATTTCTATAGGCAGTGTACTTACTTTTATTGGCAGGGGTGGGGTTCTTTACAAAGATAGAATGAAGTTTGGATTTAGTTTTACAAGACTTCAATAGCCCAGAGGTCATCCATGGTTGCTTAAAAGACTTAGATGAAGTTACTTTCTTGTTTCTCAAAGGAAATGCTATCTCATATAATGATTTTATCTTAACGACTGAATATATCATATGCGATAGAAGGATCATTATTTCTACAATATTCCTTGACACTGGTCCAGTCAGCTTGCTCAAATGAGTGTTTGAAAAGTTGTTTAGAGCGGTCATCAATATTGCGACTTATAGACACAGTGTGGCTCCTGGCAGGTTTCAAGGTGATATCTATCCAGATAACAATAGGAAGATGATCTGATATGTCTTCTACCATTATTGTGGTTTCAACAACTTTAGTTAGTCTGTTAGTGACCAGGTTATCTATTAGAGTAGCAGTAGAGGTAGTAATTCGAGTAGGACGAGTTATGACAGGCAAAAAGTAGTTAGATGAAGTGATGTCTATAAAGTTGCTAGTGGGCTTATGGTCCTGGAATTTTAATAGGTCTATATTGAAATCCCCTAGAATATATATGTCTCTGTCCCTGTCCTGGAAACTTGAGAGTACTTGATTCCAATCCTCATTAAATGGCTCCAGGTCAAGGGCAGGGGGTCTATAGATAACACCCATTAGGAAGTAGGATCCACTTGATTGAGGAAAACAGAGGAATAGAGACTCATGGGTTCCGTGGGTGGTATATTTGGGTGGTAAAGCATAGGGTTGGTAAGAGATATCTTGTCTGATAAAAGAAGCCCACTCCTCCTCCCCGTCCTGTAGAACGGCATTTAAATTCAAAACCATATCCTGAGATAAATATAGTATTAGCAAGATCGTCATCCAGCCAGGTCTCCGTTACCGCTAGTATACCTATGCTGAGTGTGTTTAGCAGGTATTCTAGACTACTAAGTTTAGATAGTATGCTGCGACAATTTATATGCAGAGATAGTAGAGTCCCATTTTTTGAAACTGTGGATGCAAGTGAGGTACACCTGTTGTAATTACATTCCCTAGGCTTGACCATATAATAGTTTTCATCAGGGTCCAGGTCACAATTATTGAGTAGTGGTCTGTTGGTTCCTAAGTCAGCAAATAGGTCCAAAGTAGGACCATCCTTTAGTCCATCCCTCAGGTAATCATCTCTATTGTAGTAACGGATGCTTGTTTTATATTCCTCATCATCCACTATATGGTTATAGGGAAAGACCTGTATCAAACAGTGTGTACATAGCCAGGATTTCCTGTCAGCAAAGGGTGTTTTAAAGTGGGTTTGGTGGTAGCAGCTATTGCACAGAGTGCAGACCATTGCCTGGTGATACTCATCTATAAATTGTGCACATAATTTACACTTAACTAGGTCAGCACAGGTGTAACCTACACCAGAAATGTTCAAGTACTATGAACCAAACCAAGGGGAAAAAACAACTGGGAGTAAGCTTGAAACATAATAAACAGGAGAAGAAAGTAAAAAACATCAAGGGTACATACATATGTAATACAAGTTCATCAGTATCGGCAGCTCTCAAGTAGCTGCAGCCAGTTCATTTTTTTTCAAAATTAGTCATAATCATTCTCACTCAGGTCCTTATAGCCAATAGCTGTGATGTAATCATTAGATTATAGCAAGTTCGATAACAAGCTAAACTCAGCTTTAGTTATTTCACACTATGACCTGCAATTAGTTGTGTTGACATTCAGAAGAACCATGCAGTCTCTGGTCAGAGCACATGAATATACTCACTGAGTGAGAACCAAAAGTAGATTCAATGGCTAGAATCATTTGGAGTCATCAGTGATAAACATTAGTATATAATAGCAAAGGATTGGACTCAGGACTAGTCAGGATCTGTCAGACATGACAAATGGTTGAAGTAGACAGTAGAAGATGAAATAGTCGATCAGCGTCTACCATGCATGAAAGACTCGTTTACTAAGGCCAGGTGAAAATAATAAATTCAGCAGATAATACTAGAGACTCAATGCAGGATCGTATTATCGCAGACTGGTCACAATATTATTGAACTAGTGTAAAATAGATTCAAGAATAAACCAGTCACAGTTTAACTGAATGATTGTAACAACAATCCAAGTTAAACTAGTCACACATTGCAGAACGAATGCAGCATAAACTCAAGATCAACTAGTTTCAGCATAGTTAAGCAGTTAGTCACAGTATAAGTGAAAGAGTACAGTACAATTTACGATCAACTATTCACAGTATAAGTAAATGAGTGTAGTACAGACTTAAGATCAACTAGTCATAGTATAAGTGAATGAGTGTAGCACCAAGTCAAGATCAGCTAGTTACAGCATAAGTGAATGAATGTAGCGTAAACTCACGATCAACCGATCACAGTAAACTGAAAGAGTGAGGCGTAAACTCATGATCAACAAGTCACAGTGCAAACTGAATAAGTGTAGCATATGCTCAAGATCAGCTGGTCACAGACAGATTAAAATGATGACATTCAAACCTCACATTGTAAAACTGTCTGATGTATCAAATGATGAAACTAAAGTAGCTTTGCCCAAAGAAATACCGACTCTGACAAGAGTTCACAGATGGCATCTGGGCATGTGTGTTCTAACTGAAAAGTGAGATAGAAATATCGGGCGACTTTGGAGAAATACATTGGCTTAACAGATACAAGATTTTCCAGTTTCATTCATAACTCTGCCGCATGGGAAGAAGAGATAAAATGCGAAAGATTTATGCTAAAAAAATCTCCTTGTCAAAAACTGATCAAGATACATGAAGAGTACAAAATTGCAGGCATTTCAACTATTTCCTTATTTTTCTGTCACTTTTATGACCATGGCCTAACTGTTACCAAATTATAATTCCTTCATTTGTGAATGTATTTTCTAAATTTCTTGTGTTTTGACTGGTATTAATTTCTGCACATCATGTATGTTCACATCACACATTACTTTCTCATCCGTTGAGCGTGATCTGGGTGTATTGCTTGATCAGGAGCTTAGTCTCTCGCAACATGTAAACCAGGTTACTCTTAACTGCTATCAGCTACGTCAGCTTCGTGCAGTTATTCGCTCTCTTACCTCTGAGGCTTCAGTAGTCCTCGTTCATGCTTTTTTAACCAGCAGAATTGATCACTGCAGCGCTGTTCTGGCTGGTCTTCCCTGTGCCTAAGTGGTGCGTTTAGATCGCGTTCTTCGCACTGCAGCCAGGCTTATTGGACATATACCTAAATTTTCACCGGTTTCAGCTTATATACGCGATGTCCTTCACTGACTACCGGTTCAACAGCTCATTACTTTCCGCATTGCGACACTGGTTTGGCGGTGTCTCTCTGGTTGTGCGCCATCCTACTTGACTGAACTGTGTCGTCCGGTGTCTTTACTCCTTTCGCGTAGAGCTCTGCAGTCTGCGCTCTTCTGCTAAAGGAGAGCTTCTGGTGTCCAGGGCCCGCTCATCGCTAATGCTGAGTCGAGCTTTCTCAGTGGTTGGTTCATCCACCTGGAATGGGCTCCTAGTTGCCCTCTATCTTCCCCCTTACAATGATCTACCTACCTTTTGTAAGCTGCTAAAGCCATTTCTTTTGCATTTCTTTTGGCCGTTGCTGGGCTGGGAGCACCTCTGAGTAGTTTCCCTTGAAGAGGCGCTATATAAATTATCGAAATGAATGAATGAATGAATGAACATAGCACTAAAAATATTAAAAATGATACAGGGGCTTAAACATAGAAAAGTATAACAAAATCTTTTGTCTATCTATGGATGGATGGAAAGAGGAGATAAAATGCTAATAAGTTACGTTTACATTACATCTGTAGGTCAAAAACTGCGATCTTACAAATTCAATTTTTTTGCTTTATACTTCTTTACACAGTAAACTCGCTCGTCATCAGGTCCTAGGTGATAAATATTCTAATCTTCATATAAGGGTTAACACTTTGACCGCTGACACATTTATTAGCTAGGTGCGGCAATATAGGCCTAAGCCTAAAATTGAGAAATTTTGCGTTTCATGTTTTTCTGCATTCTTTTGGTTGAAGAACAAAAAAATGACTTCCTTTTGTGCGATTGTTTAATTGCACACTGTAAGGGCCTAGAATAATAATAGATGCTGAGTTTGAAACTGAAGCATTGTTATGGACAGGGAGTTGGCTGTTAGGGGCAAGTGTTGCAGAATATACGTTTTGTTGCGTCTTCCAGGCTTGGTATAAACCACATGCTTCTTGCAAGGTCCCTCTTTGGTTGCAGCTGATAGGATAACATCCGATTTGTGAGAAGAGCAAAAAAATCTCCTCATGAGCACTAGGATACAGCCTTAGCAAACTCTTTTTAGCATGCAACACAATTTAGCTAACCACCATTTCTACAGACGCTAGGCAAAATAAATTCCACAAATCCTTCCAACTATCTTGACAATATCCTAATATCGTGTAAAATACCCATTCTTTTTCACATTCTATTATGTTTTATTCATTTTGTTTACTGCAAGACACGATGTAAGCAATAATTCTTACATTGTGCCTCAAGGTGAAAAACTAAGATGGCCGACGTCAACAAAGACACATAATTCATTCTGTTTGTAGTCACTCTGACAGTGCCAAAAATAGTCTAGAATAATCTTACATGCATTCAGTACGTAACAGCACATGTCCACTATCATGTCTACGCTATATGAAATATTACTGCCACGCTGAATAACCTCTGAGCAGCAGTTACTTATGGGACGTGTATACACGTCCCAAGCGTCCCAGCAAACCAAATTTGGGACGTGTATACACGTCCCTAGCGGTCAACGTGTTAAACCTCCCAACTTGTCTTGGCAATCAGTAACTGCCCATTAAAAAAGATGAAGGGCTGAGTTGGCAAAGACGATTTGTTATCCTGTGCAAGGTGTGGAAGGTATAGCAAGTACTAACCTTGTTAAATTTTCCTAATATTCACTGCACTTTATTGCACTGCTCCAGCATCACATCAGAAAGCTATGAGCCAACCAAAATAGCATGCTAAAAAACTTAATAAACACAGCAATTCATGATCTGCAAGTTATTACCTGAAGACATGAGACAGCTGTACACTTCACTTCCATTGTTCCCATCATTTTCTCTTCCATTTTTTCTGTTTTTTCCAGCATATCAAAATAAATGTCCTGTTTTTCTTGCTCCATCTGTAACAAATGTACAAAACTACTTAATACTCAGCAGTACAAGTTGTAGCATTGTGCATGCAATCTGACAGGTACGGAAACTCAAATTCTGGTTTGCAGCAGCAATTTGCAAGGAAAGATACCCAGTTTATAAGTTACTCATTACTAATTAGTATCTATACACTATATTTAGTGTATGATATTACATATTATTATTTATTTTAAGGCTAGTGAGGGCAATGATCTTCCCTACAGTAATATATGGATGCAAGACGTGGACAATGACAAAGAACATGGAGAAAAAGATTAACGCATGCGAAATGTGGATATGGAGGAAGATGCAGAGAATATTGTGGACGGAGAAAAAGACAAATGAAAGGGTGCGCATGGAGATTGGAGTTGAGAATGATGAGTCGCTACAACAAATAGCGATGAGAATGAAGCTGGGGTTCTTCAGACATGTCATGTGATCAGATGGATTACAAAAGGAAATGATGTTGGCATGCGGAGAGGAGAAAACGGGGGAGACCAAGGAAAAAATGGATGGACGAGATACACGACAGAACCGGAATGAACCTGGAGGAATTCAGAGATGCAACTTGAAAAAGAAAACAATGGAGAAGTTTTGTCATTGTGATCACCAGAGTTCCAAGAACTGACAAGTACAGGGTGACACTATATTTCCTTGTGCTGCATTACTGTGCACTATTATGTCTATAATGTTTGTAATAGTGACTCATCATTCTCAACTCCAATCTCCATACGTACCCTTTCATTTGTCTTTTTTTTATTATTACTTCAAATGATAATAAATAACGCAACAAAAATCTGTGGCTGTAAATACAGACAGGTTCGTCATATAGACTGCACAGGCAGATCACACCTGACTCGAATAAAGACTTACCAATCAAGTTCTTCTGCATTCAAATTATATGCTAGCTAAATGTTGAGGAAATAAATATCTTTTTGGCAATAATCAATTAAAATCAAACAGACAAAGTAAATCACCTCAGTAAGAAGTGCAGCATGAGCAGATTTGGCCTTCAGGAGTTTCTGAACTTCGGGTGAGTCCAAATCTAAGTTGCCAAGAAGCTTTGACCTTTTGGCACTTGGCTGCTGACCCTCAGCTGAACCAATTCCCTCGGTATCTGATACAACAACACGTCAATTTTATTACACTCTAACAAGTATAATTTTCATAAAGAAGGATGGATATATTGATATTACAGGTTAATCAAAATAATTGGGCTAGCTGAGTTAAAAATACGGTTCCATGGAATTTCATATAGAATAAATAAGGCATATAGAACATATTCAGCAAGTATTCTCTGGGTCTATAGAAACCCATGCATGAAATAGAAATTTCTGATTAAGTGCAAAATAGGTATAATGGTATTACATAGGTTATTCAGACTGTTTTGATAGATTATGAAAATTCCATGGACAACTTTCTACTGAATAACTAACTATAAATTGATGTTTCTTGAAAAGTCATACAACATATCATAAGTTCATTACAACCTTAATCATAATAAGTTCACAAATTGTCACTCAATAATGTAGTCAGTTACATCACTGGCTTAAAACATACTACACAGGTTCACATCAAATTAAACAAAAAAAGACGTTTACTTTCGATTAGACGTTTCTTAATTCGTTCTTGAGTTTTGGGCAACATCTTTTCTTTCCTCACAGCATTAGGATCTTCTCGAGTTATTCCCCCTTTGGCCTTAATAAGTGCAATCGCGGCTTCCTGCATGATCAACATGACACAGAGTATAAATAACAGTTTGACGGCAGTTTCACTGCCTTTTCATTATAAAATTAATACAACTGTGAAAAAGCTTTAACGTATAAAATAACACCACCACAGACGGGTTAATATGTTATCTTTAATTGCTGCAAAACATAAAGAGCACCAAGACATTGCTGTTTCATCAAATAGATAGTTCCTTGGGTTTCTTCTGTAGGTTAAAATTTTGAAGACCTTACACAGTTGCCCATTATTACCCTGTCACAGATGGGTCATAGAAAATCACCTACAATCTGATGTAACAGATTTATGACTTTAACCCAATCTGTGATGTAGATAAATATTGTAAACAAGTACAAATTGAACTCTGAATATTCTATGAAGTGTGGTACTAATGACAAATGCTGCCAGCATTTGACTGAAGGTCAGTAGGCATAAATAATGCACAAGTAGCTTCCATATTTTGCCAATTTATTTTACAAAGAAGCGTATTTGATACACCTTCTGTTTAAAAGTATGCTAGACAGAGCTAAACCTTTTACATTTCCTAAAATATGACCACAAACTTGAAGCTGAGTTGTACGTTTAACGATTACATATAGTATGACTGCTGAAATAAAATGACTGTCCAGAGAACATAAGAAAAAATAAGCAATTTGCCATGGCATAAAAAATTGGCTACCCATAGTGTGTTGGAAATCCCATAGCTAGAGAATTACCATGTATTGTGATCTGATAATTCACAATATATTTTATTCTAAACTCTGGCAAAAACTTAGCAGAATCTGAGACAGTTACATAGGGCCACTACTTGAGTATGATGGAATGTTACAATTTAGAGATCAAGGGTATAAAAATAGAATAAAAATTCACACCTTGTCACGATCTGGTCGAGAAATGATGGGTTTTCGTGGTAACGGTTCATCATCCAGATCGAGTAAAACACATTCACCCTCTTTTAATCCTCGTCCCAACTGAGGAGTCAGGTTTAGAACACTGACAGCAGATGAAGACCCTAACGTTTCACTTGATTCTGGTTTTTTCCTTCGAGCCATTAGAGCCTTTGTTTCAATCTTATATTGTTTCAGCAAATCAGCGGCAGAGATGGATTTAATCTCACCCTTCCCCTGTGATGCTGAGCATCGAACAAGTACATGAAGATCAATGCAATGCTTGATAAGGCAATTCTTTATTTAGGAAAACTAACCATGCTTAACACTGAAAAAGCAAATTTCTCTAGTTAATTATTAAATAGAGCTCCAGCAGAAATTTATAGGTTATTGTAATATTGATATCCTCTACAGCAATCTACCAAAATGTTTAGCACACTCAATGTTAAAAAACCCAAAATATGAGTAAAAGTCACTGGTAAGTTATGCACATTCAGAATACAGAATATAGCAGCACAATCAATCAATAATACTTGATATAGCACCCCTTCAAGATATCTACTCAGAGGCGCTCCCAGCCTAACCCTCGGCTGAAAAGAACAGTTTTAAGAGAGGCGTAAATGAAGATGATGAGTTCTTAGACAGGAGACGAAGCTCTATGGGAAGTCCATTCCAGATGGTAGGTCCCACGACCGAGAAAGCCTGATTCTGCATTATGGAAAATGTACTAACACCTGTAAGAGGTTCAGGATCAGATTGAAAGTGAAATGATCAAGGTATTGCATCATAAACATCTAAGCATGGAATATTCATGGTTTTAAATCGGAACGTGAACTCATTATTCATATCTCAAAATTTTGTGATTGGCCAAATATTTAATATTTTAGATAAAGCAGCCAACATACTTGTCTGTGTTTTTTCTACATTTTGAAGATGTTTCACAAAATTCATTGATCCAGCTGAAGGAACTGTCAACAGTTCATGGCTAAAAGATGAGGAGAAACTCAATAAGACAAGCAACAGTATTTTAAAATAAAATTGGGGTCTTAATTGTTTTGTATAACAATTATGACACATTTTTACAGCTTTGAACTCATTTTATAAACTAAATATCCCTTTAAATTATAATTGCTAACTAATTATAATATGTTTCTTCCTGTGAGAAAGTAACTAGTCATCACATAATCATGACAAGTCATCTAACTTCAGATTTAGTGCAGACGAATTCATTAATTTATTCATTCATTACAGAAATTTATATAGTGCCCCTTCAAAGTTACTACTTAGGAGCGCTTCCAACTCGACCACTGCTAAACAGAACAGTCTTAAGGCTAATATAAAACACATCTGAGTGGACCCAAGGGTGACCAGACAAAATGGTAGCGGACAAAATGGTATGAGGACAAAATGGTATGGGGACAAAATGGTAGCGAACAAAATGGTGGCGGACGAAATGGTATGGGGACAAAATGGTACGGACAAAATGGTATTCAATTTCCACAAAAGCACGCATCCATTCTAGCGGCTTACTTGGTATCCAGCTTCTTTTAAAATAGGAATCTTTTATTCGATCCAGTTTCCATTTCAGCATAATTCTTTTCGTAAATTAAGCATCTTCTTCAGCCCCTCTCTTTTCAAGGAATACAGATAACAGCTTCCAAATAAGCGTAATTCTTTGGACCAATCCAGCTTCTAATTAGGCATAATTTTTAACATTCATCTCTTTAAAGCAGAATTCTCTTATCGAACCCTCTATCATTCAAGTACAACTTTTCGTTGATCCAGCTTCGCCTTATAAGCATGATTCTTCTAAACTATCCAACTTCTAATTGAACATCGCTTTCTCATCGATCCCGCTTCTGATCTGAATAGCGATCATTTTCATCAATCCCCTTATAAACAAACATGATTCTTTTCATCAATCCAGCTTCTGATTAAACAAGACTCTATAAATTAATCCAGCCTATATTTATGCAAGGATTCTGTTCATCAGTTCAGTTTCTATTTCAAATTTAGACAGCATGATATTTGCAAGAAAAATTACTTTGCCAACCTAAACTATGGTTTTACCAAACTTACCATGTTTTTTATATGCATATCAAACATAGTCTGATATATATATATATATTTTCCCTGACATTGCACTCCCCGTACATATATATATGTTATATATAACATTAATCATACAAACTTAATTAATATGGCTAATAGGATACACAACTTATATATGTGTGTGCTATGTTAGTGATCAATCGGGGGGAAATGTCCTAGGGGAAATGTTTGGGGAGTGGAAATATGTCCTAGACCCTTTAAATCTCTCCCATTTTATCCGTAAGCCTACTATTTAGTACAATACCATTTTGTCCGTACCATTTTGTCCTAGAACCGACCCAAGGGCCTAGGCATAAAACGCAGTGATAATGGGAGCCCATTCCATGCCACAGGGCCAACAGAGAAAGCGCGATGCTGTCTAATTGCAGTTCATGTGTGGAGAACAAGCAGTTCACTTTGTGTGAAAGAGCGGAGAGCACATCGTCCTTACACGCCCATGGCAGAGCAAAAGAGCTCTTGTAAATATGCAGGGGCGGCACCTAATAGGCACTGCCACACCAAAGCAGAAACGCAGTATACAACCCGCTTCTGGATAGGGCGCCAATGCAGGGCACCCCGCATATATTCAGTGGCATGACCAAACTTTGGGACACGGCCAATGGGGCGCGCGGCTGTGTGCAGGACCCTCTCCAAGCACTCAAACCGTCCAGCTGGGAGGCCAGTGTAGAGCACACAGCAATGGTCAAGATGAGTGATGATAAAAGAATGAATCAGAGTAGTGGTGGCTTTAATGGTAAGAGAGCGGGAAACAACTCTCAGTTGATAGTAGAATTGATGTGCTACTGGTTTACCCATGACATCACATAACGTCAACTGACATCATTGTATCGTATTTCATAATTTGTAAAGCACCTCTTACAGTACAAGCTATTCAAAGGCACCATCAGCATGGTAGCTCCAATGAAATAAAAACGTCTTCTATGAGTGGGCAGATGAGGAAGAGACCCAAGCCAAAGTTATAAAGTGAAGGAAAGAAGGAGGAACCCACGAAAGCAAAGATGCGATGTTGGGCCACAGGAGTCCTTGCCCGATGGACAAAGAGATCAAGATCGTCTAGACAGCGGAGGAGGACAAAGCAAAGCCGAAGGCGTTGGCTTCCATATGAGATGACAAAGGTTTTTGGAAGTTTTGTCCCATTTCAGTCTTCATACCAAAGATTAATTCAACAGAGTGCATATATACGCCTCCGCCAGCTGTAAAGAACATCGAATGCGCTGTGGACAATCTGTGAGGTGACACCACTTGTAGCATGTCTGTTACTTTGACACTGTGGAGGATCATTCATTCTCTTTCTTCATCATCCCTCGCACTGGTCTGTGGTTTTGCACCAAATTAGTTTGCTCCTCATCTTAGTTCATGCTGTCACTAAGGATATCTGAATGGCAATTATTCGTTCATTGCCTTGCTTGCATCACACACTACACCATTGGGAATAATAATGGACAATCAATCAGTGGGACATCATCTACTGCCGATAAATATCTGTGTTTAATTCATCAGTTAGTCATGTCACTCATCTGTGCATTCACTGTCCACTGCCTTTAAGGAAGTGCAGTACAGTTGCTCTCATGGAGTCCATGCTGCATGTTACACAGCCATATACAACAGCTATGGCACAATCTTGATCTTCTGCTTCAATTGATCCCCATCTGTGGAATGCAATCTCTCCATCTGTTCACTCTACAATTCTATCTGGCAGTCTCTCATCCAATTTCGCTTATCTCAAAACCTACTTCTTCTTGGGACTTGCACATTGGCAGTGCTTCTGAACGGTCACCCTACTAAAGGCACTCTATATATACAATACATATTAAGATGGCCCACTGGGAAGCAGATCAGCATGTCGGGAACACACAGAAATTTTCTACGTACGAATGAAATTTGTACAAGTGTAACAGTGATAAAATAACATACAAAGCTTTGATGTTGTCATCTGTTGGCACCTGCTTTGAGGCACCCAACAATTCTTTGTCTGCAGGTACGATGTCGTGCAGCACCAAGGTGTTCACCTTAGCTTTACCTGTTTCAACTGTTGACGACAGGTGATGTCTCTGAAGACTTTTGATTGAAACTCCTTCCTTTTTGTTACGAACTGGTCTACAAAATAATGGAGGGTAATGTGTATACAGAAATATAAACCGTATATGTATTAGTGATCATCATCACCACCAGCCATGGCATTTGTGCCGACTCAATTGCATGACCATGACACACATTTGTAAAACGACATAGAAGCCAATAGTCTACCTCCCTGTTAACATGAATCATAAACAACAGCAGCTGAAAAAAATGACATTTTCTTGAGTATTTCAGATTCTTATAATCTCTCCATCAGACTCAATTGCCAACATGTTACAGCTACTAATTAGTTACTCATTTATTGAAAGTGCAATATGCCATGATCCATTTCTTAATCTCAGGCGGCCACATTGCAAGTTAGCAGCAGAAAGCGAAAGATTAACAAAGTTGCCTTTTCACAAGACAATTCAAAACATAATCATGGTCTTTCTGAACACAACTTTCAGGTCATTTGAGTGATCTCCACTGGCAGAAAAGCGTTAGCACTTCATTCTACCAACCAACATGTGACGAACACCAGTTCTATGTAAACATGCCAATTCAACAGCCGGAAATGCGTCATCTTCTCAGAGACAGCGCCATCGTTTGTAGCAAGCGCTGTGGCCTGCTGTTGTTCCAACATATTTCTTGGTCCACCAAATTCTGAACATGATGTCATATATTCAACTGCTGATGAGAAACCTATGGTTTGGCTCATGTGTACCTGCCACCTGTTACCCTCTAGTACACCGTGCATTGTTTTGTTAATTGATGCATCGTAATCCAAGCTTTTAACGACATTCAGCGTCATATAGGTTAGTGCAACTGATTTGTCATACACTTCAGGCGACACCATACAAATACTTAATTACAATTACAGTAGCCATTAGTAATTAATAAAAATTTACTGTTTTGTTCAATGACAAACAAAGACAAAAAGTTTGGATTGCAAGCTTTGTGAAGTTCAACAGATGTCAAAAAATTAACAATAACTAACATGATAAAATTATTTATGTATAGTTTAAAAAAATTCCTATTTAAAACTCTCAAATATGGTTATTCACATGTTGAGCAAAATACATTATATGCAGTACAATTTATTCGATGACAATAACCCTGGTGCACGCATACACGTAGAACCGTAATTGGTTTATATGAATTCTCAATGCTACTCAAAAGAAGCCAACTCATCAATCTTCAATTAGAAACTCACGTCGTTGAGAAATACTCATTCCCTCCATAAATCACACCACCAGATTTAGCCAGCACTTGACGAAAAGATTTTGGTTCAACTCCACTGTGACTAGAAAGAAATACAACACATTCATATTATTTGACTTGCATATACTCCAAAGCTCATCTCATTCATATTTCTAAGTCAACAACATCCACTTCATTGCTTCTCTATTTTCACGCATACAACACTTTGCTGAACCAAAGTACAGATTATCAACACACATCACAGGTCTAAGATACACAAGTAATCACTTGATAGCTTTCAGCATTTCATCAGAATAATTAAAAATTTACAGCTCACCCTGACTGGAGCTCAGAACGTTTCGCTGACATTTTTTTGTAAGCCGTCTGAACATGGTATGTGCAGTAGTCACCCTGTTGTCTGCAAACATAAAAACTTACCAGTTACATGACTGCCAGGATGTGTATGTACGCAAGTGTGAATAGTATGTATGTAAGTGGATTTTAATATAAATTTATATGAATATGTAATGGAGTAGTTATAGTGCAGTCTGGGTCCACCTTACGATTGTTGTTGATGCAGTGGCTATCATGGTGGTCCTGCTTAGGCTTTGGTAAGACCGAAGGGTTAGAAGGGCACAACAGAAGCACCCAGTAGACAGAAGATTTCTGGAGCTCAATAAGCCTTCTATTTGTGAATGTAAATCATGAAAATCACCAAAGTTGCTGTACATAATGCAATATTGAAAAAAAATTGGCATATGTCTTAATTATAAGAAAGCATTTCTAAAATAAATTATCAAAGGAATGTCTGATGTGATAGCACGTAATCACAATAAAAAAAAAACATAAAATAGACCACAACCATAACAAAAATTAAAGCAGAGTAGAAAACAAGCTAATGTGGCAGATGGCAAAGCATCCTGTTCAATAAAGAGTAATTAATTACAGCGAACTACCACTACCAGTTTGCATTGTGGCAGGAGGAATAACTAGATCACCCTAAACTACAGACTGGAAACCTGAAATTAGAAACAAATGACACTACAACAGATAGCTTCAATTCATAATTACATTGGCTAGAGAGTGAAATCTTAGTACTGTCAAAGCGCTACCTAAGAGAAAGGTACAAGAGACAATATGAAACCAATCAGGTAGTCACACTTTAACAAAAGAATCTTAAATTCAGTTGTTGATTATTAGCCAACTTCCGAATCCCATCAGTTATTTAGAACAGATTGAAGTTGACTGATTCTATAAAGACGAAGGTAGGCAAAGGTGTAAAATAACAGAAAGCCGTAGTGCATCTGAAAGCATGCATAACGAAAAAGGTAGCTTAGGCATAAATCAAGCAGTGCAATATGTGAATCTGATGCAGATAATAACAGCATGTCTGTATGTACATATACAAGCAAGTACAAGATCATTCATTCAGCATGTACTGAGCAGAAGTGATAATGAAACAGATTATAATGAATTAACCTAATTACTGAAGTAGAAATGCAAAGCAGACACTTACGTGTTAACGACATTGGTGCAAGTTTTGCCAGTTTTTGTTCGTCCACGACATGTACCCATGTCTTTGCTTTGACCCATAATTAAGACCTTCTGTGGATTATCAACGGTTATAGAGACCTCAGATTGTTTTGACCCCTGAATTGAAATCAAAATATTTGGTAACAGAATCAGCACACACTGAAATCTCATTGCTAATAATGTCTTTGGGAGTTTCATCAACAACTGAGTAATGATGAAGCAATGGTACAGTTAGATCATTAATTGTATGAAGACCAACTATCCTAGATTTTTATCTGTGATTACACTGTGCACTAAACACTGATTTTTGGCCCAAGACCATCTCCCAATTATATCAGAATTAGCACTTGAATGAGGTCATAAGCTGTATAAACTGGTTATATATCAAGACTTTCCAGTGTCAGTGGAATATCGGAATAAAGCACACACTTCTGCACACACATAAATTATTCGCACATACGACTTAAAAAGAACAAAACTTTGTATTAGTTATACTCCTAAAAGACCTCTTTTTCGTTATATAGATTGATTTCCTCATTGGCAGAATGTATAACAATTCAGTGCTCATTCATTTTTATCTACACATGACAACCGTCTTGGGCTAATGGCCTAGACCAGTGATTCTCAACCGGTGTGCCGTGGCAAACTGCAATCCTGATTTGTAAACAGGTAGTGTTTGTGACAGCTTGTAATCTCATTAACAAACAAATACTGATTGATCTCACAAAATATCCAAAGGAACTTGGATCACAAGTTATGCACTACAAACAAAATATATAAAGGTACTAGATTTTCTAGACAAGTTATTACAATTTTTTACCAATCCAGTATACAATAAAAGACATCTTACCTTTTCTGTGTTCGGCATAATTGATGCGTTGAGGACACCAACAACAGAGCCAACCATTGTCTTCCAAAGTTCCTTATTTACATTACCAAACAGAAAAAAGGTCACTGTCCGTTCGCAGTCAGCCAGGTCACTCAGTTTCCAAAAGCTGAAGTTGGTGCCCTGGAAAATAAGTCAAATCCCACTAAGTATTTCCAAACTGTTATCAGTCAATAACATAAACGATAGGTAACTAGCATTTTACACGGTTGTACCATATTTGGATCAGGTATTGTGCATGGCGGCATGCCTCATTTGTCATATTTCAAGGTTCGCTTCTGAGCAGATTTATTGAAGGGACGCTAAATAAATCCTCCAAATAACTAGATAAAAAAATAAATTAGATCTCGTGTGTGTTTGTGGACAAAAATCATGATTATCTTCCATCCCATGGAGAAGGTAATACTCCTTTCATCAGCATATTGTGGTATCTATTTGCTAATTTGTACATTGAAAGGTACAAATAAAAATGATTTGATTAATCTGCTGGTCATTCTGCCAATCAGTCTATCAATACATTCACTAATTCTTGCCTAGTCTATCTATCCAACCTACAACATGACAGCAATTCAGGTTGGAAGATCAACTCAACAATTTTCTGAGCCAAGTCCTATAATATCATACAAAGGCTGAATAATAACCACAAACAAGCTTCAGACATCATCATTTAACTATGCAAGATGAAAATATTATTTCCTAATTTAAAAAAAAAGAAATGTAATGTAATGTAAATCCTCGAAAATTTCTCAATGCCCACAAAAGCCATGTCAGGGGAACCAGCTTATTCACCGGCGCTATGCCAAATCAAGTCCGCAATAGCCAATACTCTTGTTTCCTTTCGGTGCCGGGTCGAAACCCAGGGAGTCAAGCCGAGGAGACAGCATGGCGCTACAGTGGTAGTCGATGATGAGGGTGGTCATGTGGTGGTACAGGAGTAGAATCTGGATAGTTTTTAGTCGTGAATGGAAAGTATCAGAGGATAATGAAAGCGGAGGAGAGGTAATATTTGGAGTTGAAATGTTGGGCTGAAAAAACTGACGAGGTCTTTTGGGAGTCCGTTCCAAAGTGCCAGTGCAGCATAGACTAAGGAGCGGTTGCAGAATTGCAGAGACGATGAGACTGGAGGTCGAGATAGAGAAAGATATGACGATGACAATCGATGAGCGAGTTGATCCGAGCGGTTGGATTGTAAGGAGTTGACGAATGTAAGAACGTTGAGAGGTTTGAAGTGCGTTGTAGGTGATAGATACAATTTTGTAGTGGATGCGTTGAGGCACTTTAAGCCAATGAAGTGATTTTAAGACAGGGGCTATATGATGGTGTTTTGGGGTTTTAGTGACTGCGCAGGCAATAGCATTCTGTATTGTTTGGAGGCGTCTTATTTGTGAGGAATCGATGTTCTGAAAGAGAGAATTGCAGTAATCTAGCTTTGAGTGAACAATTGATGTGGCTATTGTGCATGCAGTCATGTAGTTGAGAATTGGGCGCAATCGATGAAGGTCGCGGATGTGCATATAGCAGTACTTAGTGCATATAGTGGTACTGAATGGCTGAGTGATGAGGTCAAAAAAGGCAAGGTTCTTATTGAAGATTACTAGCGGACAGGAGAAGAGTAAGGCACAGGATAAGTTGGGTTCGTTTGAAGAAGGTTGGAGGGGTATGTAAGTTTGTTCAATTGCTCACGGAGGCCAATGATGAGAAATTCTGTTTTTGAAGGGTTTAGACAGAGCAGGTTGGTGGTCATCCAAGTTGATATGAGGGCGATGGTGTTTTGAACGTGATTTATTGCATCTGTAAGTGATTGAGGAGAGAAAGATAAGAAGTTGTGTATCATCAGCGTAAAGGTGATGATCTACAGAAGATGAGGAAATGATTTTGCTGAGTGGGGAGGTGTACAGAATGAATAAAAGAGGTCCAAGAACAGAACCTTGAGGAACACCGCAGGCGAGGCTGTGAGGACTAGATGAGTGACCAGAAGTATTGACAATGAAAGAGCGTGAAGAAAGGTATGACGTGATCCAAGATAGGGTTACTTTTTTAAAAAAAACAACAAACCTTAGCAGATATTTTTGATTCGCTTTTGTGAACAATAACGCCAATGGTCACCCAATCTCCATCAATGTCATTGCCTCGAATTTTGTTATGTAGAACAGAAATCTTGATCATTCGTCTGTTTTCCATCATTGACTGCAACATGTTTGACGACACTTTCGGATTTCTAAAATCAGATTTATGCTTTTCAGACATGAATGTCGGATTAAGCTAACTTAATCTAATAATCTAAGTTTCTGTAAATTTACCAGAGCACTATGTAATTTCATTCATTCAGAACATTTATTTAGCAGTTTTGATCGGCAGGTATAACACCAATGCATAAAAGTATAGGTAAGCTTTCCATCTAATTTATTTCTTCTTTGTTGCAGTGATAAAATATTTTGCACAACGTAATCACATTCAAAACAAGTGATAATTTTGTATTAGTTATGGAAAATATTTCTAATTAACATTGCACTTCTAAAGTAAACAAAAACTGAATTGTTTAACTATGCAAAATGCTGTCATGAAACCTAAATAAGAAACTGCATGACAGTGTGAGCAGGACCTATTGTCATTGTCCATTTTGGCCTCACCTTTGGATTCCTAACACACAAATAGGTAATTTCTTTTGAGTTACTGCAATATCAACTGTTTAACAGAGTCAATTTGACCTGTTGAAGCAAACTGGTCACATATTATTTTCTGTACAGAATGAGACAAAAGCAGATCTGCATGTTCTTTTAGCTAGAGACTCTGTGTATATACCTCTTAGAAGCATCTGAAACTGTTCTTTATAGCCAGAGAGTTGGGCTTGGAGCAACTATAGCCGATTTCATTTTGAAGGGGCGCTATAAAAGCCCTTTGATTGAATGAAATAACTGTTCCAATTTTCAGTAAAGCCAAAGGTGGTCAGGCAAGCACTGTGTTGATTTAACATGGAATGACTCCAGTGTAATAAATGTGACACATGGAATCGTGGATGACTCAACGCCTTTAAAAGCTTCATAATAAGAGAGATGTAAATGCAGTGTAATACAAATGAATAATAAAGTAATATTCGTATTTATGTAATAATAGAAAGAATATTAAAAGTAATACATGATCAAAATCATTAACTTACATAATTCTTATTCCTGAATAACAATCTTTGAGAATTTTTTCATCTGGATTGCACTTTTTTGTTGCAGTACTGGATGATGATGTCATAGGCTTAGATTGCAACAAATTATCTTGAATGCCAAGAAGTGATGTTACATAGGATGTTGAAGCTTTCTCCTTCCCTGTTTAGAAAGTTAACAAAATAAAATGAGTTAACTTATTTTAAATCTATCAATTCAAATTTCAATGCTTTGACAGAAATTTCACATTCACACAATGGCTTCTCATAGCAGAATTTCACAAAGTCTGCTAAACAGATTTACAAAACTTTAATCCAGTTCACCAGGCTCTCACTATAACAGAGGATTTGAGATCCAACGCATTGTGGTGAGGAATGTGTCAACTGAAATAGAATTTCCGACCGTGAACATGTGAATGCAGTCAGGTAATGTATGTTGCAGTGGCTAAAAATAACACTAGAATTTGTTCTAGTCATGAAAAAAGAGTTACAAGATGCATGCTATGAACATCATTGGATTTGCAATGGTGGCCAGAAAAGTCTGTTTTGTTTCTAATTGTCTCGTCATATGGAATGATTCTCCATAAAATTTGGCCAAATGCATTGTATTCTTGGCACTAATTTTCTGCATTTAATCCACCAGCTACATGAATGCAGTGCAGTATCAAATACTACGTGGCACTACATAGTTTAAATCAATTAATTATACACGGTGGTTCAATAAAAAGTAAGCCAAACTTTGACTACCGAATACTCATAGAACAACACGTCAAATATCCAGAGAAACTGGAATTCATCAGTCCAGTGTTGTTCGAATAATCCATAATGACCTTCAACTCAAGTGTCTTAAGAAGAAACCATTCACAGGAACTGACAGAAGCTAGTCGTCTGACACGTTTTAACAGATCAAGACAACTCTTGGGAAAATATCCTCATCATAGTCAGATAGCAAAGCTTTTCATTACTACCGTCATTAATATGCGGTGAAGAGGGTCACGCCTAGAACGAATTCCCTTATTTGTGTGAGCAGTTTTAATCACTGTGGTTCTACTTCTTTTATCTCTCCCAGTTCTGGCCAGAGCTATTACTATACTACTCACAGACCGAAACCTTAATACTTCCTTCTTCGATCCCGCAGGAGGGGGTGATCTCATTCTATACCAACATCTATTCTGATTCTTTGGGCACCCAGAAGTCTATATTTTAATTTTACCAGGATTTGGTGCAATCTCACACATCGTAAGACACCACTGCAAAACTCGAACCATTTGGAGCACTTGGAATAATCTATGCAATAGTGGGCATTGCTGTATTAGGCTTCATCGTATGAGCTCATCACATATTTACAGTGGGTCTTGACGTAGATACACGAGCATACTTCACTGCAGCTACTATAATTATTGCCGTTCCCACAGGAATTGAAGTGTTTAGATGGTTAGCAACTCTTCACGGATCAAAAATCAAATACGAAACCCCAGTTTTATGGGCCTTAGGATTTATCTTCTTATATACTACCGGTGGTCTAACAGGTATTATTTTATCAAACTCCTCCTTAGATATTATCCTCCACAATACATATTATGTAGTCGCCCATTTCGCAGCGTCAACACTCAACCCGAAGCGTTTAAGTGAGCGCTTTGAAATCAGGTCTTCCGTCTGAGTGCTGCTATCTTCCTGGGCTCGGGTTACCCTTCCCCTAGCTCACGTTAGGCCTGTCTCGACAAAAGGGTCGTTTATTAGCAATCGCAGCTATTAATTACCCTGTTGGAAGACGCAGATAGGAAAAATTTTGCTTAGCCGCATCTGTACCTTTGAAGTTGACCGACTTACTTCAGCATCTTCCAATAGATATATTGGAATTAATACGGGACAGGCGATGTAAATAAAATGGAAAAGTTTTTTAAATCGAATACCGGTTTGCAAATGACAGAAACCTGTTACCGTTTTCTAAACCGAAAACCCAGTTTTCGTTTAACATCCATATTAGTGTGTTAGGCCATAATTAGCAGCCGAGGTTTCGGTTCCTAGAAGCATTGCACCATGGAATCTGTCATAAATATCAGATACAGATGAAAAATCGAATGTGTCATATAATTATTATTTCACGTTTAAGCCACCAATCTGAAAGTTCTGATTCATTGCAAACAATAATTTTAACATCAATTTTTTAGTCTTATCCTATCTATCAAAAAATGTCAAACTTTTCCAAACCTGCCTACCTACATTTTTACATAATCAATGGACGACCCCAAAAATGCTAAAAATTTGCATAAACTTCATTAAGAGTCACATATATATATATATATATTTATTACGTAAATATCATGGTACGGGTCGGGACTTTGGCCATTGACCGAATGTCACCAAATTTTACCCAAAGACACCTGGCACCAAATGTAGTCAAACGTACTAATTCCCGATTTCAGGAAATGACCCTAACTTATTTTATGATATTTCAAAGTTCTCTATGAAACCATGTTAAAGTACTGTCATTTATCTTTTTCGAAAGTCACGCAATGCGTGTGAGTATTCGCAATCTTCACAGATTTTATAGCGCAATATTTGCTCAATTTCTATAGTGCAATGATGTGATAGGCAATTTCGTGCAAAATAATTCTAGACCGCATACGCCTGACACTTCGGGTACAATTTTGGTGAAATTCGGTTCATGGCCAAAGTCCCGACCCGTACCAATATCATCAAAGAATACTACAGAAAGATATCAAAATCTTCAATTTCCTATTCATTGGCAAAAATCACAGTAAAAATTATTTCTAACGTAATTTCTGAAAGCATTCTAAAGAGAAGTCATCATGCAAACATGCAAGGCAAAAATGTGTCATTACATGGAGTAACCTGCTACTAACACCCAAGTTAAAATCCAATACGACGTAAAATTTCAAATTCAAAGTACACGTCATTTGAGCTTTGACCTGTTCCCATTGATCAGTCGTGCTTACTGCAAATGCCTAAGCTGCATATAGCAAATTACTTTAATAACATTGCAATGATAACATACTTTCACGTGGTTGATGCTGAATCTGAAGGGCGTCATTTGAGTTTTTGATCCACGGATTTTTGGCTGGAATCGGTGCTTCTACAAAGTTTTTATTGTCGAAAATTTTCGGTTTCACGTTGCTTGGTTTATTGTTAGCGGTCACGCTCGGCGCTGTAGCATCTTTCTTCAGTGTGTCCGCACTAGAATTCGACTGGTCGAGGTGTGTCGTCAACGGTTTGGCAGCACCATCTGCTTGCGAACGTCCGTGCTCCGTCAGAATAGCACCGTGTGGTGCATCAATCACAGTCGCCATATTTGATTAAACGACTTCCGCACTGCGCGAGTTCACTAAAGACGAAGGGCTGCGGTGTGTATATCTTACTTCGAATGCGAGCACGAACCACATCACCAACTTTGCTACCAGATTCTTTTGGATTTCGTTGTTAACACGATCTAAGCGATCAATTACTTAACTGAAATAATACTAACGTTGAACTACTACGCGTTCGGAGGCCAAGAATGATGATATCGTCCAAGCTTTCACAGATTGTCGATAATGTCTCAAAAATGTCCATAAAATGAAAAGGACTTCTTCGGTTAGGTTTCATGCACTTTGGCGGGAAATGGATCACGTGGCCTCGTTTCCCAATACAAAGACAACGAATTTTCAAAACTATTAGTCCAACGTTAAGTGTTTTTTGCAAAAAACAAAAGATACGAATAACGGCAAATTTTTGTTTGGGTTGTTTTTAAATATTTTTATTCAATTTACTAAGATTATTGTTATAAATATATCATCCTCAACCGAAATAGACGTATGCTCAACTTTCCACCAACGCTGCCTGATCTGATGATTTGACGACTGCGCTTTGCCGGCCAACTTCGCTCCCCTCGCGTCGTGTTCCGACTCCATGATTTCAACATCTCGGGATCTGACCCGATTGGGTCTGGCGCCAACACCATCTATCGGGTTGCGTTCGATTCACTCCAGATGACGTTTCCTATAGAGTGACTTGCGCCGTTCATGGCTGCAGTTTTCATCTAAATCGCCTGTCATCTTTAAGGTCATCTTTTTGTCTATGTTCATTTCTCCTCCCGGACCAATTCGTGTTATTTTCGCTTGCTCATTATTGCCAACCTGCGTGTGGATTTAATATGAATGATTGAAATGAACACTTTCTTTTACAGATTTATATAACTTTTATATAAATAGGCCCTATATAGTTTTTTTCATGTACCCGTAGTGCGTTTGCAGACGGTATTAAAGAATATACTTACTTACTTTTTTCTAAATTACATTACTATAGCCTAATTGTGTGTTACTCAGTCCAAAATAAAGCCAAATCTTATAAATAAAGGAGGCTTTCTTTACATGTGTCTCTCTGTCCGGCGATGCATTTCAACAGTTTTACATCTATTGACTCTAAACCTTCGCCGTTGGCTCGGGGAATATCTGGGATACGTAGTCGATGGATCCATGAACCCTGGTCTCCAGGGCCAAAAACCTACGGCGCACCTCTCACACACCCAAAAAAGCAAAGTTTCCTTCTTATTCGCCAGGATCGTGTCACCTGCGACATATCGAACACATATATACCAGATATATGTAGTATCGTTTGCAGTGTCCGTCACGTGGTATGTACTATAAACACTATTTATTTACATGTATATCTGGATTCTGAGTATGTGTCTGTGTCTCTGTTTAAGCATTTGCACACTCTTACAGTTATTCACTAAAACCTTCGCCGTTCGCTCGAGGAACACCTGAGACACCCAGTAGAGAGGTTGATGAACCCGCGGCCGCCCTCTTCCTGCTCTTCAGGGCCAAAAACCTGCCTGCCAAAAACCTGTATGGCACATTAGTCACAAGCCTGGATAAGGTAATAGGGCGATGCTATCCTTGTTTTCACAGTGTCGCTCAACTGAAACTAAAGATGCAGAATCTACCTAAGAATGGAAACTACTACTGAAAGCGGCAGCGTCTTGAAGAGACTAAATAATATATTAGTGTAGGGCATACATGCTTTGTATAGCGATCTTTTAAGGCGTGACCTTAGCTTGTTCGTAGGGCCTACTACTAGGCTACTAGGGCTGGTTGGTTGAGAATAACTACTTTTAGGAAACCTACCTCGCTGGCATTTGAAACACAAACGGTTGAGAGAAATTGACATCACAGTTATTGACAAATTATAATACGCTGGCTCATGCAGTGACTTCTACAAGTACATGTATTTGATCGTCTGAATAGATGTGCAAAGGCATTGATCTGTTAGAGCGTAAACTCCGAACAAGCAACTCGCAGGGCTAGAAAAGCCCAGGTTTTTCAAGAAATTTTTTAGGGTTTTACTTCACATTCGTCACATTCGCTCAAAGGACACAGAATTACGAAGAACTTCCCTTGTAGGCCTACTGTGAACTACGATGACAACTCAAATGAGCATACAGGAAGACACAAAAGAAATTTACAAATGAGTAACAGTACGTTATTATACACAGAGCTATGCGTTTTCGAGAAACTTGTTTTGTGTTGTACGTTGGTTAAACATTCCATTGCTCTAGGTTTTCCTTTAGGCTACTTAGATCTGAGGGGAAAAAACAGCCAAGATTTGCTGATGACTGTCATGTCATACCATGGCACATTAGTAAGATTTGGGGGATATCTAAAGTTCGTTAATAGCACCATCACCAATACCGTCCAGTCACCCCTCCCCCCATCATAATCTCTACACTTCTAAGGCATCACCTGAATGCCAAGCACAGGACACCCGCTCACTCACAAGTGCCTGTAAAATCAAATGCAAAATATAAAAAATTGGATGTCAGTTTTAACAATTGCTACAATATCTGACTTGTCAGACTAAATTCCAATTATAGTTCCAATTAAAGCTGCCTGTCATTAGTTCAGAACTGTAGATACGTCTCTACAATTAGACTTTTAACATTGTTTCTAATTTTTGCCAGGTTTCTTTCTTAGTATTGTATGCCTTGTGGTTGCAAAATGTGGGCATTTGTCTTCCAAGGGCTAAAAGAGACAACTTACTTGTAACTGTACCTGAAGACTTGTTTGTGGAGCCTAGATCAATAGCAAATTAGAGCAAGGTCAAACTTCCAAACTCCACAATTATTGACAAGTGGGCTTTTGAGTCGTACTGTGAGCTTCCGTATCCCACACAATATACCTTTGCACTGGTTCGTCATATGCACAGTTCTGACTAGTGATAAGAATTACATACTGTAATGTAATTAAACATTTGATAGTGCCTTACAGCTATCTGTCCAAGACACCATTCACTAACCAGAAGTACACTCACATTCATCAAGAACAGCAAATTCATCTAATAACTCAAATACAAATTTTAAAATTTAGCATACTACTGTTGAATCCGTGCTGCACTTCATGCATGAAATGAATGTGAAAGACTATTGGTTACCAAGAAGACTGCAATTTCTTTATAAATGCTGTTTACATGTCAATGTCAGATTTTTAGCATGTTTCACTCAAACCATAAGTGATTGAGGTAATGTTCGTTTTATTTTTGTTGCTGCTTCATATGCATGTACTGTGCTACCAATGTTTGGTGAAATAAAGATAGATATATAAATATTAATCGGCATTTGCAGGCTCACACACACATACAGAGAGAACCCATGTCATTATTATTATTAAATAATTAGCAGCTGGCACCATGTTTAGGAGTCCTGGTTGTATTTCATCTGACATGAGGTAAACAATAGCCAAATGGAGCATGCCCAGTTCATGGTTATGCCTATCTGCCAATGTTCAATTGGAACAAGACAACCAGTCATAGGCAGATAATTAAAAATGGTAGACAGACTTTGATAATAAAATAGAGCATTTGCCAAGTCTGAACATACCTTCTTACTTGTTTAAAACAGCTAGACTCACACTGGTCAATAACAGCATTTATTCATGAGCATTTAAAATTGAGTATTTAGAATAAAGTAATATATACATGTATGTCCCAGCCAATCGTCAACCATCAGATCGTTCATCAAACCGTCTGTCCATCCAAACGTCTGGTGCATTAACCGATACAGTGAGTTAATAGGTTTAGGGTTCATAACACAACTTAGCATTTAGTGGAACACCTTGTTATTCGGGAGCATGTAAACAAATCCAGTGTAGGTATAGTATACAGTTCATCAATACCACATAGTCAATTAAAACAGGTCTGCTATCTTAAAACACTAGTGATAATCCAATACAAGCATAGAAAGCATTCCTTGATCAACAAGCACAGTGTGTAGAATATATGCATTGCGCTACAAAACGTATGGAAGGTTCTTAAATCTGTATTCAATGCATTAGCACTTGATTCCATAAGCAAGTTCTCCAATAATGAGAAAGTCACAAAAGGTTTTTGTGAAAAAAAGTCAAAAAGTCACCCACAGCAAAGCAGAATACATTTCATTTAGTAAATCAGTTTTCACAACAGAAGTTCAATCACTGCACCAAACAACACAAAATTACTGCATCAAACACAACACAAAAATGAAGCACTTCGAAACACTTAATTGTGGAATGATAAGCATTATGCAAAATGACAACATATTGTGATGCAGCACAGAATTGGCAGAAACAAGAAGCATTTTCTCTATTCTTCAATCTTAAAACTGATTTGGCAAGGCATAATTGTAGATTTAATAATACATATATGCTTGCATTTGACATTCTTAATAAATAAATGACTATTTCAACTAACAAACTAAGTGTTGGACATCAACCATACAGAGCACAAGAATTGCACTACAGGCTGAAGCAGACCATGCCTTTCAGAGTAAAAATAAGTAGTCGACGATACATTGAAAAGCAACTGTTTCACAGAATTGTGTAGCATCAAACCGCGTATCTCTCACTCCATGGTTCGTGCATTATGTGTGATGATTCTGCCTAGACTAATGCATCTCAATTCTTATGGAACTCTCATTTCAGTTCATCATACATGTAAGAGCTGTTGTTCCGGTTTCAGGTCGCTTCGTTCGGCCACTCGTGAAAATCTGGTCCACTGCTGTCGCACGTCAACAAGTACACAAGTGCATCATCCCTTTGGAACAATCTTTCAGCTGACATTGGAACTGTCCCTTTATAACTATCTGCTCAAGTTACTTTTTCTAGGTAATTTAAGACCCACATGTACAGATCACTTGTACAGCCATGTTATTAGCACTTTTGAGGGTTCGCAAAATGTGCTACATAAAAGACCAGATACATAAACACACTATATGGCTAGTTAATAGTTCATTTCTAAAATTCTCAGCTCAGATGCTAGTGTGGGAAAGCAATCTGCTTTGGTTCTGAGCTGTGAATAATGATGCATATTTAAATGACGAATCATCACCAAACACAAGTCTCTTGTGAAAAGTAAACAGTTTAGATAAACAGACCTAAATAACAAAGGACCAGGAAGCATTAAATACCCTACTACTCCTTCTTGACATTATAATTCACCCATTGTGTCCCAAAGTGTTTAAATTTGAACATTGCTTAGCTGAATTTGATTTAAACAAATCGATCAGCTGTTCTAAAATCATAACTGCTAAAGACATACTATAGTAAAATTGTCACAGTAAAACATCTTTAAAATATTGATAAAATACCTGTCATGCTGTAAAGACCACTCTCCTACACAATTAATAATTGTGTAGAATTGGTCTTCTACACAAATCTTCATATATGAATTACTAGAACTTGAAGATTAGAAATAGTTAAAGCTCATCAAGATCTTTGCTGTCAAACATCTTATAATCAATGGTTAGTTTAAATATCACAAACTCTCCATATTTTGCAGTATGACTATTATCCACAACATTCATGCAGCTCAAGTGTGTTTTTTGGCTTTATCTTTGCTTCTCATTCACATATTTGTTAAAAAAATCTAAAACCTTACACCAAAGCAATAACAGACTGTCACAATATAATTTCAATTTTTAAAGGCTAGTACTATAAATTCCAGCTTCATGAAGCTCAAGGAAATTGTGGGACAGCACATAAAACCATCAGTTTCTCAAAAATTTATTTCCAGTCACTGAAGGTCTGAACCATGCCATATTAGACTCAAAAGCTGTGATCAATCACTCTAAAAACCAGTAAACATTTACTTAAAAAGGTCTTACGATAATTGGGGGCAATATTTCAATAACCACAATCTAAAAGATCAATAATGATAATAAATATATGATTCCTTCAAACTTTATTAGAAGCCTTGAAAATTTTACGCATCTACAGTAACATTACTAAAGGGCGCAATGATCAGTTCAATTCAAAATAATTCATGCTTATCTATTCCAATAGGAAGTGTTCTCAATGACTTCAGATTCTTTCATCTTCTTCCATGTCCTACTTCTAATAAGTAACAGCTCTTGCTCTTGGTCTTAACATAAAATTTAGCACCAAATTAAGTCATACAAAATGACGCTGCACATGAATTCCTACAGTTTCCAGATCATCCGCTGCATGATTCTCCCGAGAGCTTTCATCAAGAAACAATGCCACTGTCTTCGTCTCCGTCGGACTTTTTAGAAGCAGCACGCATTCTCAATCTCGTATTCATTCCACTTTGGGTGGAGTCGGATGAAAAAACCGACATGAGGCTAGACAGACTTCCGATGGAGGAGTTGGCATCCTCTAGGACGTATGGCTCATCACGGAAGGAGAAGCTGCCTCCTCGACTCACGCTTCTTGTGGAAATGGAATCATCTGACAAGGTCATTGGGTGATTCCGAATTGCTGTCTGGAGGCACTGGAGCCAATGATGTTTGTCCTGTTCGTCATTTGCTTGGAGGATGTACGAGTGGTGAGCAATGATTCGCTTGCTAGACACTTTTAATGAATGCTTAACTACAAGAGAATACAAGAGAAAGTAAGTCACTTGCTCACTCATTTAAATCACTGATCAACAATTTCAAGAAAGGGGCCGTCCACATATTACGTATGCAGCGAGGGAGGTTTTCAAATTTCGGCCATTTTGCGTATACGTGCGTATGGTGAGAGTAGCGGGTCCCGAAAATATGTTCACTTATAAGTAATTAATTAATTAAACAAGAACTTAACATTTCATTGAATTTTCTTTAAAATTATGATCATGTTAATTTACATATTTTAATTTCTTTTGGTTGCATTTCTCAGGTGGCAACCAAATCAGTAATTTTCCCGCTTGAATTGGCTTCAGCCACTTTCCGGAAAACACTAGAGCGTAAGACGTCATTGATAACTTATTATTAAATAATAAATATATTGCTATAGCTTAGAGTGCGACAATACGCTATATGAAGGATATTGCTATAGACTCTGCATTGACTATAGATAGTTCCCCATAACTATTCGGCTTGTACCCGGATCTGGCAAATAGTTCATCCAAATACTCGGATTCGGTACTCGGTGGAAATTGTCTACTCGGTTATGCCCTAACCTCCACATAAGCTAGTGCTTCTTCTCTTCAAGCTTAATTTATTGTAAACATACATTCATATTTATCTATGCAATTCATTAATTCAGAGCATTTATATAGTACAGTTTCCACCAAAAACGGAAATAAATTTATTACCAGCATGATTCTGAGAGAATGCATTTTTGAATGACCCCTTCTGCACTTCTTGACCTTCAGCAAGATCATGCACATAGAGTTCTGTCAGTGGAATCGGTTGACGATAAACCTGATAGCGCAGGTCATCACCACGAGTGGATCGTCTCGTCAGTACAAGAATTTTATCAAAAAGGAAGACATGAAGTTTCTACACAACAAAAACAATTACATCAAGTGATTACAACCAGACAAGTCAGAAAGTTTTCAGAGCATCTTTCTGCACATACAAAACGAATAAATGAATATATTTCGAGAAAAGAACTTTCTAACCATTATTACATATACTAACAAACACTTTTTATTGTCCTAAAAAATACTTTTTGCAATGTAAACAATTTAACGAGTAAGGTGAAATGGAGAGGACAAAACCCTAAGAAGGACCAAGGTCCTGAAGATGGGGTTACCCATATTACATTAAAAAAAACATAGGGACTAACAAAGGTTGACTTTTTACTGTTGTACAAGTTAAACTTAATTAGCTAAACTTAATTAGTTGGCTATCATCTGATACATTTGTTGACTATAGTTGACCTTACATGGCTATAGAACATTCTATAACAAAGCTTGAAATAGGGGCAGTATTTATAAATTACAACCAAAGCAGAACTTTGTCAGAAGTGCAAAAACAAACAATAGGAGCAAGTACAAAAATAGAAAAGAAAAAATTCTTAAAATAAAATAAACCTCTTGTACATAGTAATTTTAAAAATCATATTCTACTTACAAGTCCTCGGCTGCTTTTAAGCAAACCATCACACATGATAAACTGCGACTCGCTAATCAATGGATGTCTCTAATGAACAGCAAAAACACAAAGGAGTGTATTCAAGTTCACAGAAGTTTAGCTATTCCAAAATGAACCAATTTTTCCATGATACAAGATTTTTATTGATGACATTATAAAAATAATTTCTTGTAAAACTTGATTCCTTTTGACTAACCATTTCACCATCTAAAAAACTTACATAATTTCAATTGTAAACATATGCATGTCAGAAATATAAACAGCCATACTAAAAGAACTTAACATCCCCAGTCACATTCAAGAGTTAAGACTTTAATGATGCGAGTGTACTAAACACACCTGGGACCCCACTGCAACTCATAAAACACATTTTACACAAACAAATTGATCAGCTAACCTCATTTTATTAAGGTTTTTCTGTCAATTATTTCAGAAAAATGAGTTCACATTCAAGGATGAGAACAAGCCAAAGCAAAAACAGAGGTTTTTCGGGACCCCTTTTTATCTGGTAGATGGCGCAATCGTTCCATTTCCTTAACACTTTTTTTTATTAAATATCATTGATGATGTAAAATTGCCAGAGTGAAGCTCGTCAAGAGGTTAAACAATATTCAATTTTTGGGACTTTTTCTTTTCTCAATTTTTAAGCTATGTCGGTAAAAATTTGATACATTGTATTGTCATGCAAGTGTGACATTTGTGCAAAATTTCAGCTCTGTAGGTCGACGGAAACATACCGAAAAAAGAGTTGAAAGGACTCCGACGAACTGACGGTCTGTCCTTGACAAACTTAACACAAGCTAAGTTAAAGAAAAGACGGTAAAAAGACTAAACTCTGAGGACACTGCAATGTATTGATAAACATCTAAAACTCACCTGTTTATCATCTAGAAACTCCAGTTTCTCAATAGTGAACTGACATTTTGACTGTCCAGTTTTGAAGTCAACATCTTTAATAGCTGCCTCCACAATATCCAAAGCCTGATCTATGAGTGCATTGTCTTCATGTTGAGGACATGTCTGAAGAAGATAATATAGCCAGGTGACCAGTTCAAGATGTCTACATCACTTTAGTTTAAAAAGCATCAGTGCATCACAATACACTACAGCAGTTTGTTAACATCTTCACCAGTTTCATGCAGCCCAACTCAACTTAAAATGGGAATCAGAAAAGAAAAATAATTCAAAATAATTTTACATCTTATAAAACAAACACAACATATAAACCTAAGTCATTAAATTAGAATTTGAAAAAAATGTACAACTTGACAAAGTTGGCAACTTGATAAAACCTGGAAAAGTTGCACTAACCCCTAACAGTAATGTCACAGAAAAGTGTAATTTTATTTATAAATTCAGGTCAAACAACAGTTTACGGTAGTGACGTTGAGGAAGGTGCAATTCAGACACAATGTATCATCATTTAAATGACATTATTCAAACTTAGTTCAGAGCGACAGCAGTACTAGATCGTATTGCGAAAAAAGGTTAATAAAAAACTATATAAACTACTATGGCAGTTACAGTCATGTGTTGCTGGCTTGCAGGTCCAATTTTAACTTACTAGAAGTTACAAATCCTGCAAGAAACATAGCCATGATACTGCTTTAACATATTTCAATATATTTATATGTTTGATCAAAACAGCTTTTGAATCTGTTGACTTACATATTTCTGAATGCTTTTAAAGAGAAGTGGATATTTGACTAATCGGCTCCGAGGTACATCTAAAATAGAGCCAAATAGTTCTATAAAAATCAAAGAAGACGAGGAAGAAGAGACTGGCTGCTCATACCTCTCAATCTTAAGTGAAAGTATTGTAATGTAATCAAACATTTATATTGCACCCCTTCAAGAAAGTAATCAAATAGCTACAAACAGGACAAAATCGCTTTGGACATGTCGTTTTCAGTTGCTATTAATAAAAATGACAAGACGAGTCTGATCATAAGTCATCAGGTAGACATTGAAGGAAATGCATAAAATTTTGGACACTACATTCCACTCATGCCCTCTAAGTGAATCTGCTCTCAAGTTACTTTAGCAGAAGAGACCTTTCCCAAGGTTAGGAGAAAGTTAAACAGCAAACGTCAGGACTTTTCCACCATCATAAGAGCAAAAACTTTAATAAAACAGATAAATCCAAGTGTATTGAACTGACCTAGAAAACTCCAGAGGTCAAGTCTGCGACTGAATGGAGAGTCTTGACAGCGTTGCAGGAAGTCTTCAACAGATGGGTCACGCTTCTTGGCATCTAGCAAAGCTTTGGCATAAACTTGATTGGAACAGTAAGATGCATATGTCTTCAACTGTGGAACCTGCAAAACATATCTAGCTGAACAATGGCCTACTTGTAATAAATAAAAACACACTTTTTTATAGTTATCCAATACAAGATAAAAAGATTCCTGCAAACCAGCAAATAAGTGCTCCACATCAGTGTAAAATTTAGATCAATAGATTAGGTGAGACTAAAACAACACAGGAAAATCCATTTAACAAACAGAATAAACCAAACAAACCACAATCAACGCTATATAATAAAATAAAGCCAACAATTAGTATAGTTAAGAAAGTAAAGATGAATTTATGTTACTACAAAGGTTTAATCCCAAGTTTTGAATTTGAAAAAAAAAACCCACATAAATGATCAATAAAACATTTATGATAAATTTTTTTCAATACAACTTACAATTTAATTCTATTTAAATAACTTGTTATTCATTTAAATATTTTCTTCTATAATTAGAATAATCTTAATGAACAGCACCACTAAGAATGATAAACTTGGCACAACAGACATAACACGTATATATTTGTATAGAGAAGCAGACTTTTATTACTAACGTTGGTGATGAAACAAATCACCATGGAAACCCATGATGCCACAGCAAACACAACCACATTTTAAACACCCATGCCATCTGTCAGCTGTTGTCGGGAATCTGGTTGGTACCGTGCTTGTGAGTGGGCCCACAACTGGTGACTCTTTTCAGCTAACTGTGCAGAGTTTTGCTAACTGATATATATTTTATTCAATCATGTGATATGTAACATTGAGGCCAGTGCAGAGAGCGCCTCTGAGTAGATATAGGTAGTTGCAGTTTAACGACACTGTGTGGTAACAAAGACCAATAGCGTCGCCCTCCTCCTTTATTCAGAAAGGGGTGTTATATAAATGCTTGATTACACTGCATAAACAGGAAGGCATTTGGGAGGATGTTGAAAGGAGAGATTAGAAAACCAAAAACAGAGATTTTATTGAGCTGGACTTGCTTCATACTTTGGAACATCCTGAATAAGAACCTCTTAAGATTGCCTCTACTAAGAAAGTTAATAAAGCTTATTAATTAACTTAAGACAAGCAGTAGTAATATTATGGTCATTGTATAAATACACACATAAATAAAAATTTGAACTCATTAAGTAATACCACAAATTGCATCAGATTATTACAAGAGTGACGATATTTCTCTCGATGTAACAATTTTGCTTTAATTCCCATACTAAAAAGCCTTGCATTACAAACAAGCAAATGACTTGTCTTACCCAATTCAAAAGGACATGACCAACATTTTCAGTTGTTCCATCAGGAAGTCGCTGATCTTGAAGTGCATTCACCAGTTCTAACAAAAAGGAAACAATCTTCTCATCTTTGTAATACCATTCAAATGCAGTCTTCGAATCTAAAGTTACTTTCACTGAGTCACTTTTATCTATGTTGTTGCAAACAGCACAAATAAAATGTAAAATCTTCAATCATTACAATGTTCAAAAAGCATTTATACACATAACTATAGAGTTTATACACTAATTGAACCTCAATCATAAGCCAAAATTTAACCAATTCACACTGTTGTTTGCACAGCTTACTGTTTTGGTCACAATATTCATATCTGAGCTGAAAATAAAACCTGTAATGACTGATATCGATTAAATCTTAAGTTAGACATCAGTGACAAAAGAGTAAAATCTAAAATGACATCGCAATATTTAACCAAACCTTTGTCACAAGAACTGAGAGCTGTTGTGGAATAAATTTTTCTTAATGAAGTACCTTGATGGAGTGGAACGAGAGCATCTATCTGACCAAAGATCTGCACAAGTTCCACGTCACTCAGCAGACCAAGTTTCTTCATGGAATCACGATAGGTCTACAAAACACATTACATCATGAGTTGCCAAATATTCATACTTTGCTAAGAATATTATACAAATGTTATTCATGCAATCACAGTATAAGTCTGGCTTAAAAGACACACTTTCACAAGACAATATGGCAATACAGCCAGAAATGTAAAAAAATGTATTCTTCTATTTTGCAGTCTTTGTAATGGCCCTGCAAAGACAGTTCAAAAACCATTTGTAGTTCAAGCAGATATCCTCTATTGAAACCAATAAGATGTGAGTTACAGTAGTGAAATTGGCTGGACACCAAAGCAAGTAGGATTAATGCAGCTAAAAGAAAATGTTATGAATACTTCTTATGTAAAAAGCTGATCTGATAATACCCAAATAAGGTTAGAAATTGACATTCAGATAGAGAACTTACAGTTTTCACCATTTGGAGATCCTCAATGAGATCAGCCTCACTCTTGTAGAGTTCAAATATTGCCTATTCAAAATATTTAAACACTCATTTCAATAAGTTTATGAACATTTAAGTAAATTTTAAGAACATTCAATCGCCACAGCTTAATAATCAACATTGTGCATCTTCTTCAAACTTCTTGCAATTACAGCAATGACCTCACAATTTCCAATTACCAATAAAAGACGGTAAAAACGTCATCCGCTGGTAATTATATAGGATGCTATGAATACTCAAAAGACAATAACTTTCTCTCACTACTAGATATATATACCAAAACCTAGTAATCTTCCTCAGTTACTGGTTTTATATATATATATATATATATATATATATATATACATATATATAACAAAGGGTTGAGCAGCATCAACCTTTTGTCTGTTTTCAATAAACAAATATTATCATCAACTATATCGTAATCGTAAATTTATACAGCACCATCACAGGATAAATGCTTTAGAGTTGCAATCTGTTCTAAATGCCTGATTGACAGCATACCATAGTGCAGACATATATCTGACTCATGTGGAGATTACTGCCCTGGCTGCCTATGCAAAAATGCATTGAGTCTAAGATTGTAGTGGTTATGTTCAATTATCTTGCACGCCAGGCCCCAGTTTATCATAGAAAGACTGTGTGCCAGTGCCATCCATATCAGGCCATAGATTTATTTGCTCACCAAGCAAGGCTGTTCTTAGGGATCTGAGTTTACATAGTGCTCCTGAAGAGCTTCATTGTGTTAGGTCCATCTTTCTGGAAGTTTGCCAAGCAACCTCTGTAATGAACTTCTTGGTCTCTCTTTGTCTTTTTCCACAAGTGTTTGAAAACCACTGTTCTACCCTGGTTTTGTGTTGTCAGGTACGGAGTACACTGATTGCTTATAAGAAAAGTCAAACAAGTGACTTCTTCCCTGGCTACTTTCTTCCTTTAAAACTACATTCACAGCTTTCTTTTCATGTTTACTATGAATTTACCATGTGTCTACAGCAGTGGTTTTCAACCTTTTATGTCACGACAGACCCTTACACAAAGGATTCATTTTCTCAAGAAACTCAGTGTGTTTCACCTGTTCAATTTTTTAAGAAACAAATTTATTGTCACTTGTAATGTGGGATAATATTTAGATTATGAAACTTTAAAATCAGTCATCTGCAACTTTGTTGTAGGCAATCGTATTACATGATCAATACATATTTTAGTCCAGCGCCAGTTCACGGCAAGAATATCAGTGAGCAATAGCGTTTATATAGAACCCACAACGGATGCCTGCGAAACCTAACGTTCCTGTGGAACCCCAGTTGAAAACTACCTCTTCTACACTTTGTTAAACTTCTTTTAAATTATGCAAAAACATGATTATGCCTAATTGCTAATCATACTGGTACACACTACACAAAGAGCATACATTCACATAAAGACAGTGAACTGAACTACCTCTTGTCTCTCAATCTGATGTTTGTTGAATCTAACAACCTCTGAGTTGTCAATCGTTTCATGCCAATAAGTGCTGAGCCTACGCCTTGGTGACGTCAAATTAGAAGTGGCTGACGGCTGTCTGTATGGTGTTGCTGGATGATATCTTCCAGTCGTCTGCGGTGACTTTAGGTTGTGTATACTGAATGATTTCTGACAAAAATACTTCTAGAGTACATTTAACAAATAGCTGAATTTTATTTCTCTTTCAACATATAAACTGCAAAACTTGACACATCATGACAGAGCCAAAACCAAATGCTGGGGCCATATTTCACATGGAGAAGTCGTCTAAGACTTTGCAGCAACATCAAGGGTCCATTGATAGTAGGCAGAACTTAAAAATGGTCATTAATCACTGTTCTTTGATATCTGTAAACTGATGCCAATTTCATGCCTCAGAAATTTCATGCTTGAAATGCTCTGTGATTGACAGATGACAGGATATATCACAAATAAATGGTAAAGCACATGAGAAATGCCTACGTCAAACCAGATGCTGAAAGAATACAGAAGATCAATATAAACAACACAAGCAATGGAGTTTAATATGCTTAAAAACAAATGAGTGTTAAAGATGCTGGAATGTCAAGGATTCTGCATAGATCGATCAAATAAAAGAAGTCTTTACAGTTGGGCATAAGAGTGGAGACTCACTAGAGAAGGATATTATAAAAGGCACTTATTATACAAGGTACAGTTTCTGTATCAAGATCTCAAGGAAGACCTAGAATGGCATGGACTGCTAATATAAAGTCCAGGACTAGGACTTGAGTAAGGTTAATGCCAAAGTCAGTAAGGTTAATGATGGAGATAACTGAAGTGGCCAACCCTCATTTTGAGGATGGTTGAAACATTACACTGACATGAAAGATGAACAAGCTTGTCAATAACAAAAACCTGAAAGAGTTAACTGCCTCTTGCTTGCAAGCAGAAATGCTGCTATACATAGTGGATGATAGATCAGAATGGACAGAACAGATGCATGCAAATTCGACATAAAATGATTGACTGTCATCGCATGCAAATTTATAAACAAAATTGACCACTGCCTGGAACAGCCCTCGGAAAAACAATCATTATGCTAAAGCTATGTTTGCATCGTCTTATTATTCAAAAAACAAATTTGATTGACTTGATTCAATGCATTCTTTCAGACAATGAAAAAAAAGACAAAACCATCAAAGTAAGTAGTAAGAAAGAAATGAAGTTACCATTACCTGCAGGACATCACCAACTTTCTTGACCGTACGCATAGGAGACATAAGATTTGATGTACTCAGACGTGACATAGCTGACTTCTTCTTGCTAGGTTCCTGTGAATTACAGGTGATAATTGTGAACCCAATATGCACAACAAAGCACAACAACATACACTTAGCCAACAGAAATTTATGTGAGAAATACATCACTGTGTCTACCCATGTAGCCTTGGTCACGTTGTTAGATCTGATGTAGACGCAACCTACTGAATTGATCCAACATCTCCATATGTGTCGAATTGCAGGGAAACTAATGGTTCTAAACTAATGATTCTGTATGTGACCATATCACATCCAAATTTACATTAATTATACACAAGTGCAGTATAGCAAAGGTCCGATGAATTATCAATTTGTTAGCGTTTTAGATTCTTTGTGCCTTGTTGAGGTATTGCTAAATTAGATTAGAGCTGTACTGATTAAACAGCCGGCCGAATAATCGGGCCGATTATAGAGATATCGGCAATATTGGACATAGGCAAGATAATCGGCGCCGATATTAAAACTTATTATTTTTATTTAATAATGTTATTTCCAGTCTAAAAAAAGCAAAATAACGACAGCAACATCACTGGGTCTGTGAAGGACAACATTTCGTTCCATTCCCATATCGTGTTGTTGAGCTAATGGCTTCTTCAGACTATTGTTGAGATCACCTAGTGTGCTAGTATAGATCGTGAGAACGTGTCAACATAAGTCTTGTGTAGAGTGAGTCATAGTGCCTGCTTAAGGACCAAGGAATGGCTGTCCAATTCAAGCCGAGGAAAGGCTGGCCAATCCAACAGAGAAACCCATGAATGTATATCGAGGAGGCAGGCCTAATAAATACATGCTACCTGCCAATCAGATCTCCTCGACACATATCAGTCGCCTGAGAGGCTGAGACTATACGGGTGGCTGTGAATAGAACAGCCATGCCTTGGCCTTTAATTACCCTGGGCACAGTGCTGTGTGTCTAATCTGTATTGCCTGCCTAGGATTAGTTCTCAACTACATGCATACATCTCCTACAGGGGAAGTGTTTGCTTGTATAACAACAATAGGCAGTAGCAGTAGGTCAATCTTTTGGAACCGGACATCTTGGGAAACACAATAAAATAATCAGCTAAATAATTGGGTATCGGCAAATGAATAATCGGCATACTCGGCAAAAAGTAATATTGGTACAGCTCTAAATTAGATGACATTTATTATATATGCAAGATCAGTAAATAGTAATATTATGCAGTACAAAGCATCTGTGACTGATGGATATACTAATGGGTCCTAGTTGGGCTTAACCCCCACACGCGCTTAGATAGCGTTACTAGCTAAAAACTGTAAATCAAACTACTACAGTGCATCAAAACCGTCCAATTATACAAATACCTTCTGCTGCCACCAACATGCAGGCAGCTATCAAATCAACTGAGAGAGACTATCCAACAAAACTACTGCAGACCCATATTAATCTGATAGTGGATCTAAGGTATTTTTTAACTCCACTACATACATGCTTAGTATTTCACAATAAACATCTTGCTTTGGCAGTTTGACAGGAAATTCCTTTCTTACTTCCAGGTTAATGTCTGTTCGAGATGAAGAACAATCCTCATCTTCAGCAACTCTATAGCGTTTTCTTTTCTGCTGGTTGTGACAAAAAGCACAAGTCACTATCAAAAACAAACTTACAAATTATTCAAAGAAAACAAATCTGATAGCCCTCAAATAAAAAAGCCAACTAATGTCAATTGAAGTGAAACAAATCCGATCAAAATGGTCAGACTCAACCATCAGGAAATCAATATTAGTAGCTAAAACCCTTCTTCTGGCTGTCAGTCATACATAGACGAAGACACATGCGTCATTTAATTTTATAATAAATATTCTAGAGTAACGAGAGAAATCCATAACAAACCCGCAAATCAAAGTGAGGACTTTTGAAGAAGTCATCAAGCTTCTGCTTCGATGTTCTGAATGACGTTCTGAATGATGACTTACTAGCAGACCTGTTTGATAAGTAAAACAGAATTAAACCACACAATGAATAACACTTAACTGTCCTTTTATATTAAAGTAAGTCAGCTGATACAAGTATGCCAGCATTTCAGTCTATTCCTGTAGCAGCGGAGTACAACACAAGATGCCGGGCAGAGCTAAGAAGGCACCACCAGACCAGCGCAGCTATTCTATAGCTGACGCGTTGCGAGATGGGAAGCAAACTTCTGTAAAGAATCATGCATGGTAGTCCAAGACAGGAGTGTGTTTAGAAAAGCACAAAACTCAGTTGAGACAGCTCATCAGTGTTCAGGCAGGCCAACAATGACCGAGCAGCTGTGGTCAAGTTGGTCATCTCTTGACTAGCATAATTTCAAATATCCTGAAATCCCACTAAGTTAGATTTACAATTATAATTATATTTTCATTCAGAAAATAGATTTTGTGAAATTTGCTGAAATTCAATTTGAGGGATAAGGGTCTTAAGTATGCACTATACATAACCGTAATATTCATTTCTCCTACAACACAATTTTATAGGAAAAACACATATTTCACAATTAAAAAGTGAACTAGGGAGAATAAAGCCCTGAAAGAACAATATAATTAGTTGGGCTACCCCTCATAAGAAGATTGAGTACAGGTGGGTGGTTGGCTCAAAGTAATGCAAAATATAAATCCATATCACTAACACCAAACAGATGATTGTTTGCCCTATTGTATTTATAGCTGTACTGATGGATCACTTTTTGCCGATTATGACAATACTGTGAGGAGCCGATTATATTGAAATTGCTAATACTGATGAAAATAGCCAATACCGATCATGAGTCTGATTATTCCAGTTGTGTTTTCGAAAGATGTCCAGTTCATAAACAAAGACCTACTGCTACCAGTGTAATACAAGCAGTGAAGCACATATTTTGATGCTTGCGCCAGTTGTAAAAATGGGTAGTGGTTTACTTAAAAAATTAAAAATATGCCAAAAATGTCAATTATGTGCCACAGAACAAAAAAATCATAGGTTTTACTTACTATGCAGTTTACAAATACAATTTAATCTCAAACTCTGATCTTGACTCTTAACTAAACATAAAGAATATTATAAAATATATATTTTAATATTGGCACTGATTATCATATCCGATACTGATACCACTGATTGCTCAGATAATCGGCACGATTATGATTGCAATACAATACATAGTAATTTGATATTACCCTTCCTACAATCAGTTCAGAACAGGGTTGATAAAAAATCTGATTTCTTTTCAAAAAAATCTGATTTTTTAATTTTAGTCAGATTTTTTAAAATTTTAATCAGAGTGCTATACTTTAAGTGCTATATCTTAAGCACTATACTTTAAGTGCTATATTTTAAATGAACAACAGAATTCCTTATAAATTATTTGGTTGGTCAAATAATTACTACTAAAACATAACATACTAACATAGCCACAGTTACACAGTTACTTTACTGTAAATTAAAAGTTGTTTGATGTACATTGAGTATCATAATTCCATGTAGAATTTCAGATATTGATAAAATGTCACTTGAGTTGAAACCAAGTACGAATCACTGGTACTACAAATCTTATTTATTAATATTTATCATCTTACTAATCTATTTTAGTATATTCCAAATCTATTTTCTTATAAATAGTCAACAGGTCTCTAGTTCTCTTGAAGTCTCTTAATTCAATGTTTCAATATCCAATTGTATTTGTCTCTTATTTAGCAATATAAATAAGAACACCAGCTTCCCAGCTTTTTCAACTCCAAGATGATTTGAAGGAACAAGTCCAAACAATGAGAAAACTCTTTTAACACCAGCCGATTATAATTATTATACTAAAGTGGAGTCAATGGACACTTGGTTTAGTAATTACACCAAGCGTCCACTGACTCCACTGTATGTAGCATGGATCTAACTTTCACCTATCAGTGTTATTCTGATGCATCACAGCTGTCCTTGAATTTGTTTCAAGTATTATTTGACACAACTATTTTCCATAATTTGTTATCATTCATTTATTCTTGAATCTTGATTCAAACTTGAAACATTTAGAAACATAGAGGACACACTTTTCTTGAACTTTCAGAGTCTGTCACCTATTCAGTATTTAAATATAACAGTGCAGAATTGAAGTAGAATGACAATTTCTTTCAAATTACTGCTAGATAGTTTGAAATCTGTTGCTGTTTTAACAATTCAAATTATTAATTATGAAAAAAAAATTTGATTTAAATAATGATTTTTATTCCTGATTAAAATCATGATTTAAGGTGATGACCTGCAATTGCAGATCAATTTTGCTAAGGACTTGCACAGTAACTCCTCGGACGAGAGTAGAACCCGCACTCACCATGTTACAGGCTATAACCAATCGGTATCCATGATTATGGTCAATTAATCGGAACAGCATTAATTGCATTGATGCATCAGCTGTATACATTATACCCATTGGTCTCAAAGGTAAATGCAGCATATTAAATACAAAATAAAGCAATTTTCAACACATATTAGCTGGATAAAAGAAACCACTCAATTTATAGGTGCTTAATCAACTGAAACCTGAAATGTTAAAAGCAATGTGTAGCAAATTGCTGAAACCCAAATGCATCAAATTGAATTTCCAATCCATTCTCGAAATAATTTTTTCATAAGAAATTTTTTCCGCACAAACCTCAATTATCGGGATATTAGTCAACACAGTATTGATAGGTTTACATAATAGATCGTAATTGCAATCATCAATTCACGATTATGAACATTCCAGGAATTTTTCAGCAAGGTGTCAATGGCTTTATTCAATATCACATTCGGAGAATCGGGTTTCTGCGATTCGTGTAGATCCCGCTATAATGTGACACTAAACGAGTGGTCAACGAACTCTTGACAGGCGACTGCATTCAGATGGTTAAACGATTTCATGCAGAAGAACAACTGGTTCTAGATAATTGAATCTGACCATACTATGTATGTTCCGTGTAGACAAATCTTTGTTACAACGACAACCAATAAGTCTGTGCGCCAGTGTTTGTAATGAAGCATCTCGCATTTGCTACTACCTCTTAAGTCGAACTTCATCAGTATCCTGACCCTCCACATTAGCAACGTTGTCAGACATATTAATGGAGTGGCTAGCGAAAGCGAAGAGCTATCGTCCCGATTACTTAAACCAATAAAGTGTTAAATATCAAATAATATTATCATAACTCTCGTTTTAAAAAAATGGCGCCCTTGTATGCTAAGGGCCATGTTTCCACGTGACATATACTGGCCAATAGAATGTTATATCAAGCTGATCTATATTTAGACAGCATTTTTAGTTTTTGAATGATCACTGACCTCGACAGCTATGTGTCATAGTATAATTAGCGCGATTGTCAATGGATGGTGTTATGCACAACTAGACCAACCCTAAAATTCAGTAATGTCCAGAAAACCATTTTTATCAAAGTAGGCCTACTCTTTCAATTGTAATGGAAAAAATCTGATTTTAATCGTCTAAGTTACAAAATATCATATAAACATTTGGGTAATGTTGTATTTGGTCATTTTAAAAAGACTTAATTTTCATGTTGGTTGGTCCATTTGAATCCTGGGAATTTGCGGTTGGTCCATCTAAATTATAAAATGGTATTGTGGGTTGGTCCATATGAATCCTTGAAAATTATTCGCAATTGGTGCATATTACATTGTGCAATGGATCCCACGGTTAACCTATTAGGCCTATTTTCTTAGTTAATCAGAAGCGATATAAATGAAGGACAGACAAGCTATACACACTGAAGTTATTTGATAATGTTTATCAAATCCATAGCCAGCTTTCTCCAGATCTTCGTTGTAGGACTAGATCAAACGCGATTACAGTCTAAAACCTTATATAATTCTGATTCATTGCATTTTCTCAGTTTTAAACTACGCTAAATCTGGCTAATTAGTACCTTGATTAATATGCTTCTTCCAAGGAATCACGGACTGCAGTTAAGCAGAGATCCCGGGCTGGTCTTGCCCTGATGCTTCTGAGCTTTGTAGCAGAGACTATGCATCATATTTCGTTCAGGTATCCTTATTAGGCTGCTACGTTTTGAAAGGCTTATATAGAAAGTGGCTCAATTGGTCAATGCATTTGTCAATAACAGAGTCAGTGCCAGGCACGAGACAAAAACCTCGAGACCAAGACCGAGAATTCCAATTAAGACCTGGTGGTCCGAGATCAAGACCGAGGGTCCGAAACCAAGACCAAGACCGATACCCTTGTTTATGTGCCGAACCACGGCACTACGGTCATGCATCTTAATAGATGGCGCTTTCGTACATAATACAGCTATTTGGTATGCAGCGGCTATTGGCGCGACGCAGCGATGGGGCAATATCTTGGCGGCAAGACCCGCGAAAGGTTGGCGCCCAAAACGTCGATAAAAGGAGAGCCTTGGCGCGAATCTAAGAGAGATACGCGGAAGACAGTGGCTGAGGTAGGAGAACGCCACGTGCAGTAGAGCTGATTCGCGGGAAAACAGGCGAAGGAGAGAAATCCGACGTTTGCGGTCGATCAACAGTTGCGACGAGGTAGCCGCCGAGAGAAGCCGACGAAGCGAGAGCTCGCAAGCAAGCAGTCGAGGCGAGCGTGCGTCGGCAGTCGTTGCGCTCAAGTTCAAGTGTCGATAGGTCGTACGTGAAAAGGTGTCGTACGAGGATTACAGGGATCTATTTCTTATTCATGTGTTTTCGATGTTTAATGTGGATTAACTCTGTTTACTTCTGTTGATGTTAATGTATCGCCGAATAGAGGTGAGATACCCAGATAATTTGTAATCGATGACAATCATAAGATTTAACCAGTAATTAGGTTTCATTTTATTGTAAGGTTTTGTTTGAAGATAGTGGTTAAATTACAATAAGAAAAGATAATTTCAGTGATCGATTGTCGTTGTCTTTACTAGCTAAGAAATGGCGGGAACGGCACTACGGCCATGCATCTTAATAGATGGCGCTTTCGTACATAATACAGCTATTTGGTATGCAGCGGCTATTGGCGCGACGCAGCGATAGGGCAGTATCTTGGCGGCAAGACCCGCGAAAGGTTGGCGCCCAAAACGTCGATAAAAGGAGAGCCTTGGCGCGAATCTAAGAGAGATACGCGGGAGACAGTGGCTGAGGTAGGAGAACGCCGCGTGCAGTAGAGCTTAGACGAAATGGCGGGAAAGGATAGTGGCAGTCAGTGAGGATACATTGACATTGATATAGCGCGCCAGTCTAATGTGGAGCTTCCTTTACATGAACCTTCTAATCGATCACTGGCTACGATAGGCGGTAGCGGTTTCGAATCTTCTACTGAAGAAATCGATGACAACGACTTGGCGGTAAATAGAGGTTTTACATATAGGGGCAATCAAGCGCTAGAAAGACGAACTAAGGCGGAGAAAGAAATGGCGGGAACCGACCCAGACCCATTTGGCGCCACTGCGATCCCAACGGAAGTCGCAGACATATGTCACGGCCTGGTAGATGTAGATATCCTGGATGATAGGCGCGCAATGCCTAGCGCGGCTAATGAAGCGCTGCCACGACGACGTATATGTGCAAATCAGGCCGGTCATTTTGGAAACTCCGATTAATTGTAGGCCCCATCCACTGCGAGTAGTTTGCAATGCGGGGAACTAATCACGAATGAAAAATTCATTGTGGCTTGGTAAATTTTTAGTATTGCTATATATTTCCGACCCCCTGCTTTTCTTGACAAATCGGACTCTGCTGGTGCCTTGTGGCAGTTGCGGGCTACGTCTGTGGTTGGCTTTGCAGTGAATAAAGTGACATCCACGCAGTGATTGTACTGTCGGGGTGGGAGGGGGTTTGGAAGGGTTCAACACCCAATCCAGTTTTCAGCCTCACTGTCACAGAGTTCCCTCCTTGTTAGGATTATCAAAGACGGGTTCCTCTTGACTATCACTCAAGTCGATGTTCATATAAGAAATCTAATAGAAAAGGAAATTAATATGTACATCTAAGGTATAATAGATTATCAAATGTTGACGAGAACGGCAGCGACGTGTCCCATGTCTCTACTCGACACCGACCAGAGGATCCTTACTGTTCTGTCCCACAGATATTTATGCTACGCCTAAGATCCTCTGGACATCAAACACAGCTAAGAATCAATCCGTACGGGGGTTGATTGCCTCGACGTCGCGTTAGGGTATATTCAGTCTCACGACGGCGTGCATTCACAACTTTTCTGTTGAACGGAACGTTGGCGCTCGGGAACTGGTTTGGAACTGGTTTGGTCTGGTCCAACGCTCCTTCTGTCGTTCCACGTCTGCGTGTGTACAGGTGATCGCCTACGGCAGTTGACTGACCCAGATCGCCAGTAGGGTCCTTGACAGGAGTCGTCTGTGTCATCGCGGTCATCCGACGTTCACCTATTGCCTCCCTTCGTGACACTCACCATAATTCTAGAAAATTCCCTTGGGGTCAAGAAAACACCCAAATCAGCTTTCAGTGTCTTAATGCATCTTCTTAACACAGCTAACAATCAATTTTGTGAACCAAAAACCCACAGTTATCCTCTACAATTTAGCACGGAAACCGGTTTAAGATTCATAAAAATTCTTGTCGTGATATCTGGCCTTGTGAAAAAATTTCAACCCCCAGTTCAAATATGACAACTCAAACCCTGTATCCGCTTACTGAGCAGGAGAACTGTAAGCTTATAATCGCCGAAATTTCGTCTAAATTTTTACAACTCCAGCCAAAAAGTCTTCCTTTGAACACATTTTATTTATATTGAAAGTTCCATATATTAAGTCGTTTTATTTATGTGACAAGTTACAAATATATCAATCCATTTTATTTCGCTAATAATACAAACGCGACTGATGATTTCTAATGAAAACGTCCCATATGTAATCATGCACCTAATCTAGGTAAATGACATATTATTCATTGGCTTAATATCCCTTCAATATTAGTCCAAAAATAAATAAATTTGAAGTTTTATGTTCGAAGAGTCTTCCCTACCTCTTTCCCTATATCTCTGACAGGAAGGACAAGGCTCCACTTCTGCCGTCTGGTGATGAATGTTAAGCAGGTAAGTTGCTGAAAGTAAAAACAGGAAAAACGAAAATTCCGCCTCCACCACCGCCTCCGCCCCTTCCTCCGCCCCTTCCTCCGCCTCCGCCTCTGCCCATTCCTCCGCCTCCGATTCCGCCTCCGCCCTATCCTCCGACGCCGATTCTGCCTCCGCCTCCCTCTGCGCGCCTGCCTCTGCCTACGCCTATTCCCCTTCCTCCGCCGCCGATTCCGCCGATTCCTCCTTCGCCCCTACCTTCGACGCCGATTCCGCCTCCGATTCCCCTTCCGCCTCTGCCTCCGCTTCTGCCCCATCCTCCGCCTCCACCTCAACCCCAGCCTCTACACCAACGTCAACCTCTACCTCAACCTCAACCTCTGCCTCAACCTCTGCCTCAACCTCTGCCTCAACCTCAATCTCTGTCTCAACCTCAACCTCTGGAGAGGAGAGGAGACAAGAAGAGGGTGAGGGAGAGGGAGAAGGCGAGGAAGAGGGAGGAGAGGAGGGTAAAGTTGAGGAAAACAAAGAGGAAGAGATAGAGGAGGATGGCAAGGAAGAGGAAGAGAGATAGGAGAGGAAGATTTAGAGTCTGATTTTGAGGAAGATTAAGAGGGATATTTAGAGGGAGATTAAGAGGTAGATTTAGAGGGAGATTTAGAGGGAAATTAAGAGGGCGATTAAGAGAGAGATTAAGAGGGAGATTAAGAGGGAGATTTATAGGGAGATTTAGAGGGAGATTAAGAGGGCAATTAAGAGGGAGATTAGGAGGGAGATTAAGAGGGAGATTGAGAGGGAGATTGAGATGGAGATTTAGAGGGAGATTAAGAAGGAGATTTAGGGGAGATTAAGAGGGCGATCTAAGAGGGAGATTTAAGAGGGAGATTTAAGAGGGAGATTTAAGAGGGAGACTATGAGGGAGATTAAAAGAAAGATTTAGAGGAAGTAAGAGGGTGAGCTAGAGGAAGATTGCGATTAAGATTTAGAAGGAGAATTAGAGGGAGAGTTAGAGGGAGAGTTTGTTGGTGAGTCAGAGAGAGAGAGTGGCAGGCTTGAGAGGAATATCCAAAAATAGGGTTTCCGGGAGTCGGCCAGAATTCCAGCTAGAACTATTGCTAGAGGGACGAATTAGTGGTGCAATTTTGAAACATTTAAAGTTGGAAAGAAAATTGTGAGCAGAGTAATGGGGAGAGTTTGAATGGCCCTGATGGCAATGCCAGAGTTGGAAAACTCGAATCGTTGCCTAAGTGTGATGCGTCTTTGGTTAACAAGTAGCTTATGACTGATTTGTATTGTCGTGGTTGGGCTGAGAGCGACTTGGATTAGGCCTCTTGATGAAGTGCTATATAAATGTTAATGACTGACTGAATGAAGGAAGGAAGAAAGGAAGAAATGAAGGAAGGAAGGAAGGAACTAGTTAATTAATTAATTAATTAGTGACTAATAAATTAATTAAGGAAGGAAGGGAGTAAGGAAGGATGGATGGATGGAAGCAAACAAGGAAAAGATTACGGTACGAATCTCTTTGAAAACAGATCCTCTAGTATGCGAATGTTACATGACATTTATTAATTAATAAATGTCAACGAATGAATGAATGAATGAATTGATTGATTAATTAATTAATTAAGAAAGGATGGATGGATAGAATGAAGGATGCAAGCAAGGAAAAAATTACAGTACGAATCTCTTTGAAAACAGATTCTCCATTATGCGAGTGTTGCAAGACTTTGTTGACGGCCAACCAGAGCATCTGTTTGGCTCAATTAATTTTATGTCTTTTGTTAGCTGGTGTGCGTTTGCTGGTGGTCCAATAAGGAACATTCTTACTTGCTTAACTTACGTGCCCAGGTCCTTCGAAGCGCTTGCGCTTTTTTTGGTTGGTAATCTTGTCCTAACTCCTAAAGACCTAAAGGCCAACCAGAGCATCTATTTGGCCCAATATTTAGTGCAACATTAGCTATTAGCTATGAATACGTATGCGAGCATCTTCTCGTGGAATGTGGCTCGAATACAGTCTTTAAGAATAAGCGAATCTTCATTTTGATTTCTACGAAGTTTTCCTGTTTTACTTTCTTCGACGCCGACAAATTTTTTCGCGAAAGACTGATCGTTTAATGCGGATGACATAGCAATAATGTTGTGCTTCTGTTGTTGCCACGACAACTCGTGACGTAATATAGTAAGGTCTTTCGAAATTGATTAGGCTTTAAATCAAATTATTGGTAAATAAGTAAGCAAATTGCTTTCATTGGCATTTGACATGATTAAATGCAAACGACTAAAAGGTTTAACATGCTTTAACTGCTAATTGACACAAAGCAAAAAAACTCTGCGCAAGAATATATAAATATATATATTTATTATAATATTTATAGGGCCAATATTATATATATATATATTATTGTATATATTATATATTATTATATATTATTATATATATTATTATATTATTATTATGTTCTATGTATGTACTTTACATTACCCTTTTTCAACCGATCTTTAAATTTCTTCCTTCCTGCCGGATGATTATGTCCATCTACAAAGTGCTCCATTTTAAATTCATTCAAGGCCTGCTCCTTCTGTAGGGCGTCGATAAATTTCCAAATTGAAGGATGGTAAGCACCTAGAAGCTGGCTGAACCCGCGATGCCAACCCTCGACGGAATTATTCGTTTTGGGGAGATCGTCTTGAACTTGGCCGTGCACATTCCAGAGCCGAACCGGGAAAATGGGTGAATCCCTACCGCCCCGTCGAGCTGGTCTGCCGATCCCAGTATCTTCAAAGTAATTTGTCAAATCCCGTAATTCGTGAGAGTTCTCCGTGAAAAATGGTGACTCCATAAGTTCGTCGAAAACGGCTGCCACGTCGGAGATTGGAACAAACGCCAATGCAGCCAACTGCCGCACTCCAAAAGCAAATTCCGCATCCGCTGCATTAATGTTGTTGGACTCCAGAGAGTTGCTGCATACGGCGCCAAATGCACTGGCTCAGATGAAACAGGCAGCCTTGTTGAACAGCGTTTGGGAACACAGTCTTAAAGGCAAGGCTAGCTGCTTGTTCAAAGTCTGTCATCACGGTCTCTGGTTTTAGGCCGGGATGAGAGTTGAGTGTCGTTAAAACTTTCACGTAGCTGCTGGTACTTTTGTCGCTCATTAGCACATAAACAAGAGGAATAACAGCTTTGCTTTGCTTACATGGATTGTATATATTTGCTGGAACAGTGGAGGCGTAGTTTTAAAGGTGCCATCAGCGTACCAATGCGAAGATCGCATAAGTAAATCCAAATTTCGTGTTGTGGAAAAAATCAAGAATCGCGTCTGTCCAGGTCCGCTGGCGTGCATCAGAAAATTCTCGTCACCCAACGTTTTCGTGTATTGTTCAGGAATGTTCAGATCAGTCAAGGTTAGAGGATTTGGCAAACGTGCCTGATACTTGTGTCTCACACGTCTAAACCTTTGCTTCAGGTTACCTGTAGTTGGCAGCTTACCTGTGATTGCTGCTCCGGCACCGGTCGCGACTGTTGCTACGAGAGCGTGTAGTTTCCGTAGAACTCGATGCCCGGTGTTTCACATCAGCGACTATTTTTCTTGCACTTAGCTCCGCAGAACTTGGAACATGATTGTGCTGAAGCGGTAACTTCGTCAAAACATCGCTTCAGTATGGCACCTAGCCACGCATTTCGCTACGCGGTATTCCATACACTTCCAATAAGTCTTGCTAGTTACACTTTTCTCTTTGCGAAATGTGTAACCATCGAAAACTAACATAGCGTGACCTTTATTGCTTTTGACGTATTCTAAACTCGGTAAGTTTGCTGTTCCATCTGTGAATCGTTCCTCCTTTTATTTACATTTATTTGATTTTCGCCCTTTTGAACGTTCGCCCTTTTGATTGTCGCCTTTTAAACGTGCGCTCTTTTGATCGTTCGCCCTTATGATTTTCGCCCTTTTGAATGCGCCCTTTTGATTGCGCCCTTTTAAATGTCACCATTTTGATAGGATACCGTAAGAAATGTGGGGGAGATAAACGTATAACGCCACTAACGTGTACCCTCTCATTAATAGGATTTATCCCCGTCGACCCCTCGGTTCGCGGCCCATGAGACCCATGGCCCTATGGGTCTACAGATTTCAATTGAATTGTAGCGAAGTATTACACGGGTAATGCATGGGCAGGGTAAAGAAGTGCAAGCTGGGCTTGTTTTAGCAGTTTAGGTGGTGGTGGGAAATTCGATTTGTCTCACACTCGCTGATTTTTGTCCCACCACTCGTTTTTTTAGATATTTAAATCAGTTGTGATTTTATAACTCCATAACTCATCCTGAAATTGACATTGGAATCCGAAGCATTAGGCCTATTGGCATAGTATACCGATTCGGGCTGTTAGGCCTAGATTCATAATCTAGGGCCATAACACATTGCGCACTGCATTCTAGGAACACGTTAATTCCAAGGTGTGCGCTTATGCTTAGAGCAAGATCATAATATTATGCTGGATGATACATTCAACGACATAACGCAGGCTAATTAAGTCATGCCATGCAGTGGCGTCGCGAGAGGGATTCGGGGTGCGGACCATCTCAAGGGGCGACACCATTGTGCAAAGTAAAATGAAAATAATTCATTTTCTATATCACGCGTTGAAGTTGTTCTACAGTATTTCATTGATCATTTTCAGCCCATAAGACTTGAACACATATTGCACATTGGC